>JBAWJQ010005073.1:600000-1200000 GCA_037783105.1 Bactrocera zonata | reverse complement strand
CAGGAGCATTTGGCCTCAAAAACCGGACACAACTATTTAAAGTGATTTTATGGATGAAAATGAATAAAAATGCATGATTGAATATAATAATGCAATATATTAAAATAAAACGAGTAAGGAATGGCTAATATCGGATGTAAACAAATATTTTATATTGCATATATTTAGATTACCAGATTTTATTTATTTTTGCTCATCCCACATACTACTAATATCGCACATACTCAAAAACTGTTCCCTGGGTTTCATTAAGGTTAGGGGTAGTCAGAATTTTCAAAAAATTAATGTTTTTTTACATTTTCGTTAAGTATGGTATCTTAAAAATATTCTCTGAAAATTTCATGTTGATCCGATAATTAGTTTTTGAGTTATTCGACAATTAACAAAGAGAGCTCGGGCACTTCAAAGCGCTAGTATGAAACTTTAAACTCGTTTTTCTCAAAACTATGGTTTTTGAACTGGTGCTAACCGTAACTCGAAAACCGCTCAGTGGATTTTAATGAAATTTATGCAGCTTTTAGAATACATAACAAACTCGGGCCTGATCCAATGATTTTTTTTTTTCAAAAATTTCGATTTTTTAAGATGATGTTTTCCCAAAATCTTAGACAAAAATTTCTTGAGGCTGTCATTTTGTTAATTTTGAAAACAAAATAAAATCCTTCGATCAGGCCCAGGATTATCTATTTATAAAATTAATTTTTTTCTCCGACTAATTTTAAATGAATCTCCAAGGACTTTTGGTTGTCACCGCAAGTATATTTTTTTTGGGACTGAATCAACACAAACAACTATAACTTTGGAAATTAAATTTTCTTTTTTTTGAAATTTTCGTGACTTCAAGTCAACACATTCTATAATAATGCCATATTACTACTATTTAATAACAAAAAAAACAAAATACTGAAAATTCCAATTTTTTCGAGCCTCTGACTACCCCTAACCCCTTAAGGTACCTTATGTACAATCACCAATCATGTAGAGCAAGATCAAGTGAATGTTCGAAAATCTTGGTAGTAGTTATAGAGAGGGAGCAGCAAGTTTTCGCCCAATTTTATCCATTTTAGGCGCAAAGATACACTGTTAAGCATAAAACATATTCTGCAAATTTTCATTGAGTTGACCCAAATATTGGCGGATATATCCAACACAGTGTCAACCAAAAGTTCGACAATCTTTATATTAGGTATATGGGGGCTACTATCACTTCCCACCCGATTCAACCCATTTTTGATACAAAGAAATACTATTGTCAGGAAAGGATTCTGTCTGATTTATATTGCATATCTCACATAATGACCGATATTCTCAATCAAAAGTCAACTATAGGTACAGGGGTCCACATATTTGGTACCTATGGACTTGAACATATTTGGTTGGATTTGAACAATTTTTGGTCAAAAGGTGGTATACTTTAAGGGAAATTATTAGAAATCTTGTAGTTTAGTAGAAAAAATTACTTATAGCTCGACCTCTTCAGACACTATAACAAAAACACTAATTTTTAAAAAATTCAAAAAAAATTTTAGTTTTTTTGATGATTCATTGTTTTACCGAAAAAAAAATAATACATTAACTAAATTAATCTTTATATTATTTGCTACATATCGCATCAATCAATGGATTTATTGAGCGAACACTTCGGTTGTCATTCACCAGTTAGCAGTCGAAATGCTCGAACGACTCATCGAAAAGTAGAATCATTTATCCGCGGTCAACATTTGAGAGATAATAAAAAATAAATTCCAGAGAATGTTCTTTCGAATGATAATAAACATTTCCCACTAAATTTGAGCTTTTTGTGTAATTTTTTTTTTTTTAATGAAAGGAACCTCGAAATGGATCAACCCTTATAAAATAGAATAAAATTCGCTATTCACCTAAAGAAAAGAATTCGTCACAATTAATTTTCTTTTTTCAATTTAATATATGAACAATTACAATTAATTTAAGTTTAAGAAAGTTTTCCATTAAAGTTATTTTTAAAAAGAGTAGCCTATTTTTTTTTTCTTCTTTTTCTTTAACTTTACTTAAAAAAACTGATGATATAAATACAGTTTCACTTTAATTGGAATTTTTACTACTAAATTTTTATTGCTGTAGTATTTTTGAATTACTTTCTAATCTTTTTAAATATTAAACCAAGCATAGACATATTAAATCCTACTCTGCAAACTCTCTACTGAATATTATTTGAGTATTATAATCATGCATTGCAAATGTAATCGAATATGATCAAAATAAAACTGCAAATACAAGAGACATTCATAAAAGATTAGTATAAAATACATTGAGCTGAGCTACACTCAGCTTGTGGTCCACATTAAGCAACTAAAATTAAAAAATATTTTCCATCAGCAAATAATTCCAACTCAGAATTATTAATACAGTATAATAATAAAAGCCATGAATCATCGAAATAAAAAATCAACAAAAAAAAGTTATTTTCTAAATCTCGAATTTCAGAAATTTTAAAAATTTATTTTACAACAAAAAATGTTATTATAGACGTCACAAATAGCGACAAAGACATAAAATAAGTAAACAGAGAATATTAAAGTTCAAAAAACTTCATGACTCAAATTACTAAAAAAAAAAGAAATAAAATTTGAACATTAATGTATCTAATATGAAATAAACTTGAAAATTAGTATGCAAATATGGGCACACCAACAATTTAAGAATATATTATGAATATGGATAGTGGAATGAAACCTTTGCAAAGTCAAATGTTAAATTATTGAAATACAGTAGCTGCCTTGCTGTTCTTCGTCAAAAGCAAAACTGAACTTATGTTGAAATTGTTTACTTGAAAAATGCGATTTTTTTAAAAAACGTCTACTTTTTCCAATTTTCCCAACAGCGATCCTAAAGAGTCCGATTATATTCTGGCCTCACGCATTCTACAAACATGGCTCTTCCAATCGAACCGCTCCAACGATAATTTACGGGAACCACTCGATTTACCATTTGAGGCAGGCCATGTGGAGATCATATTTCAACACGAGGTAGCACCGAAGGAGGGCGATTGGGTGGCCGTGTGTGGGTGAGTATAATAATAAAATAAAATCATGATTTGAGTTGCAAGCCATTTGAAGTTTTAATTTTCATAAATTTACTGGAAAGAATAGATAAAGAGTCAATACTGTTCACAATTTCTATATTTTCCTGAAGAAATTTCTCGAACCAATTTCTTACTCTCTTCTGGTATTGATACTTATGAAGGGATATTTGATAAATCTTTGAGGTGCCCCAAAATAGTAGAACATATTTCGCAAAACATTCACTTTAAGCCCAGAGTATGATAAATGCGATGATTTTTTTTATATTGCATGTACCTCTCTTTATTAAATTAATTATGTGCGACACACGCAGGAACTCTCAAATTCTGTTTAAATAATAAATAGTTTGTGATTTTATTACACTCATATATATTTCGTTTTGATTCCGCAAGAAAGCTGATTAATATTAAATGTAATGTGTAGACATAATACTTTCTCTTGTCACTCTTTTTGCAGTCATGACTACAAAGCTTCCTTTGAGTCAACTTGGCGCTCGGATTTATGCATCACCAAGCATCTGATGGCGAATATAACGCGCTGTATATGTCCATTGTCCGGCACATACGTAGTCATGCTTACGAAACGCAACAACAATGTAAGTAACCAAAGAAAAACATGATAATTTATTTAAGAAGACGAGAGGAACATAAGAAAGTGTTTACACAAAGTTGTGATAGACAGGAAGAGAATAGTATATCAGTTTAAATGAATTTAAAGAGAAGATAGAATTAAAAGAGAGTAGGCATGTTTCAAAGTGGAAAATATTAGATATTATTTCGGTGGTCCAAAAAAATTATTATTAAACTGTCATAGACATACTTCAAAGTTGTTGATGAAAAGCGAAACTCATATAATACAATATGTCACACAACTCTGACACATAAAAGTCAATGCTCCCTTACAGCATATTAACTCTCGAATATAAACCCGAAGCATTGCAAATTAGACTAAAAAGTTAATAAACGAGCATATCAAAAATTTAGGTTAAAGATGAACAGCTGTGTGATAGCACAAATTGCAAAAGATTCCAGAAAAAAGTTGCAAAAAAGGAAAGCAGTAAATCTCGAAAAGAAAAACCAACAAAAATTACGGCAAAATACAGAGCCTGAGCTGAAATTATGATAAATATAACAACGCTCTTGCCGTCAGCCCACGTTTTACGATTATGCTGGCAACCAGAAATCTTCCGGTTGTTACTCCCACACATACCGAGATAAACTTTGCCAACCGGCCGCTTTGAGTTTGTGGGCTAAAGTGGCAAAATGGTTGCCACGTAGCATTGACTGCTACGTTTTTGTTGTCAAGGACAAACACTCAACTAGAAATTTAATGACTACGTTTAGTAGATTGGGGCTAAACCTGGCAAGTGAAGAACAAACCTTCATTTCCAACTAAAAAGATAAATATGAGCTGTTTTATGCGGTAGTAGGCGTTAGAAAATTCTGGAGGCTTTCAATGTGAGTTCGTCAAGTTGAGTGGTATTAAAAGTACTCAAGTGAAATTTGAAGATAGAAATAATAATATCTTATATGGAATTGAGCAAATAGAAGGAAAATAAATACAAAATACATATGATGGAATGACGATTATGCTCGTAAAATATACTAGACATAGTTGCGAGTGAAAAACATAGAATATATAATGTGGTATATGAAACAAAGAATATAAGTATGTAGAATGTATGATGTATAATACAGTATATAGAACATCGAATGCTGAGTAAGACATACAGTTTGCATAATTAAAAGAGTAATACAGAATATTGATTACAGAATATGGTATAAAAGGATAGAAAATAAAATAAAATAAAAAACGTGGAATATAGAACGTAGAACATAGAACATACAGCAAAGAATTAAGAAGATGAAGTTATGTGAAATAAAGAATACTTAACTGAAATTTGGGGGTTAAATACAGACTTTGCATATTGAGTATAAAGTAGAAAACTAATAATAACATAGTACATAGAAAATATAGTAGATAGATTATATAACGAAGAATAAATAGTAATAAATATTTATTGTAGAATTTAAAATGTAAATATAGAACGTAGAATATAAAAACAAGAAATACAAAATTAACATCGAACATAAAACATAAAACATAGAATATAGAATGAAGAGTTTTGAAAAAAACCATTTTCAATACCAACGAGTGTATACCTCGACTGTATAAAAATTCAGCACATCGAACTTGAAACATAGAAAATAGAACAAATAATTTTGTTTAAAATACTTTTTAATAAAAATAGGGTGTGTATACCTCGTTTTGTGTAAAATTCATAACATCGAACAAAAACATAGAATAGAGAACAAAGAATTTTTATCGCAATCATTTACAATAAAAGTAGGGAATGTGTACCTCGTTTGTGCACAAACAAAATATAGAAAATACACTTTTGCATTACACCATCTTCCACACGCGATTCTAGAGTATAGAAATTGTATGTTCGACCATCAATGCGTCAAACATAAAACATAGCATACAGTACTTAGAATTTTGAATTACACTATACTCAAATATAATAATGATGCTTATACAAAAACAACAATTACATATGCATGTACTCAAACTAATATATAAAACATCGACTACCGAACACAAAGCGTTGCATGTAGAACATAGAATTTCGAATTTGGAACTACAGCGTATACAAAAACAGCAGTTACATTGCTCAAACTAGAATAGAAAACATCGACTCTCGAACATAAAGCATTGAGTACAGAACATAGAATTTTGAATTTTCAACTACAGCATATTCAACCACAGCGTCTTACATATACCTTTACTGAAACTAGAATATAAAATATCGCCGAACGAACATAAAGCATAGAATATAAAACATAGAATTTTTAACTAAAAAAAACAAAAATTTTTTATTTATGGGTATTTGAAAAATAATCATGTCTTATCAGTATTTGAAAAAATATGTACACACACATTTTTATGACACTGAAAATAAAACAAAGAACATTGAATATTAAACATTAAACAAAAAACAAAAAACGTAGAATGTAATTTTAAAATTTTAACCTCAAAGGATACAATGAAAGCACGTTACGCACAATTTTAAAGTAATATAACATTGAAAATAAAACATAGAACATCTAACATAAAACATAAAACATAGAACTTAAATTTGATAATTTTTACCTTAATTAAAACATATTTTCAAAGAAATATAACTTCGAAAATAAAACATAGAACATCGAACATTAAAGGTAAAACATAGAATTTAAATTTAAAATTGTTTTCCTCCAAAGCCAAAATTAGAACACGTTACGCACAAATTTTAAACTACCCGAAAAGCCCCCCCATATGTTTTAGTTCACCAACATTACATTAATATTATTAAACCACTCACAGCGTAAGCAAAAAAGCAAACTGAATACAAATGAAAAGTGAAAGCATTAAATCCTTTCGTTACCGCCAGAATTCATGATTTATGTATTTTAATGGTGTGTGTTTGTGTATTGTATATTTGCTGCTGAGCCACATCACACGTACACATGTATGTACACAGCCATTAAGTGGCCTAGCGCAACCATTTGCTGCAAGGCAAGCCGAAGCACGTGATGCTCGGCGCTAAACTAGTGCCAGCACAAACAGACATATTAACTCGCTTTTTAGAGATTTTCATTTTAAAATACTCGTATGTACTTATAACAACACTAATGTGCAGGTATGTATGTATGTGTGTGTGTGCAGCTTATGAGCACTTCCTGATTTACCCACCAAAAAGCCAACATTGTATTTGCAGCACACACAACCTACCGCTGTAAGTAGAGTTCAGCTGCAGTTAGCTTAGCAACAACAACAACAACGTAAATAGCACTACTCAAAAATTCAGCTCACACAAATTTACTTGAGCTCAGCTATGCCACAGCAACACGCTCGCACACCCACTCGCTCAGCTGCGTTTTGGTTTACACTGTGTGCGGCGAACGCTTTTTTTGTTGTTGCTGGCCTTCATACTAACTTACTTTCGTTTTTTAGCCTTTAGCCTTGGCAGTAGCCGGCATAAAAGCTCATAAATTTTAATGCTTATTTCCGCTTCCTTAAATTTCAACTTCACGTACCCACACACACACATACACACACACAGCCAGCTATATTTGCCAGGCACATTTATGGCTTTGACTTGTATTTGTTTTATGAATTTTAAAGCAACAACAGAAATATAAAAAGTAGCACAAACAGCGACAAAAAAGATAAAAGTAATGTGGGAATACGCATAATAAAACAACAACAACGTTTTCTACTTTAAATTCACATTTCATTTTTATTCTATTTTCACTATAAGCGAAAACCGAAAGCGAAATTGAATTACCAAGTGAGTTATCCCAAATTGCAAATAATACACTAAGAAAAGTATATGAAGATAGCGTGTTAAAGTAGCGGAAAATTTAAGATATAAAAGACAGTAAAGTTTCTTGGAAAATATTTTTCCTTTTTTGTGTAAAATCCACTTGTGGTCCGAGTACAATGCATTTCTTTGGAAATTGTGAGTTGTGCGAAAGTTTTGGAAAGGCAACCTTACAAGCTATGCTAACAGTTTTTTTGAAGAAACTGCTTTTTAAATCTTCTCAATGTTATTGAGAAACCGTATTTATTACTGATTTGAATAGATCTACTGTATAGTTGTTTTTTAAAGAGTCTACATGTAAAATGCATTTAAAAAGAGTGTTTATGGCACTTTGTAGTATATTTTCTTCTTCTTTGGTGGCGTAGATACCGCTTACGAGGTTATAGCCGAGTTAACAACAGCGCACCAGTCGTACTTCCTTTTCGCTATTTGGCGCCAATTGAAGATTCAAGTGTAGCCAGCTCCTTTTCCATCGGATTTCTATTACGGAGTGAAAGTCTTCCTCTTCCTCTGCTTCCACCGATGGGAACTGGTCGAATACTTTCAGAGATAGAGTGTTTTCGTCCATTTGGATGACATGGCCTAGGCACGTAACCGCTGTCTTTCAATTTGCTGAGCTATGTCAATGTCGTCGTATATCACGTACCGCTCCTTTTTCCATCGGCTCCATTATTTGCCGTTGCTAAAGCGCAAAGAACCATAAATCAGCCAAAGTACCTTTCTCTCGAAAACTCGTAACGTCGACTATCAAATGTTGTCATCGTCCATGCCTCTGCAACATACAGCAGGACGGGGATGATAAGTGACTTGTAGAGTGTGGTCTTTGTTCGGCAAGAGAGGACTTTACTTCTCAATTGTCTACTCAGTCCGAAGTAGCATCTGTTGACAAGAGTGGTACTGCGTTGAATTTCAAGCCTGATATTGTTTTTGTTAATACTGGTTGCAAGATAGACGAAATTATCTACTACTTCGAAGGTATGACTGTCAACAGAGACGTTGGAGCCAAGTCGCGAGTGCGACGACTATTTATTTGATGACAGGAGTTATTTCGTCTTGCTTTCGTTCAGTACCAGACCCCATTACTTCGCTTTCTTATTCAGTCTGGAGAAAGCAGAACTAACGGCGTGGTTATTGAGTCGAATGATATCGATATCATCGGCGGCCGCCGGCAGACTAGGTTAGACCACTAACCACCCTAAGCATGCCGTTAGAATCACATTCAAACAGTTATGTAAAGTATTTTGAGGAGCCAGACGAAAAATTCCTTTAGTTGAATATCAGTTATAGACAAAACACCCTGAACCCATTAGAAATATGCTTAGGTGTTTATTTATATTTCTATCTTTCGCTTCGATGTTCAAAAATATGAGATCAGAGGAGTTTTTGCTTTGATCTGGCAAAAGCGAGATACTCAAAGAAGAAGTGATTGAGATAATTAAACTAGTTTACTAAATAGCTGAAGCATGAATATAGATCGAACAGTGTCCCGTTATAATTCCGAAAATTAATGAAATATGAACCTTGCTTAGTGCGGAGACGTCCCTAAACCTCTTCCGATTTTGTACGGGTCAGAAGGATATTGCGGCTGTACAGCTGCTGGTAGTTGACAAACGCTTGCTAGGCTGGTCTGAGGGTCGACGGTCTACTAGCACACCACAGGAAGCCAACGGAGCTTCTATCCGGTCCTTTCCACAATTATTGAGACTGAAGTATCTGCCCTAGCAAGCTCATCCGCCTTAGAGTTTCCTGCAATACTGCTGTGGACAGACATTCAAACCAATCTAATCCTAATATAAATAATTTTATACTAGAGATAAAGAGTCTAGGCATTCCTTCACTAGTCTTGAGTGCTCAGTCAGCGAACTCAAAGCTAATTTCGCTGCCTTGCTATCGGAGTGAGTAGTCACCACTCTGAAGAGGACTGCCTTTCGGAGCAGTAGATCTACTGCTACTTTAATGGCTACAGTAGTCAGAAAGCCTAAAACTGAAGTTGCTAGTGCGTTCCCGACAGTGTATTTCTCCACCAAGCTTCCCCGCCCACTTTCATGCCTTCGTAAAAAGGCTCAACGACCCTCTCCTCCAGCGCGTCTTCTTCTAAAATGTCTCTACTGCCATGCCTGGAAGTGAACCCACAACTTTTGGTAATTAACAAAATTAAACATTTTTCTGGTTTCCATTGCTACAACTTATAGCAGCCTTCTCCCTAAATAACAGCTTAAAAAATTTACTTTAATAGATATTGCCCGCACAAAGAGCAACGCACGAAAATAAAAAATATGTAGGCAGCGTTTAAAAAAAGCTTAAGTTTACCCGAAATTTTGGTGGTTTTTGAGTTTGGGCTGCAAAAATTCGACTTTTGATCAAAAAGAAAGCTGGTAGGTAGTTGTGTGGAGAACTATATGTGACCTGGTCTACGAAAAAGGGGCTTAGGTGTCAAAAATTTTGTAACCCAATTATCAATAAGATATAATATAAGATAAATTTAGAATTTTTTTAATTTAAAAGTTGTAAATATGTTTTGTATATAACAAATTTTAGTTTAAGCAACATTTCAGATTCATCACTTTTATTTCAAATATTTCTCACACACTAATTTTGTACTTTTCTCAATTTCTTGCAGTCGCAACCCGTTTCGCCCACACAACGGCCACTCTTCGTGATTATCAGCTGCGCTTGCGGCTTACTGCAGTCTTGTTCGGCTTTTCTCATACTTCTTCCAATTTGGTTTAACCGCAAATGTGCAATAACTTTTTTGAAAATGCAATTCTGTGTCTCCACGTCGAGCATAATGATCATTTTCCTGCTAGGATTCCTGAAAATGTTGCCAGAGGTGAGTATTTTTTTATTCAATAATTATTTTTTAATAGCACGATACGAATGACAAATATTTGATTTTTCGTAACGAAACAATTGAAGAATACTCCTAAATCTTACCCGAATTTTTCATTGCTTGAATGTTCGGGAAATAAATTTCCCGGCCCGCAGCCGATTTTCAGGAGAACCTCTGAAGACGAGTTTTCTAGTGGCGTGGTAAATATTTCTGCTCGAAATTACCTCTAGTCATAATTTGTATTTTAAAAAATTCGTGGCTTCCCACAGAAAATAGTTTTTTGTCAAACTTCGAGGCATCTTAGCAAAGCTAAATTATCATCAAACCTGACAAGTATGTCTAAGAAGGTCGTACAAAAATTTTAAGTCCATCTGTTCAGCGGTTTAAGAAAAAAAATTCCTTACCAACACTGAGAACAGTCTTTCGAGAAAAATCCGATTACATTTTTTGAGTCGATTACACTAAGTTAACATTTTTTTAACAAATCCGATTATATTATGTTCTATGGAGTCTAGAAAAGACTACACTTGCAAAGAAATTCGAGAGTTTTGTAGGTTCCCTCGAACCATGGCACTTTCTCGTAGACATCATCAGAAGATGTATGGCGACGAAAGCTGTTATCAGACTCAAAGAATCTGAGTTCCTTAAAGATTATTGGCTGAACACTCGGTAATCATGATACACTTTGACATCATACCGGATCATGGAGTCGCCACACCGAACCCTGGCAGGTCATTCTCCGCCCATTTACCGGGAGGGAGTTGTGGCTAAGCCGTTGAAGGAGAGGGGCAGTATGCTTCTTTACGAATAGGACACAGTTTGAAGGACAGTTTAGTGGAAGGGTTTACTAAAGCTCTCCATCAACTCCAGCTTTAGACCTCCTGACTATTGCAGTGTTTTTCACCGAGATTGCAGCCATTAGCGTAGCAACAAATTTACTGTTCCCGTGTGCAGCCTTCTTCAAAGAAGGACCATCCACTCAGATAGCAGAACGGCGATACTAGCCTTGAACTCATTAACAGTGCGTTCAGGGTTGTTCAAGGAATGCCTAAACTCGCTATCAGTTATAGCTGTAAGAGTGGGAGTCTTACCAAACGCCATCTGCAGAAGCTGTATGGAAGAAGATGAGTTGGAAACATCGCAACATTTCCTTATTGTCTGACCTGCGTTTCGGAGGTCAATACTTAAACACATGGGAGCGCTTACCTTCAGGCGCCCCAGCAAACTGGCGGTAATGGAAATTAAACGCCTGTGCAAATTTGTATTGGCTACTAAGCGTTTAGTTAATTTATAAGGAGTACTTTTTCCAAGGCTTCAAAAAGGACTACATATAGTAGTCCACGTTCTTTCTAGATCAGCCATCTAACGTAAACTAACCTAGCTTTATATCCTTGTAACTTCAAGTTCAAGTTTCCAGAGAATATTCTTATATATACATTAGAGCGAAGTGACTTTCAGAGAACCAAAAAATTTAAAATTCTCGGGTGCGGGAAATGTTTTACGTATCATTCTGAACATTTTTGTCTCAGAGACTATGGGTCTAAAACAGGTTACGCGCCAGCTATTTTTGAGGTGAAGTTGTTTAGGGATTTTACAATTTTCTTCTTCAGTTTTCGAGATGTACAGATAAAATTTATTGATATTGTACTGATCAATTGTCGAAATCACATCTCTTTTATACAACTGATTCGTCAGGTTGTTTAAACTTGAAAACCGCTGGATTGAAGCCGGTTCGATAGATCCATAGTCCCTTAGAAAAAGTTGTTCAGAACGATCCGTAGAATATTTCCCGCATTTGATGTACATTCAATATATTAAAATTTTAACTAAATTCACTAATTGGAATTCAAGGTTGTCACTCCTTACAGAACTGAAACCTACATCCTTCTAATAATCGAATTTTGAACAATACTACTGGGTGGCTTTTATCTGCAAAAATATGTTTGATCTTAAGAGTATAATTTTGGTTCTGCTTTCGTATTGGCAGCATTGTGGAAAATCGATTGCTGCTCCAAATATTTACTACTCGCTAACAACTGATAACCAATCAACATAAAATTTGCATTCCACTAAAGTTTTTTACATGAAACAGCAATCAAATGGGTCCATGAAGAGATTTATGTGCACGTTTTGACTATTTATCAGCGCTGAAAATATGCAAATAAATATTAGAATGTATTAAAATCAGATTATTTGCGCTAGTTACTGTTTATTATTTGCGGGAATTGAAATTGAAAGTTGTTACAAAATTTACGCAAAATATGATAATCAAATAGAAAGTGCGGAATAAATTAAAAACAAATAAAATACATTGTGATTTATTTGCATATATTAAAACGGCGATAAATTGAAGTCGGAATATCAAATGAAGTACAGGAGATATTATATAATGTAAGAGATGCTAGAATTTCGGCATGTAATTGATAGTGGAGGATGGAGTCATGTGTAGAAG
Organism: Bactrocera zonata; assembly: GCA_037783105.1. Taxonomy (NCBI): domain Eukaryota; kingdom Metazoa; phylum Arthropoda; class Insecta; order Diptera; family Tephritidae; genus Bactrocera; species Bactrocera zonata. Next base: position 1,187,290 of record JBAWJQ010005073.1, on the reverse strand, counting down.
TTCACGCAAGTGAGGAAAGTTCTCTGATCGCCATTCACTTGGGAGTGGCCAGAAACGATTCTTTTACATATGACTCAAGCAGCTCACGACTTCCGGTCTTTGACCAAGTATCCTCTGGGTAGCCTAAGAACATCCGTTTGAAGGCGAGCTAAAGTGAGAAGGCGAAACACCCCCTGCATAGGGTTGTGCGCTGGGTTTGGGACCCGCCACGTAAAAAAACACCCCCAATGCAAAAGTTTAAACAGCCTCGGATGAGAGACCCCCTTTTGATGACGACCACGGCAAACGAAATAAGGACTATGATTTGAGGGCATGCACCTGGAATGTCCGGTCCCTTAATTGGGAAGGTGCCGCTGCCCAGCTGGTAGATGTCCTCGTAAAGATAAAGGCTGACATCACCGCCGTCCAAGAAATGCGGTGGACGGGACAAGGACAGAGACGAGTAGGTCCTTGTGACATTTACTACAGTGGCCATATAAAGGAGCGCAAGTTTGGTGTTGGATTCGTGGTGGGAGAGAGACTCCGTCGCCGAGTACTATCATTCACTCCGGAGAATGAACGTCTAGCCACAATCCGCATCAAAGCGAGGTTCTTCAACATATCGCTGATTTGCGCCCACGCCCCGACGGAAGAGAAGGACGATGTGACCAAAGATGCCTTTTATGAGTGCTTGGAGCGCACTTATGAGAGATGCCCCCGCCACGACGTCAAAATCGTGCTTGGCGACTTCAACGCCAGGGTGGGCAAAGAAGGTATCTTTGGCACTACGGTCGGTAAATTCAGCCTCCACGAGGAAACATCCCCAAATGGGTTGAGGCTGATCGACTTCGCCGGGGCCCGAAATATGGTTATCTGTAGTACTAGATTCCAGCATAAGAAGATACATCAAGCTACCTGGCTGTCTCCGGATCGAAAAACCACCAACCAGATCGATCATGTTGTGATAGACGGAAGACACGTCTCCAGTGTTTTAGATGTGCGTGCGCTCCGAGGTCCTAACATCGACTCGGACCACTATATTGTTGCAGCCAAAATTCGCACCCGCCTCTGTGCAGCAAAAAACGCACGCCAACAAACACAAGGAAGGTTCGACGTCGAGAAGCTGCAATCACAACAGACAGCCGAACGATTTTCTACTCGGCTTGCACTCCTGCTCTCTGAGAGCACTCGTCAACAACTCGGTATAAGGGAACTGTGGGACGGCATTTCAAACTCCTTACGTACAGCTGCAACCGAAACCATTGGTTTTCGGAAAGTGCAAAGGAACAGCTGGTACGACGAGGAGTGCCGTGTCGCAGCGGAGAGAAAACAGGCTGCCTACCTCGCTACGTTACGATCGACCACAACACGTGCGGGATGGGATAGATACCGAGAGTTGAAGAGGGAAGCGAGACGCATTTGTAGACAGAAAAAGAAAGAGGCCGAAATGCGTGAGTACGAACAGCTTGATAAGCTGGCCGACAGGGGTAATGCTCGAAAATTCTACGAAAAGATGCGGCGGCTTACAGAAGGTTTCAAGACCGGAGCATACTCTTGTAGAACCCCCCAAGGTGATCTAGCCACCGATGCCCAGAGCATACTTAAATTATGGAGGGAACACTTCTCCAGCCTGCTGGATGGCAGTGAACACACAACACCAGGAGAAAACGAACCCGATACCCCAATCGATGACGATGGAGCAGATGTTCCATTGCCCGACCATGACGAAGTTCGAATAGCAATTGCCCGTCTGAAAAACAACAAAGCGGCAGGGGCCGACGGATTGCCGGCCGAGCTATTCAAACACGGCGGCGAAGAGCTGATAAGGTGCATGCATCAGCTTCTTTGTAAAATATGGTCGGACGAAAGTATGCCCAACGATTGGAATTTAAGTGTGCTGTGCCCAATCCATAAAAAAGGAGACCCCACAATCTGCGCCAACTACCGTGGGATTAGCCTCCTCAACATCGCATATAAGGTTCTGTCGAGCGTATTGTGTGAAAGATTAAAGCCCACCGTCAACAAACTGATTGGACCTTATCAGTGTGGCTTTAGACCTGGTAAATCAACCACCGACCAGATATTCACTATGCGCCAAATCTTGGAAAAGACCCGTGAAAGGAGAATCGACACTCACCACCTATTCGTCGATTTCAAAGCTGCTTTCGACAGCACGAAAAGGAGCTGCCTCTATGCCGCGATGTCTGAATTTGGTATCCCCGCAAAACTAATACGGCTGTGTAAACTGACGCTGAGCAACACTCAAAGCTCCGTCAGGATCGGGAAGGACCTCTCCGAGCCGTTCGATACCAAACGAGGTTTCAGACAAGGCGACTCCCTATCGTGCGACTTTTTCAACCTGCTTCTGGAGAAAATAGTTCGAGCTGCAGAACTCAACAGAGAAGGTACCATCTTCTATAAGAGTGTACAACTGCTGGCGTATGCCGATGATATTGATATCATCGGCCTCAACACCCGCGCCGTTAGTTCTGCTTTCTCCAGACTGGATAAGGAAGCAAAAGAAATGGGTCTGGCAGTGAACGAGGGCAAGACGAAATATCTCCTGTCATCAAACAAACAGTCGTCGCACTCGCGACTTGGCACTCACGTCACTGTTGACAGTCATAACTTTGAAGTTGTAGATAATTTCGTCTATCTTGGAACCAGCATTAACACCACCAACAATGTCAGCCTGGAAATCCAACGCAGGATTACTCTTGCCAACAGGTGCTACTTCGGACTGAGTAGGCAATTGAAAAGTAAAGTCCTCTCTCGACGAACAAAAACCAAACTCTATAAGTCGCTCATTATACCCGTCCTGCTATATGGTGCAGAGGCTTGGACGATGACAACAACCGATGAGTCGACGTTGCGAGTTTTCGAGAGAAAAGTTCTGCGAAAGATTTATGGTCCTTTGCGCGTTGGCCACGGCGAATATCGCATTCGATGGAACGATGAGCTGTACGAGATATACGACGCCATTGACATAGTTCAGCGAATTAAAAGACAGCGGCTACGCTGGCTAGGTCATGTTGTCCGGATGGATGAAAACGCTCCAGCTCTGAAAGTATTCGACGCAGTACCCGCCGCGGGAAGCAGAGGAAGAGGAAGACCTCCACTCCGTTGGAAGGACCAAGTGGAGAGGGACCTGGCTTCGCTTGGAATATCCAATTGGCGCCACGTAACGAAGAGAAGAAACGACTGGCGCGCTGTTGTTGACTCGGCTATAATCGCATAAGCGGTGTCTACGCCAGTAAAGAAGAAGAAGAATTGATAGTCGATTTTAAATGAGAAAAATATTTTTGTTTAGTGAAAAATTAAAATGTGTATGAAAAGTAAGTTTAAATTTCCAAGCCTTCCAAAACAATAAATAAAGCAAAAAGAAAAGTGATACTTAAAAGTCAACATGTGAACTTAAAGGTAAACTTGATTTCATCTAATTGACTAGCTAACCAAAATCGTTAGCAAATCTATTTACAAGTAAAAGTTAAAACAAAAACGTCTACAAATAACATTTCACTTTAAATTTGTGTACGCAAAATCATCTATTAAATGTTGCAATTAATCATTTACATTTACACCATCACATTTGCATGTGAAATTAGCAGACATTGTTTATACTCGTACACTGCTGCTCTCACATACATACATCAGTCAACAACTCATTCGTAGCCACTTATGCATTCACATAAAAATTAATCACCGTCAATTTGCTAAACAACTGACCGCAATCAGCAGCAAATACAAATGAATAATTTTCGAATGATTCACATACAGCACAGGCATCCCGACACCCATACTCTCACGCACCCAATCCAACAAGTCACTCGTTTAATTCGCCGCAATCACAACCAGCGTTCACCAATACAAGCACACACACATTGGAAATGGCACAGTTAAAATAATTGAAATTGAATAAACCTGATTTTGCGCTACAAATTCGAATGAGCGATAAACGCGCTCATAGACACACATAAACAAACACATACAGCCACAAACACATGCATCTAAACACACATTCATACATATACCAATCCATACAACGGATTGAAAGCGCGTGGCAGCGGCAGCAATTTTGAAAATGAATAAAACAAGTTTTAAACGGTTTATAATGGCACAGCGTTGTGCACGCTGCTAGCTAATTATGAGCAATTGCATTATTTGGTGGCAATGATTTGAGAAAATTACTGTCAACATATACATAATATGTCAATATATGCTTATTTCATGTTAAATGAGCACAAAACAATGCAGGAATCCAGAGACATGCGAAATTTTGGAGGCAAACCTGGATTAAGCGGCAATGATAACGGTTTATTTATTGCATAGCTGAAAATCGATATTAATTAATAGGTAGTAGGTAGCAAAAAATTAATTAATTGACAAAAGTAACGGTAATCATACACATATTGGTTTAATATTGTAAAAATTGATTAAATCTAATATAAAAGATTTTGGATTTTTGTTTTCATATATCAGTTTTTAGATATTAGATTTAAGATTAAAGTCTAAAGATTGAAGATTGAAAATTTGATATTTAAGATAAAAAATTTAAGACTAAAATTTAAGACTTAAGGATTTAAGGATTTAGGATTAATGAAGTTTAAAAATTAAAAATCAAAGATTAAAAATTAAATATTAAATATTTAAGTTTTAAGGTTTAAGATTTAAGATTTAAGATTTAAGATTTAAGATTTAAGATTTAAGATTTAAGATTTAAGATTTAAGATTTAAGATTATAGATTATAGATTATAGATTATAGATTATAGATTATAGATTATAGATTATAGATTATAGATTATAGATTATAGATTATAGATTATAGATTATAGATTATAGATTATAGATTATAGATTATAGATTATAGATTATAGATTATAGATTATAGATTATAGATTATAGATTATAGATTATAGATTATAGATTATAGATTATAGATTATAGATTATAGATTATAGATTATAGATTATAGATTATAGATTATAGATTATAGATTATAGATTATAGATTATAGACTATAGATTATAGATTATGGATTATAGAATATAGGTCATATATTATGGATTATAGATTACCGATTATAGATTATAGATTATAGATTATAGATTATAGATTATAGATTATAGATTATAGATTATAGATTATAGATTATAGATTATAGATTATAGATTATAGATTATAGATTATAGATTATAGATTATAGATTATAGATTATAGATTATGGATTATAGATTATACTTTAAAGATTATAGATTATAGATTATAGATTATAGATTATAGATTATAGATTATAGATTATAGATTATAGATTATAGATTATAGATTATAGATTATAGATTATAGATTATAGATTATAGATTATAGATTATAGATTATAGATTATAGATTATAGATTATAGATTATAGACTATAGATTATAGATTATGGATTATAGAATATAGGTCATATATTATGGATTATAGATTATAGATTACCGATTATAGATTATAGATTATAGATTATAGATTGCAGATTATAGATTATAGATTATGGATTATAGATTATAGATTATAGATTATAGATTATAGATTATAGATTATAGATTATAGATTATGGATTATAGAATATAGGTCATATATTATGGATTATAGATTATAGATTACCGATTATAGATTATAGATTATAGATTATAGATTATAGATTATAGATTATAGATTATAGATTATAGATTATAGATTATAGATTATAGATTATAGATTTTAGATTATAGATTATAGGTTATAGATTATAGGTTATAGATTATAGATTATAGATTATAGATTAGAGATTATAGGTTATAGATTATAGATAATAGATTAGAGATTATTGGATTATAGATTAAATATTAAAGATCAAAAATTAAAGATTAAGGATTAAACATTAAGATTAATTAAAGATTTTAAATTTTTGATTTTTAATATTGCATAGATATGTTCAATATTATTTCAAAACTAAAACTTAGGTACTTAGGACAGTTTTTATGGCAGCTATACCATCTGATCAAATTTGACCCGGACAGGTAAAAATATAAATACCTTTTCATATTTTGCTATAAATTTTTATTATCGCTTTCGAAATGGGCTCCTGAGCCAATATAAAGGCCAAAGCTTGATTCGACCTTCCATACCTTCAAGCCTCGGCTATAATGGCCTTCAGTTTCTTCTGAGAATTTTGTTTTCTTCGACTTCAACCTGTTTTTGGAGCGCTATTGGTGAGATTGTTGGACAGTTTTGCTGCCATGTCTCGTCATCAGTAGACACGCTTCATATCCAAAATATTAACCAAAAGGTGCGGTCGGTCTGTTGAGATCATCTGGTAAGTGTCTGATGCCACCATAACAATACTCAAGGACTTTTTGTTAAACTTCTCGGATGACATTTCATTAATTTGCTGAGATCGTTGATTTAGTGGTCCGTGCTGAACATACTTTAATTTATCTTTATAGGGTCTATGATATTTCCTTATTGGTGATACAAACTTCTAATATTAATGAGGAATTTTTGTATATACATATTTATAACACAAATTCACTTTTCATTATTTGACGCAACCATTTACATGAATTGAGTTCAATAATCACGGTCAATTATGACTTTGATCTGATTACAATTAGTCAATTAGTAAATTGAATTCCCGAAAATTTTAATTGCATATAAGTATAAAAAAAATTTAATAATTACATAATTACTTCGCAAAAGATTCATAAGTAATTTGAAATAAATAATTCTCATTTTAATTGCAATTGCATATTTATTTAGTACATACATACATGCATCCCTTCGTTAGTGCATAATTTACATTTCTCTCGAAGAATTTTACAGGAATTTCACATTCCGAAATTTGATACACTCATAAATCACATAATTCTACTACATACATATACAAGGCTACATATAATTTAAGCTTTCATGCTTACACTTAATTTTATATTCTTCTTGAGAATGTTCGGAATTCCAACCAGAACTAATCAAGTTGGTCAGGTAAAGTAATTTGCAAATAGTAAATTAAAGGTCATAATTGTTGCATTATAAATAAGAAAAGCTTTTCTATAAAAGCCTCACATATTTATGATCGTACATATATATATTTGTAAAAGAAGTTACGTGAAAATAGCACTTAGCCCTTAGTATTGATATATGTAATTAGATATATACAAATACCAGTTAAATCTTAAGCAATGTGTATATATTTTGATATCTTTCTTAATTATCTCCCTAAGAGGCGTGAAATAATATGTACTGGTAAATACTTGCATCCAATTATATTGTGCAATATTTCGACACAGCAAAACCACAATTCTTAAGCCTTGAATGGTAAACATTTCATTAATTTTCGTTGGTCTCTATGAATTCCATTAAATATCAATATACAATTACATTCTTACTACACATATACTTTTCGAAAATTAGAATACCGTTGAATGGTAAGAGCGTAATACAAATCAATTTCCGAACGATTTAGCCTCAAGTACCTCTAATATTCAGAAAATTTGTTTTCAATTTGGAAAGGTGGAAAGCACTTTACCGTATTCCAAATGTTAAGTGTTGCCTTTTCTGTTGGACACAACGACACTTTCCTCAACTGTTGGTTTTTGGTATTTCTCTATAAAAATAAAATGTAATAAAAAGGTCTATAGAGAGTCATGGTTCCGATGCTCCTCACGTTATGTTACAGTTTTCGAGTAATAAAAATATGGCAAATTCCTTGACTGGAAAAAGGGTTGTACTGTTAAGAACTATCCTCAAAGGGCCTTGGCATCCACAGCTACCCATCTAACAAAACGAATCCTATTTCATTGCTCCTTATAAAAAACTAAGCACTAAGAAGCTATGTCGTTGCCTACATGCAAAGGACTATGAATCTGTTGACTGTCAACAGTAATATGGGATCCAAGTCGCGAATGTGACGACGGAAAAATTATCTATAGGCGTTAAATCGAATAATCAAGGTGGCAATTTAATTTAACCATTTCTAAGAATCAGCGAATCGCCAAATGTGTCCATGTTTAAACATGAGACGGGGCAAATACATAGCAGAGGTGTAATGCGATAGACGAAAAATGGACGAATAATTTAAGATTTAAAGTGTTACTTAAAACAAGCCATCGCCTCCAATACCAGTACCTCGAGCTGAAATAAAATTTGCTGGAGATAGATAGATACAAAATAATTGGAGTCTTACACTTTGACTTATAATGTATTGTGCTCTCTCATATAATACCAGGAGCTTGCTGGACACGATGGAAGGGATGTAATTCTTGTCCACGTAGATGGATTCTTGAGCCTACTTCTACAAGTTGCTGGGCAATCTAGAGTCAGGTGGTCTGGAGTTTCCTGTTTCATACCGCAAAACCGGCACTTTGCGCAAAAGATTATGCGCATGCTGTATTTGTACTTCCTGAGCCTGCAGTGTCCAGTGTTCCAGCAAGGAGGCGGAATTTGTTTCGGGGAAGGTTGATCATATATCTAAGCATTGCTAAGTTGTAGCCACCCAACTTGTCATGGCGCATTCATGTTGCCCGCTGCCAGTGTCGTTCTCTCCTCCGTGTGGAGCAACTTCTTTATAGTGTGGGATCTCATCGCAATGAATGGCTTGGGCCCCGTCAAACTGTAAGTCCCTGCAGAGCTAGTTCGTCTGCCAACTCATTGCTACCCATTTATGCACCGGCACCCAAAGCATGTGTACACGGTTGCAAACTGAATGCCGGTTCAGCATTCCTAGACACTTTGCCTTACATTAAAAAATATTTTTACTAATAACCCAAAAACAGAAATATTAGTTTAGATAATTATCTTAATTATTAATCTTAATTAATCTATTAATTATAATTAAAATTTCATATAAGACAAATCTTAAAGGTCCCCATGGCAGTTAAACTTTAAATAAATGCAGAGTTTCTTAGCATAAAAAAATGTCCTGATATTTTGTCTTTTTGGATTCGGGAATTTTTTTGTTTCTTTCTTTATTTTTTCACTTCGTCACAAGTTTCGCAATACTCAATGGGTCAATCTACAATATGCAACCTGCACACTTTGCATAAAAAAAAACAAATATTTGCAAGTAATTGCTATGGATATCATGAATATCAAGAAGACAGGAGAAATATGAACATTAGAGCGCGTTGATTTACTGGGAGCCACAGAAATGGAAAATCATGTATGCGGGAAAAGTTCTACGGATAATATTGAACAACTTTGCTCAAGTGATTATGGGTCTAAAACCGCTTTCGAGCCAGCGATTTTTAAGGGGAAGTTTTTTCAGTTTTGTGCATTAGCTTAGCTGGATTTTGATATTATATAGATGATTAGGCGGAATAAGTCAGATCAGAAGACTATATCACTAAAGGACAACTATATCACCGTTCTTCCATAGAACCGTTTATTTGGAGTTTTTAAGCTTTGCCTAAAAGTCGCTGGCTCAAAACTGGCTTTGGAACCGTAGTCTCCTGGGGAAAGTTGCAAAAATATCGATCCGCTCTAATGTACATGCACATATGTATATTTTTAGACAGTCATGAATATATCTATCCCGTTATCTTACACAAGATATTATAAATAGTGCATATGTTGCAGCTTACTAACTCGTAAAATGTGTTGCATGACAGGAAATCACAATACCAACACAACTACAATATGCATATGCATATATAAACAAATTATATAAATACAAACACACAAACATATACATATGTGGCAAATAAATGCAGAGCAAAACAATTGCGAGTCTGACCGACCACCGAAGCAAGTGCGCGGTTGCCGTGTTGCAAGACTTGTGGCAGATTTGAGTTGCACGGTGTGGAGCGTGGCAGAAGCTGGACGGACGCACGAGTTGAATTTCAAATTAATAACAAACGACAACAAGCAGAAATGAAAAGCAAATAAAATGGTCCGCAGTGACAAAAACTTGGCGGTTTTTTGCTGCTTCGACTGGTCGATGGTGTTGGTGATGGCGCTGTGCTTGCCCTCGGAAAACCAAAAAGAAAAAATAAGAAAATGTAAAAACTTGGAATAAATTTTGGAAATCAACAATCATATTTCCCAAGTTGAAAAAGCCAAACTCAAACACAAACGGTATATTGGTTTACATACACACACTCTCTTACATGCATTTGTTTGGCTGTGCATATGTAAGCGTTTGAGAGCAATGTGGCTGGCTTATGAGTGTAAGGGTGTGGGTGTGTGTGTGAGTGGCAGCTTTATATGTTTTAAATTTATGCTCCCAAAGAGATAAACCGCGTCGTGCTTGTTTTTGTTTGCCTTTGAGAATTTACATGAAAATGCGAATTGAAAAGCAACAACTGTAAGGAATAATTTTTTATTGGTCATAAGAAAGCAAAAAGATAAGAAAAGAAAACCAAAAATAAAAAAATTAACTTAAAAATTAAAAATCGAGACCAATGTGGAATATAAATCCAGCTCATACTAATAAAGAAGGAGGAAGCAGAACGCAAAGCCAAAAAATTTTAATATTTTTTTCTTGTTAAGCGTAGGATGTTTGGGTCAGGACTTAAGGCAATTGACGTAGATTAAATTGGCCAAAATAGCGTAAAAGTCAGCTAATAAAACATTATTTGGTTTAATGAACAAGTTAAGTGAATTTACGCTTCAAAATGTGCATAAAGTGTTGGCGAGTGGGGAGAAGAATTCAGTAGAATGTGAAAGAAAAAGTCAATACAAGTTATATACATGAATAATGAATATTATAAATTAATATTACAACAACAAAAAATTTTAATTTGGTGGGTTGAGTAAAGAAATATTGCAAATCAAAAATGTATAAACTAAAAGAATTTATACTTAAGAAGTTAAAACCAAGTTTTGGAATACTGGAAAGCTTCTTAGGACTGTGCACGTCCTGCAAAAAAGATCAGAAAAAGAATTATGCAATAAATTTGAATTATTTGTGTATTGGAATAACAGTTACTTTTTATAGTCAATTTAGTAAATAAATCAAAAAATAAGGTAACTGTGGTCGATTTTTCAATTCCTACAATAGCTGATTTTCTTTTGTAAAAAACTTTCCCCAAATTTTATTTGCAAAACGAATACAATTGCACAGACATGTTTCAAATGTTTCGAAAGGCCCTTGGGTAACAAACTATGGCACAAATATATTTGTAAGTGGTACAATGAGTTCAAATTAACCAATAACACATTAACGACGAACCGCGCTCTGGACGATCAACAACCTCTAACGATGAGGACCGCGTCCAAAACATCAACGATTTAGTTCTTGAAATTCGTCAATATCTCGTTTCTAGTGTTAGACTGGCTCATTTGGCTCAGCCCACACCATTCCGAAGAATGTATTTTTTGTCTCAAATGCGTAAGGCCTCGATTGGTGCCAAAATCGCTCAAATTCTCCATGTCATGCACACCATTGATTCACTTCGTTTTGTTAAAAACTCGACTCATGTCATTCCGCAACCACCGTGTTCGCCCCGTTTGGCCCCTTGTGACCTATGGCTATATATCAAATTCAAAAGACCAATGCGGGAATGACCGATTCACCGATGAAAGCTCTTAAAAAAGCTCTTAAAAAGCTTTTTCATTTAGACTAACATTGTGTACTCTACGCGACAACCAGCGAAAAATACTGAGCTTTGAAATTATATCCTACAGACGGAATCTCTAAAAAAGTTTGTCTCACAGAAATCTCTTTTTCCTTATGAAGCTTTATAATATCACTCTGAGCAATAAATATAGAGATTTCTGGTGATATCTCACAAACAGGTGCTCTAAACAAGCTTTCACATAGGTCCTAATAATGTCTACTTTGCGGGATAACTAACAAGCTTTCCAAAGATACCTCACAGCCTAAAGCTCTTTAAAAGCTTCTTCATTTAGATTAACATTGTGTACTCTACGCGGCAACCAGCAAAATTTCGACAGACATCAGACCTGCAGAATCTTTGAAATAGCTCTTTTATGAAAGATTGTGATCTCTGCGAAAAATTATAAGCTTTCGAACTATATCTGGCAGATGGAATCTCTAGAAAAGCTTCTTTCTTGAGCTTAACAGTATTCTTCTGGGCGACATATGTATAGTCAGCTTTCGAATGATATCTCACAAGCAGAGTCGCTAAAATGGCTTCCTTTTGAAGTTTAACAATATCAATCTTATATCTCACAGACGAAAGCTCTTTAAAAGCTTTCTAATGGAGCTTAACCATCTATACTCTCTGCGAAGACTACTTATAGTAGTGTCTACCTAGTTTTCATAAATTTTTTACTTTCCTTAACATTTGAGATAGTCTGTAAGAATAAATTGTTTCTAACACCGTGAAAGCCAATGAATTGCATTTACTACAGTTAACAAATTTAATTTAAATTTTAATAATAATTGAAATATTCCTTCGAAACCATCTTTTTATGATTCCCACTACCAAAAGTATGAGCATAGTATTTTCTCGCGTTTGATATTTCCACCTAAAGATTCATCGTCACAACTTTGCGGCAATTGTTTTGTCACCCTACTCCCTTTCATTTTCATGGCCGCTCAAAACACCATCAACAAAAACACAAAGAACAACTTATAACTTTGGCAAAGTTGTTGGTCTTTACTTTGTAAATACTATACTCGTAGACTCGACTAAAAAGTTAAAAAGATTTCAAGTTTCTTTTAGTGGAAAATGCAAAAGTATTTTAGCTTATCACTTCACGTCAACAAAGTAACACACAAATGAAAATTCATAAATTCATATAAAATAAACAACAATACAACAACAAGACGCGCAACTGTTTGCCGTTTGCTACCTCAAAGCAAAGTAACAGTACTACAAACTTGCTAACAATAACAACAACAATTATGTTATGAAAATTAAAATTTTTCTGTAGTCAAAGCTCCTAAGCTGACACTCCATACTTTATACGCGCTTCAGCATTCCATCTCAGGAGTGGAGTGCCGCACAGGTTTTCATTACAATTTCACGCGCTACACCTTCCACGTGCTCGAGCTTAAGCCTTAAGTCTGCGCAGGAATGTTTATCATTTTGTGCGTACGTAAAAGTGAATAAGTAATATAAGCGAATGGCAATCTTTGCGATTAAGACTCATACTTTTTAACGTGTTAATTCGGGGATTTTTCAAGCTTACAGTCTGTGTTCAACCCTCGACGACATAAAAAGTTTAGCTGAAGAAGTTTAGGTTGATATGAAATAATGAGGGCAACAATGATGCCAGGAGAGTAGGGAAAAACTTTGAAATGAAAACAGGTAGGAGAGCTGATGATCATTGTCTCTCACGGAGAGTTAACTAAATCTTCATTTAATGCTGGTTCCAAAGGACGGTTGGCTTTAGAGATTGTCGCTTGGACGATTAGTCCGAATTTCGTTACACTTGTTATAAGCCTCTCTTATCCAAGGCTGTTGTTCTCTTTTCATTGGTAGTATTATTTGCGTGGCGGATCCCAAACCCAGCGCACAACCCTGAAGAGGGCATATTTCGCCTTCTCACTTTAGCATGCCTTAAAACGTATGTTTTTTGGATACCCAGACTATACTTGGTCTAAGACTGGAAGCGGAGAACTGCTTGAGCCATATGTAAAATAATTGTTTTCGGCCACTCCCATTTCATTATGGTTTTATCGGCTAATTTTTGGAGCGTTATTCGGTAGGTTGTTGCACACTTTCGACATCACATTCACAGACCTATGTCGTGTTACTAGTTGTGAGCGCTTGATGAATGTGATGCTTAAGGTCATAGCTTCCACCCTGGACAGGGATCGCATTACCTCAATCGCGCCCAGGCGGGTCGTGGAATCGTTCAGGATGCTGGGACTTGAACCATCCTGATGTTATTTCGTCACCGTGTATGTGAAAGCACACGTTGCTTTCTTCGTGGCTCTTGCACATGATCTTGCCGATCTTGCATGTCCTTAAAACATTCCATTTTCGCCCAGATACGTCTGTCAGCCCTTTTGGAAACTTCATACAACGTTTTTAGTGACTTCCATATTGGCTGTACTGGTTCGGTAGCCAGACATGTGGCACTTTTGACAATCTCAACAGCTATTTCGTTTCCCGGAATTTCTTTGTGGTCTAGAACACTGGTCTCCATAAATCAAAAGAAGCCGTCATTTCTTATTGAATTTTAATATGATACTCTGAAATATTTAAGTTAAATCGCCTGATTATATATTTTCGAATTGCACTGCAATTTGCCTTACTTTGTTAGTCACCTACTACCATACAACATTCACTTGGTAGTGAAGAGAGTTTGTCGAAAGTCTTTACAACTCTTAAGGACCCATTCGGCGAATATTTTACCGCCTTCCAGTACATTCAACTTCCAAAGGAACGATTCCACTCCCTTCCAGCTCTTTCAACTTGCAGCGTATATAACGAGAACATTGATATATTATAATCTGCTAACATGTCAGCTAAGAGCCCATACATTACAATTGGTTCTAACATATGGCTTAACAACTCCCCTTCTTGTAAGAAGTTGAATGATTTCTTTCTAATTAATACTCATACGAATAAGCATAAGATTAATGTTTTATAGGGAATACCAAAGGCATCTCAGTCCATCAAACCCACCTTATTATAAAATCAAAAAGTTTCAAATGGGTTATGTTCACAATAATCATTCCTACTAATTTACAAATTGTAATCAAACACACAAACACACGTTATTGCAAAAACATAAGAAGCCCCTCGATTATATGCTTAAAAAGTTACACAAATTTTATATTCCATTATTTTCCTTGCCAAATACTCAATCCGAGTGTGCACACAACCCAAATGTGCCTGTCACTGCTTTGATAATAAAATTCCTCGGAAGTTTTGCATAAAAAGTTACCGAAATCACACGCACACATCTACACACAGTCATGCATATTTATGTCTGTATAATTTCCGCATGCTTTGTTTGTCGTTTGTCGGTTACCATTTCCGTATTTAATTAAATCCCTTGCTGCCACTAACATCCGCCGCAACACGGGCTGCAAACGACTTTCTTAGCAGTTTGCTTTCGCCTTTTTGGCCCGTTTGGCGGTCTTACTTTTACAGTTGGCAACACAGTCGTAATTTATTATAGTCCCCTGCATTTAGCCTATTTAATACATCAAATATCATTGCTGGCACATTACTTCCATTGTGTGGCTTTGTGTCAACGTTGGCATGTCTTAAAGGCATTAACCAGCTAGGCGAACTAAGTAGAGGAGCTTTTTGTTTTGGTTGGGCCTCGCGGTACTCTTTATGTGGCACATAATTTGGTGGCATTTGTTTGGAATTGGAAAATTTTTTAAGAGTTGAGGCAGGCTTTTGAAAAGGAACTTCGAATTTAATATGTCCACTAAGGAATAAGTTCCGATCCATTCGTGTGTGTTTTTATTAGAGATAGCTAAGATTTTTAGAAACTTTTTCGCTCCAGAAAAAAATAATTAATAATTAACGTATTTTCCTACAAATGTTTTAAGCAATAACTTGATTTCCAATAATTTGATATATTCAGGCAGCAGCTCCATGAGAATTTACCAGGTTAAAGAACTAGGAGCTTTCACACATAAATTTCATAACCTTTCGTACATACCTATCCTAAGCTAACATAATCAATTAAAGCTTTGGTAAAAAGCTTACATCTCATCCTTGAGCTTAAAGAAACACCTACCCTTATATTAGAATTCAATCGAATTCCTTTTTTTGTAAGCTTGGACAGACATGTACCTCATATTAGAGCTCAACTGAGCCTATCTCGGTGCCTTTTGCGGAGCGCTCACTATTGGAAAAAAAATTATTCATGTTCATCGGTAACCAGAAAAAGTCCATGAACTTTTAGATCCAGGCAACACACTTTAAAAATGCTCTCAGTGCACGTCATACACCTCAAATAAATACCAAAAACTCTTCTGTATCTCTTCCTTGAGCTTCTGCAAGCTGAAGTACCTTTTCGATAAAGCTTTCACTACAAACGAGCTTTCATACTAACCTTTCAAAGCTTTCATTTTCTTAGTCAACTGATGAGATGAAAAAATCGATTTAGGAGTGCGGACGTGTGTTGCCACCACATAGTGACCAGTTAGTATTCCCATCATGTTCCAGCAGTCTCTTCTATCGAGTGCCAGTAGTAGTTTTGTGTACTTCCGATCTCTCAAGATCGTCGTATAAACAAGGCATAGTTTTCCAACATTGATCACGTTTTCTGATATTAGCCTCACACTATTATTGGCAATCTCGTCCACTATTTCATTGCCTACGTTGCCTTTGTAGGCTGGCATCCAGTAGAAGGGAAGTTGCTTACTTCTGGCAACACTTTCAACTGCTGCCCTTCGTCCCAAGACATTTCTGGCCGATATGCGATACGGGGTTACTACCTTGATTGCTGCCTATCTATTTAGATGCTGACTCCGGATTTGCATTAGAGCCCAACTTGAAATATGCTGCAGCGGTTCGGCAACTTAAAACGTTGCCTTATGATTAACTCTGGACAGTCTACTCCCTCACCAACTCCTCCGTCCATTTTCAAGCCATCCCTATAGATGCTTGGAGTGTTGTGCGTAGCTAATATACCTTTGATTTATTTTGAACCTTCTTTCTCAGTTGAAAAGTGGGGTCATATAATCGATGTTTGCCCAACTGCCAATATCCACTAAACTATGCCTGAAGCTTCTTATCCAACAAAAGACTTCTGATCTAGCATTGTATAGCAGGATCAACATCTATTGACTGGATACTGTACAGATCAGATAGTTATGTAAAACTGTTTATAGCTGATTCGAGTAAAAATATTAAAAATCCAAAAAGTTATGTTAGAGTCAGAAGAATACGAGGATAAAGCTTTAGAGCTCTTCAACTAAAGAGCTCAACACTAAAGACTAGATATTCGAAATGAGCACTAATAGTCAATAATAATGAGTTTTAAAACAGGCTTACTTCATGGTTGGTACACTTAATAGAAATTTATAGTTTGAGCCTGAAAGGCCAGATATTTTTTAGGCCAAAAGGAGGCTTTCAAATACATTTCAAATATCTTTGCACTATATAGTGATCGATATCCTAAGTGCATAGCGTAGTGTTGAAACTAAACATGGCCTTCTACAAGAGATATTTTCTCTTGCCACAGAACAAACTTTGCATTACTTCAGAGCAAGGATTCCAAAATAAACCTATTGCAAGCCAGTTTCTTACCTCCCAGTGTCTAGAAATGCCTACGATTTTACAGCCAGCATCCATTTCTTTGTTTGCCTTCTATTGGATCGAGTTCTCCGAGGTCACAGAATAATTTTTTCTACTAAATTTATCGTATTGAGTTGTCCAAGCTGAAGAGTAGAATGAATATTCGAAGTGTAAGATATCAACCTAGCGATTTCTAACTAGTCGTGCTAACTACTAAACAAGAACAGCATCTATATCTCTTGAAACCTGACTGAAATTGCAACTAAGACATACAGTTAACTTCTCCCGACTCTACCGACATAGTTTTTCATTGTCCGCTTCTAACTTATCTCATTTCAGAATTGGCAGGCAGTTGTCAACTCATCGCTCGCCTCACTGCTGCTGCTCGGCGTCTCGACCACGATTGCGATTGCGTTGGTCGTTAACTCCGAACTGGTGCCGAAAAAAATGTTGCATATCAATAAAATGTCAACGACAACAGCCGCAAGTGCACGCGCAATGACAATAAACAAGGAACAACAACAAAAGAATCAACATAAGCAACAACAACAAACTCATCATAAACAACAACACGACTTGAATATGCGGCATAACTCCACAAGTGGCAATGACAATGGCAGTGGCGCGCCTATGGCAGCCACCTCGCCTGCAACCACCATCGACGCGCACAGCCTGAGCGCCACCACAAACATTACGCAAATCAGCAGCAACAGCAACAACAGCAGTGTAGGCGTCAACGTCGGCGGCAGCTTCGCCCTTGGTGGCAGCAATGACAATAGCATTGCTAGTGACAGCAGTGCCACTGCCAGCGGTCGGCGCGCGGGCAGTGTCTCAGGCGCGGCAACTGCACGCTCTGTGGCGCTGGTACAAGAGCTCTATTTTCCGGTGAGTGTACGCGCCGTCATCGGCATTAGTTGGCTGCCGCCGTTGCTCTATGCCATCGCTGTGCCGCTGATATGCAGCATTATTGGCAAATGGCCACGCAATTGGTGGCTCGAAGTCATGAGCAATACAACTGCGGGCGGGGCAGCAACAACAACAAGCGCAGCAATGTCCGGCGCTATGTTTGGTATGCCACATGGTTTGTCGCATACGTACGGTGGCGGATATAGTGGCGGAAGTGATTACTTAGTGGCGCATATGGCACCCACACCGTCACCGGCATCATCGCTAAGTCTGAAGGTTGAACCGAGTCACGTCAGCAACCAGAGCAATGATGTGTACAGCATGTTGGCGAGTACAACAAGCGACAGCATCTTGGAGCTGGCATCAGTCTCAGCTGCTGAAATTACAACCGCTGCCACCGGAATATTAACAACTGCTAGCGCTGTTACTGTCACCAGCACGAACAGCGCCAACAACAACAACAACAATGTCACCACTGCTGCGTCTTCCGCGTTCAGCTCAGCGTCGACTGACTCCACATCGACGACCTTCTCCGTTGCCGGCTGGCATAACAACTTCCAACCGGCAG
This sequence comes from Bactrocera zonata, assembly GCA_037783105.1. Classification (NCBI taxonomy): domain Eukaryota; kingdom Metazoa; phylum Arthropoda; class Insecta; order Diptera; family Tephritidae; genus Bactrocera; species Bactrocera zonata. The sequence continues at coordinate 1,168,702 of JBAWJQ010005073.1, read as the reverse complement.
CCATCTCTGCTTCCGCCACCGCTGCTGCCTATCACGGTGACTTCGCGGCATACACCGACTCAGACGCCGCGGAGCTGGAGTCACAGCTCACGGGCGATGGCAGTGGCGTGCCATCACTCAGTTTCATCATATTTATTTGCGTCGATTTACTCTTCGTTTTGCTCTTCTTTGCGCTCTTCGTCATTTTAATCAAGAAACTTTTATGGCTGTGGCATAAAAATCGAAATATTCACGCGCATCCGCAGGATAAGTTCAATGTGGCCATGCGTAGACGGTAAGTCAGTTGCCATTTTCTTCAACCGCAAGTGTGCACGAAGTGTTGACTTATTTATTTTACTTTTATTTTTTATTTATTCCTCTATTGAAAGTTTGCTAGTGCAACGCAATTGAGACATTTTTCATTTTAACTTCTGGTTTGCGCAAGTGGGTGAAAAGTGGTTTTCCGTTGCTTGAACTCAGTTAGTTCCCAATCGATTTACTCTTCAATTGTTAGTTTAAATTTATGAGATTTTATACAATTTAATGAGGGTTTATCTTACAGTTAGTAAGTCATATTTAAAGTCGCAATATGGTCTAAACATATGTATGTATACTAATATTCCAGTAGCAGAAATATGGTATAAAGCGTATACAGCATAGTCTTTATGAGGTGTCGATAGTGAGAGCACATAGTCCACTGAAATTCGCATCAAGCAGATATCCTAAGGATGACTACTCTTCATGGAAGTATTACATGAACTTCATCTGGCATATGCGTGGCTCACTGGCCTGCCAGGCTAACCTTTCCTAACATTTAACACAAGTGGTATTTAGGACGAGTTTAAGATAAGGATTTCACAAACGTAAAATTTTGGACGAGTTTTTAGAGAAGCCTTAGCGTCCACTATATATATAAACTTACAGCAAAATTGTTACTAAATTCGAGCTTGATCCTTACAACTATATAATAAAGTCACAGTGTATGAGTCATTTTTATGCCTTAAATTTTCCGGAGTTCCAATTGCCAATAGCATTTCTGCCATGAAACAAATAAAAACTAAATTGTTTGTTTTTTTCTTGCGCGGTGTAACCCCTTAAACTCTGTAGGTCCTTTATTTTGCTAGTAGCCGACGCAGTTCGTAAGTAGAATGAGAATCTCTGTTGTGCTTTTCAATGGTTTTAAGCATCCATTATATTTATAAAATCATTGTTGAGGAGTAGTGTTTAATACGAAACACCAAAACTGTCCACAAACTCGAGTTAATGCATATTTTCTATCGCTTCAGCTGATTCAATTGTGAGACATTCGAGGTATCATTGCTAAACCCAAAATTTTCAAAAATTAATTTCAATGAAAAGTTATATTTTCTATAAAATGTCTTTCACTACAAACAGAAAGGAAATTTCTGATAAGTTCCACTATATTTATAAACTCAGTGTTGATGAATAGTGTTTAATGCCAAACTTCAAATTGTTCGTAGACTTGAGTTTAAAGTCATTTTCTAATGAGTTTTAAGAACATCTAAGCATCAGTTATATATATAAGGTAAGTGTTAAGAGTAGTGTTTAACACTAAACACCAAAATTATCCATAAACTCGAGTTTATGGTAATTTTCTACTGAGTTTTAAGACTTAGAAGATTAACTATTTACATAAACTCAGTGTTAGTGATTAGTGTTTAATGTCAAACACAAAAAACGCCCGCTAACTCGAGTTTATGATAATACTCGAATATGTACATAAACTCAGTGTTAAGAGTAGCGCTAATGTTAAACATCAAATCGTTCGTTAACTCGAGTTTATAACAATTTTCTAATGAGGTTTCAAGCTCTTAGAATCAATTATTTATATAAACTAAGTGTTAATGAGACGTGTTTAATGTTAAATACCAAAAATGTGATTAAACTGGAGTTTATGATAATTTCCAGTCGCTTCAAAGATTTCAGATATAAGACGTTTGCTATCTTTTAAATGCTTAAAGTGTCACATTTTAATAATTTTTCTCCAAAAATTCACACAAGCGCTGTTAGTGAAATAATCTAGTTTCAATTAATTTAATTAAATAAAAAAATTTAAATTACATAAAATTTTGTAAAACTAATTTTTTAAATATATGTTTAGTGCACTCAAATTTACGTTAATTATGACTCGAACAGCCACTTTATGACACTTACTTAGGCACAAATAGCCGCCAGTGAAACACAGGCGGACAGTAGTGTAGTAATTTGATACTGCATATTACTAAATTATACGCTAATATATCTACGTTATTACAACTAACTAGCGGCTAGCTTTATTTACTGCTCGCAACACTACGCTACAATGAGCTCAGTAAATCCAAGTAATAATAATAACTAACAACAATGTACGGTTAAACTTAATTGTATTACAATATTGTTTTAATCGCCACGCTATAATTTATGTTTACATTTACTACAACCACTGGCATTTAATAAAGTTAGGCATATTTTACTATACATCTATATTGTGTATATACATATTGTATGTACATATATGATATATACGTATGTTAATGTATAGGTAAGTATGTGTTGTTGGCGTTTCTATTTTCGTTTATTTGCTTTGTCTATTTCGATATTCGCTTGCGTTTATTATAGTCCTTATTTTGGTTTCTGATTTCAGCATTGGCCTAATTTACCGCACCGGTTGTTTGCTGTTAATGAAATTATCAACGGATGCATTATTCATAGCATATGTAAATTCAACACAAAATTCATGGTGGTCCTATCCGTTTGGCATATCTTGCATATTGTTGGTGAGTACAAATGAGCGCTAATACATACATATACATACACTTATTGAAAATATGTACATAAATACATTCTATATAAAAATGTAATATCTATGTTCACGCAAATGCACATAATTTCAAGCAGGAATGCCAAAAATACAATTTTTTATAAAAAAAAATGTTTTAAAAATATATATTTTTTATTAAAAAAAACTAATTTCCAGCAGGCATACCAAAAAATATTTTTTTTTTTTTATAAAACAAAATTTTATAAAATTTGAAAAAATATTTTTTTATTAAAAAATTTGTATAAAAATTTGAATAGTACATATTGAACATACCAAACAAAGATTCTTATGCCTACATATGTAAATTTATTACTTTAGCACTTATATACTATAAATATGTATGAATATGTTTTTATTTGCCCAGCTGCCAATGCAAAATTGTTTAAATATTTGCTGAATTTGTAACATTCCCATGAAAATGCTTAAATATATGCTTATCCCTGCATATATTTGCATGCAAGGACCCACTCTAGCAGCGACGTTACGTATAGGCCATACCACACTTTCACACTCACTCCAGAGGTAACGTATACGCCATTCCATACTTTTCGACACCCGCTCTGGCAGTGTGGTTACGTATACGCCATATCGTACTTTCAGCAGTCACTCCAGCAGTAAGGTTGCGTACACGCCATGCTATACTTTTTGTCCCTCTCTCCAACGGTGAGGTTACGTATACGCTATGACGTACTTTTCGGTATCACATCTATTGCAATTTCAGAATAATTGGAATTTACATGCAAATTAAATCAATTCGCCGCAAATATGTCATTTGAAAGCCTCATTGAAAGCGAAGTGAAGATAAGGCGGAACCAAAATGCTGCAAGTACACACATACAGATATATGCAATTACTATTGCAGGTTTTTGTATTTGCAGTTCACATACTACATTATTTAACACTTCTTGATTAGGATTTTACTTGGAATTAAAGCATATTAGGCATCAGATTGAAGCCCTTTTTCCATGAAACGAAGAAAACGAAAATAAGTGGATCCAAAGAAATACAATAAATGCTGAACTGGCTAAATTTAGTTTTCCACGAAATTTGTAACAACCATAAGAAATCGTTGGAGATCCTTAAAAGCATATGCATATGATCAGCTTGCCGAGCTGAATCCATTTAGTCATGTCCATGTGCATAAAGAGGCTAAAAGATTCATAAAGAGTCCTAAAGAGCTTTATCACTCTTTACTCTATGTGAACAGCCTTTCCTCAAATTTACTTTCGCACTTTTATATATGTGAGCCATTTTTCTCATACTTCCGCTTTTTTAATTTAATGAAAATAGCTATTATTTTAATGAAAAGTCTAAGACTGCACACTCAACGGTTTACAGTCATATTTCCACAAGCAGATAACATTTTCCAAAAAGCAACCTTAACCCACAAAATTCATATACCAATTTCATTTAATACTGTTTTCGTTACATTGCGGTTTACAAATTTTCTCCACAAATATTTTGCGGCTGTCACATGGCATTTACGCAGAAGCCAAGCCCATAAGGTAAATAGGCAAAAAAAAAACAAAAATTTCGTGTTGTAAAATATACAATATTGCGTGGCTCTATTCAAAATATATACATATACCCTTTACGATATTTTTCATTTTCAGCTTATAAGCATAGAAAAATTTAAAAGAGGTTTGTCAAATTCAGAACCAAATTAAATTTAAATTGAAATTGTTATTATTTTTAATTTTCTACATTAAATTTAGCGTATTTCATTTCAAATAAATTTAATATATTAACTTACACAAATTGATTTTCAACTGATTCTAATTAATTCTGTTTGATAAAATGTCTTGATAATTTTAATTATGCATATACTTGTATATAACTCGCTGTATTTAATTATTTTCACTTAATTGAAGTTATTCATTTTAGTTTTTTTATATGTTGGTATTTGCTATTTTTTCGTTTTTAGTTTTATATATTTAGTTTTGAATTGATTTTATTTATTAAATTTAGTTTAATTTTAATTCTAACTTCAATTTATTTTGTTAATTTAAATTTATTTAAGTTTTACTTTAATTTAATATGTTTTCAGTTTTAATCTTAATTTGAATTTGAATTATCAATTTAATTTTAATTTTTAATTTCAATTAATTATAGATAATTTATTTAATTATATATAATTATATAATATTTAATTTTTATTAAGACTTACTTTTCATTGTATTATATTAATTTAAGTTCCAATTTTAATTTTAACTTTAATTTCAAATTTAATTTCAGTTTTATTTAATTTAGATTTAGTTTAAATTTTTCATTTTTATTTTTGAATTAAATTTTACTTTTAATGTTAATCTTAATTTTAATTATAATTTTAATTTTATTTGTATTTTTAAATTTTATTTTAATTTAATTTTCCTTTCACTTTTTATTGTAACAGAAGTATTAATTTGTGGTAATTCTAATTTTTTTAATAATTAATAAGTTAATTTTAGCTTTAATTTTAATCTTCGTTTTAATTTTAGTTTTTTAATTTTAATTCAAATTTTTATTTTCGTTTATTGTGTTTGTAATATAAACTTTAGGTTTAATTATTATTTTAGCTTATATTCAATTTTTTTTAATCTTAATTAATTTAAATTTATTTAATATTAGTTTTTGTTGCATTTTCAGTTTTGATTCTAGTTTCACTGTTACGTTTAATTATTATTTTAGTTTTAATTTTAATTTAATTACAATTAATTTTAATTTTAAGTGTAATTTTAAATTTAATTTTAATATAGTTTTACTTTTACTCTCAATTGAAATAGGAACACTTATTACATTGTATTACTTTTTATTTTCATTTTTATAATTATAATTTGTTTATTAATTTTAGCCTTCATTTTAATCTTAATTTTCATTTCACTCTTTTAGAACTTTAATTTAAAATATTATTTTATTTTATCCAGTTATATTTTATTTTTATTTCATTTTGATTTTAATTACAATTGCAATATTATTTTAGTACTAATTTTAATTTATTTTTTATTAAAATTTTATTTCATATAATTTTGTTTGGTTTTTAATTTGTAAAATTTTAATTTTTTTTTCTTGTATTCCATTTCATTTTATTTTAATTTTATTTGAAATTTTTTTATTCAATTTTCTTTTTAATTTTAATTTTTAATTATAATTAGCTTGATTTTAATATTACTTTACTTTGGTCCTCCTTCTACGTAATTAATTTTTAACTAATTTTTTCAGTGAACTATCCTTCCTACAAATGTTGACCTAATTAATATCCAATCATATTCAAACCTAAAAATTGTTAGTCTTTAAGTAAAGTAAGTGAAGTATTTTCCATTCTATTCCACTTACTATATTTAATTTTTACCACTTCCAGTTAAACTCTTCATTTTTTTAAATGTTATATTCATTTTCAATAAAAACAATTCCATTTTTTTAGAAATTTTTCGAAAACATTTATCAGTTCGTATTCTTGTCACTGTAAAAAAATCACACATCCTTCAGGGTATATGAAAATTATGTCACCGTGTGCCCGCGTGCCTGTGTGTGTGTGTGCCTTTATTTTCGCACGCATGGGCGCACAATTTTCAAGTGTCTGTGCGAAATTGCGTACTGCGTTAAATTGTCGTCAATTTAATGTCACGCTCAGGCACAGCAGACGCGCACACAACAAAAACGCAAACGAAAAAGAAGACTGCTAACACCGCGAGCGCTTTTAAGGGCCAACATGTGTGCAAGCACAGGCCACGCGCACAAACCCATACACACATACGCACGTAATAACCAAACAAATGCGGTTAAAATTACACGTGTGCTTTAATACGCGTGTCTGCTCGCGCTGTCTAAACAATTTCGCTTACTTTTACGGCGCTTTGCTGGTGTGCGTGCGTGTGCTGGCAGATACGCCTGCAATTATGCGTCAGTTTGCTCGTTTTCTCACACGTGACTTTTTACAATTTTTTCCACTCGCCACTTTAAACACGTTTCTTTTGCGCGCTTTCATTTCCATTTAATTTTTGTCTCCTTCGCGTTTACCGCTTGTGCTCCCGCTTTCAATTTAATTCTATTTTTAGCATTTTCTCCGCTCACACACAATTTTTCTTGCTTGCTTTCTATCTGTTTGTCCTTTTAATTTTCGCCAGCGTTTATGTTTATGCAGTTTCATGCTTTTTGTGTCGCTATTTTGTCGCTCCCTGCTTTTAATTACTTTTACTGCATAATTATGTAACACACGCTCACTTAAACCGTAGTAAAGCGCCACCGTCACACACCGCACGCTTATTTGTGTTTATTTTCACATAATTTCTTTTTAAATTTATTTCTTTTTTAATTTTTTTGTTTTGTGGTTTTAATTTGTTGCAGCAGTCACTTGCAATTTGTATTTTGTTGTGCCCCGCGCTTATCGCTGGCCCGCAGTTACTCGTAATTGTCGCAGCAGCGCTAAAGTTCAAAGTGTGCGACAGACATGCGAGGCGCGATGCAAAAGCAGAGGAGAAAAATTTCTATAATTCCAAAGAAAGTAGTTTTTAGTGAGAAGTGTAAGGAGAATGTTGTAAAGAAGCGATATTTCAAAAGCGCTTTAATAATAACATTTCGCCGCTCAAAAGCAGTGTGAAAGCAGAAAGCATGTAATTAGTAGCAAAAGGACATCACAGAATTGTTTAATTTTTTTTTGAGATCTTAAAATTTTATTTCTTGCTATTTTTTATCTTGAATATCTTTTTGCTCAAAATTATTTTACGTGAAATTTTTTACTTGTAAGTTTTATCGAGATTATTTACGAGTATAATGATTTTTTTCCAAAGTGCTTTTTTTTGTTTTTAAACTATATTTCTTGATTTGTTTCCATATTTTTTTTTTTTTTTGAAAAATTTTTTTCTTGAAATTTTTATTGAAAGTTTTTTCTTACCATACATACCCATTCATACCTACCCTGAACATTTTTTCTTGAAATTTTTTTATACAATGTTTTCTTGAATTTTTTGATTTTTTTTCTCGCGAATTTTTTTAATTTTTTTTTTGCAATTTTTTCCTTGAATTTTTTTTTTTAAATTATAATTTTCATTAATTTCTTTAAATTTTGTTTTGATTTTTTCTTGCATTTTTTGTTGTTGCAATTTGTTTATTGATATTCCCTTATTAATGTAACAATTTTTCTTGTATTTTTTTTTTTTTTTGAGATATTATTTCTTGAAAATTGTTTACATGAAACTTTTCTTCTTGAAGAAATTGTTCTTAAAATTATTTTTCTTGTAATATTTTTTCTTAAAATTTTTATTTACTGAAACTGTTTTTCATGAAATTATTTTTGTTGAAAATCATTTTTTCTTAAATTATAACTCGCGAAAATATTTTTCTTGTAATATTTTTTATTGAAAATTTTTTCTCGAAATTATTTTTCTAGAAATTGCTTTTCTTGAATTGTTTTCTTTAAATTATTTTTCTTTGAACTTTTTTTGCAATAGTTTTGCAATTTTTTCATTGAAATTATTTTTTTCGAAAATAATATTTTCGTTTATTTCTTGAAATTTTGTTTTGATTTTTTCTTGAATGGTCTTTTAACTGAATCTTTTTTTATTAAATTATTTTTCTTGAAACTTTTTTTTGTAACCTTTTTTCCTGAAATTATTTTCTTAAAATTATGACTCTTTAAATTTTAGCCTACAAATTTTTCTTGAAATTATTTTTCTTGAATTACTTTTTTTGTAATTATAACCCTGGAGGATATTTTCTTGTAATATGTTGTCTTCAAATTATTTGTTAGATTTATTAATTATTTTTCTTTAAATTTGTTTTCTTGAAATTATTTCCTTAAAATAATTTTTCTTGCAATTATTTTCTTGAAACTTTATTTGTTGAAATTATAACTCTTGAAGATATTTCTCTTGTAATATTTTTCCTTCGAAAGTTTTTCTTGAAATCATTTTCTTATACATTTTTTCTTGGCATATTTTTCTTTAAACGATTTTTCTTGAAGTTTTCTCCATGGAAATTTTATTTTAAATTATTATTCTTATAATTTTATAATAAAAAATCTTCCTGTATCTGTCAAAATCGCTTTTTAACATATTTCTGCTCTCCCCTCACTCTCTTTAAAGCCAATTTCCTCCTTTTTCGTTATTAGGAGAAAAATCGTACAGCGGCATCTGTCAATCATCCAAGTTTATCCGATAAAAATACAATATTTGATCAACTCTATTGGCCTTACTCAGGCTTCTTATCATATACCAGATGGTTCTATTGGAGGTCTAGGATTGCAGGTGTAGCTTTAGTTAGCAAAAGAACAGGTCGAATATTAGTTAAGAACTTGTCTGTTGGTTGCTGATAAGTATGGACCACTGACTTGATATGCACCTCGAAAGTAGTCTAAGTTACGAGTAAAGTTTTCAAGCACAACACACCTTATTGTAACGTTCTCCTGGAACTATTTAACATTTAGATGATCGATATCATTCCAGTATAAGTTTCATATTTTACTTTTACTGTGATAAAATAGATATGAGATGCTAAGTATCAGTGATAATTTCTTTAATAAGAATATTTTTTAAAAACCGTTTTTATTGTTTCAAATTTTAAAGTTATCAATAATTCTTTTTTACAAAATTTGTTAAAGAATTGTTATTTATCTCACTTCACTGCACACAAGCAAGTTTCAAATAATAACTAGCATAAAGTAGCATACCTTTAGGCGTACATTTGAATAAACAAATTCAAGACAGAATTTCAATTGAACTACCACTGAATTACAGCTGCATGAAAATAATGCAATCGAAAGATGTGAAAGAAGATGTTATTTTTTAGCCACTTATTTACTTAAAACACTGAATTTGTATTCAATACACGCATAATAGTTCTTTCTTACAACATAAGCAAATGATTCAATGAATAAAAAACAATGACAGTGCTCTTAAGAGTACATAGTACACACGCATATAAATAACTTTATGTCTAGGCAACTAAAGAACTTGTAAGTGCACTCAGACAAAACTGTTATTTTCATATAGTATGCTGCTTATTCAGCTAATACGCACTCGTAAATGTGTGTCTTGCTTTGAAGAAATTCCTAGAAAATATTACCTGCTGGTAATATATATTATTTAAGAAAAGAAAAAGAAGAAATCGGCTGCACCGAAGGTATAATACCCTTCACAGTTGTATTTTTATATGACAAAAAGGACATAGAAAGTATTTCTTCTGATTTTGACAGGTCAGTTTGTATGGCAGCTATATGTTTTAGTTGTCCGATCTGAACAATTTCTTCAGGTATAGTAGTAATATCTTAGTTTATAAGTTATGTGAAATTTTGTGTAGATATCTTATTAAATAAAAATGTTTTCTATACAAAAATTTAATTTTGATCAGTCAGCTTGTACCGTAGCTATATGCTATAGTCGTCCGATCCAAAAACTACATTTGGAGTTTACTTCATTTTCTTAAACAATAATAATTACCAAATTTCGTGAAGATATCTCGACAAATAAAAACGGTTTCCCTACAAGGACTTGATTTTGATCCATATGTTTGTATGGCAGCTAAATGCTGTAGGCGTCCGATCAGAATGATTTCTTCAGAAACTGAAGCGCTGTTATAGACTATTAGGTGTGTAAAATTTCGTGAAGATATCTTGTCAAACAAAATAGCTTTTCCCTTAAGACCTTTATTTTTATCGATCAGTTTGTATGGCAGCTATATGTTATTCGCAGCCGATCTAAACGATTTCTCCGGACGTTGCAGAGCTAGTGCATAAAATTATCTGTGCAAAATTTCGTGATGATATCTTGTCAGATAAAATAGTTTACCTTACAAAGACTTGATTTTAATCGATAATTTTGTATGGCAGCTATGTGCTATAATAGGCCGATAACGCCGGTTTCGACAAGTGAGCACCTTCTTATTGAGAAAAGGACGTATGCAAGATTTCAAATTAATAACTCAACAACTGAAGCGCTAGTTTGAGTTTATATTGACGGAGGGACATAACCAAATCGACTCAGTTCATCACGTTGTTTATATATCGTCACCTAAAATTCAAAATAACGCATCATCAAAAAAATCCAAAAAAAATTTTTTTATTGTAGTAGTTTTATGTAGTATAAAATTATCAACTTCCGCTGTTAGGTATAACCAATATATAACCAATTGATAAGCAATTTATAACCATTTGATAACCGATTTATAACCAGTTTATAACCAAAACCCAAATTTTTCCAATATGAATGGTTTCTATTACATCGTTTTTCGTTGGTTTGTAAACTTATGAAAAAAGATATTAATTTATTTTGCATTTTAGCTGACAATATACATATTATAGGGTGTCCGACATTTCCTACTAGTTTTTGTAAAATCTGTGCCAAGCTTAATACTTTGTTCAGGGTATAAAAATATAAGAAATATTAGATATGTGTATTAGCCCAGAATTTCTTATGTGTTGTTAATATTCCTACATCACTCACGCATACAAACAAACACTTGAGCCAGAGTCGAGTGGCCCGTAACTGGCAAAAGTAGCTCTTATATGGCATTAGTCCTCCAAAGACTACACTGTACCTTATGAAAGAGGTTCAAGTATTATATGTACACTCAATGATTATGAGTTGCGCTAGTATTGGTTGCTTTAAATTATGTGGGAAGACTAAAAATAAGCATAAAAATAATAAATGATAAGAAGAAGAAATATTTTAACCTCGTTTTCGCTACCCGCAGTACAAAGGTTAATAAACTCGCGTGAAGCGCACACATACGCACATAACAACGAAATTGCCACCTCCGCTAACTCAATAAAAATTCATGCATTTGCTATAAAAAATTAAATTTAAAACACAAAATCAAATTTGAAATTGAATTCACCGACGTGTTCGTGTTCATACACTTAAGGCAGGAATCATAGAAGCGCGAGGGACACATGCAAACTCAAAACCTTACACGCATACTATTACATCTAACCAACGGCACGTGTGCCATTTGAGTTGTCATATGGAAATACTATACATCCTATATATATAGAGGAATTCCACAAGCTTAGCTCACACACTTCTTTAAATATAAGCATAATCTACCACTGGCACCCAGGGGAGTCTCTGCTATTTGCACCCTTCGTCTGCGCTTACGAGCCTTTAGCGACTTTCCCCTTTTTCAATTTATGCCACTTCATACATTCGTTTACTTATTTCTAGTATTTCAACCGCACTCATATATTTTCCACATTACCGCGCTATTCCTTTCGCGGACTCTCCCAACCAGTTGCGCTGCATTGCGTGGAGTTGAGCTGGGTTAAGTTGTCTGTCGCGCATTATCAGGTTTTGCCTGATTTCACCTGACTTAATCTCTTTTCCCTTTCTTTGCACACTTCAACATATAACCTTTAACCTCCACGCTTAATGCAAATGGGTGCAAATTTCACTTTTTTCTGCTTGCTCGCCTACACAAACAAACACATTTGCGGTTCGTGTCTTTCGCTGCTTCAATTTCTACACGGATTTTGTCTGTTGTTGTGTTTGAATTTTAATGAGTTGTAGCTTTTAAATTGAATTTTTATGTTTTTTAGCTGAAACAGAGATTTCCGATTTGCATTTGTTTCACTAAGAATTTTTGGAATCAAATTTTATTATTTTTTTGGTATTTTCGAAGTACTAGCAGAACTCTTAATAGGTAAATAGGTATTTTCGTAAAGTTGTAGCGGCTTGTTTGGAGAAACGTAGACTTCGGATTAACTATATATTAGCTTAGCTTCAGAGAAATATAGCTTTAAATAGACCTTAGGTCTATTGTACCCTCTCCTATGGTAAATCACAAAGACTCGCCTAACCCCAGCATATTGATAACGTCCAATATGCGGTTGGGTGCTATTGAAGCGATGTAATCCCTATTTGGAAACATGAGTCCAATGACCTGCAGCCTGCGCTTGCAGATTGCTATGCATTAAATTAGCAAGTGTTCTAGGTTTTCAGGCTCCCTGTCACAGAACCGGCAATTTACACAAGAAGCTATGCTCATGCTCTCTCTGCTTCTTCAGCTTGCAGTGCCCAATGAAAAATGTGATTTGATCTCATTGGAGAAGATTGCTTTATGTGCCGCTTGACTATCGCTTAGCATTGTTATTATATCCCTAATTAGTGGCTCGGGAGTGAAATCATTCCACTCAGCCTTGCTGCCAAGGATAATTTGAACTTCTTGGTGAAGTTAACCCATTTTGTAATGCTATCTCTTTTGAAAAGGTCCAATGGTATTGTACTACTTAACTCTTTCCTCCTCTTGTAGTAACGAGACGAATCTTTGTTCTCCTACAATGGTCTCAGCAATTCAGGTGCACAGTACGGCTGCTATCCATCTGCAACATTCCTTTTCTCCAATATCCTGGATACACTCTTGTGTGACGTGTTGTCAAAAGCACCTTCGATGTCTAAAAATGCTCATATAATCACTTCCCCTCCTTCCAGCGAACTATATATCTCCAAAGTTAGCTGATACAGAGCAGAATTGGTTGAGCTGCCCGCCCTGCAAGCATGCTGGTTCACATGCAGTGCAATTTTCAGTGCCTTCGATCTTATTTCCAAATCCACCATCTTTTCCACACTTTTTAGAAAAAAGAAAGTTGGACTAATTGGCTTGAAAGATTTTGCCAGGGAACAGTCTCTCCTTCCTACCTTGGGTATAAAGATCACCTTCGCGGTCCTCCATGTTATTTGCGGGGTTAATAATAATTGTATATAATAATTTGTCGGTCTTGCCTCTGACCAGAGCCTTGTATAGCTAAGCTGCTTTTGGAGTAGAGATGACATTTTCACAAAGAATCCTAAATCCTTTTTGACAGTGTAAGTACCTTGAATTCTTTTATGAGATATTGAGAGGTTTCAATACCAGAACTGCGCCATCATAGTCGTCTTATGAAAGGTAGCAATCGACATCATCGGAAACTTATAAATTTTACTTTATTTTTCTATTTGACATTTTCGATACCAACTCAATATTTTCTTAGATAAATCCTGGTTCAACATTTATTAACACTCAAACATATATATTCCTCACTTTGGCACTTTGTTGTCATTGCAGACTTCTAATGAGCATTTTGGGGGATCTCTGGTCCCAAACCCAGCGCACAGCACTGTAGAGGAGATGTTTCGCTTTCTCACTTCAGCTCGCATTCAAATGGATGTTCTTTGGCTACCCAGAGGATACTTGGGCGAGGACCGGAAATCTTGAGCTGCTTGAGCCATATAGAAAGGAACCATTTCTGGCCACTTCCAAGTGAATGGCAATCAGAGACTTTCCTCATTGCTTGAACTTCTACAAATGACTCCATCATCTATCTTTCGCACCACGTTGGGAAAAGAAGACACGACTGGCGCGCTGTTGTTAACATGGCTATAATTGCGTAAGCCGTGTCTACGCCAGTAAAGAAGAAGAAAAAGAATAGGCATTTTGACATGAGAAACTTTAGCTTTGAAACCTTCTCTGGAAAGCTCGACACAGTACCAATTATTTTAAATTTTTATATTAAAGACGTCGTATGAAAGGCAGTCACTTCGTCTGAAACCTCAGCTCGGAGAGGTCCTTCCCGATCCTGATATTTGTTAATATTATCGATCATATTTTATATTATTATTTATATGAAATTGCACTCTTAATTTCCACTACCTTCCATAAACCACCAAAATTGCCGAGTACAAATGTCAAGTAAAAAAAAACCTTAAAGCCCATGAAAGCTTCTATTTTCGCTCAACCTTAAGTTAATTAAAACTGCCATCATATTAGCGGCTCTTTTCCATGGCAATCCATTTTTTCGCCATGTTGCTTTTTTGTGTCTCACTTCATTCATTTAATGGAACATTAATTTAAATATTTCATTACTCCTTTGGATAGTTGTGAGCGTTCGGCTCGCGCAGATGCCTGGCGGGATTTTAATTAGCAAATTTTTGCAATTCTCAACCAAACACACACATCTCCTACATACAGTTAAAGAAGTAAAACACAGAGACGCAGTTTATATTTATTTAAATATACAAGTGTGTGTGTTAAGCACAGCCACATGCATATGCACTCGAGTAAGTTCAACGGGGAATATGTCAAATATGCTGCAATTGTCTGTAAATAATTTCAATTGGAATTGGCATTTGGTAGCAAGGCACAAATAAGTTCTTATTGCACGCAAGAAAGTAGCAATAACGCAAGAGTCACGATACTCGTTACTGCGTCGTAAGTATATATACACACAAACATATATACGCAAATATATAAGGATAAGTGTGTATATCTGCGCCTCCGTCATTCCTCATTGGCGTGGAGGAAATCGCAATTGCCATTTTTTAGGCTCTTTTCTTCCTTTTGTGGCTGCGAGCAATTCTACTTTTATTCCTCCAAGTATTCTATATACTGTACTTATGTACAAGTATACAATATTCTTTCATTCCAAGTTGCGACTGCTTCTTGTGCTTGCATGTTTGTATGTGTTTTTTCTGCGCAAAATAAAAAAATTCCACGCTTTTAAATTAAGTGAAGCGCGAATGGTAGTTGCTCTTTCGCAGTTCTTCCTTGTTTGTGTGTGCTTGGCATAAAGTTGTACTTATGCGTGGCTGTTAGTGCATATAAAAGCAAATTGTTGTGTGTAGGAAAAAAGCTACCTAAAAAAAAGAGATTCTACGAACTTTGAAATATATGCAATATTTTTTTCAAAATTATTTCAATCATCACAGTTGTGAAAAGAATTGTTCAATAAAATTGTCTTCAGCTAGTCACTAACTGGTTACAAACAGGTTACTGTACTTTCAAATTGTTAAAAATAAGCCTGTTTGATAAATATTATCAATAAATCGAAGAGCAATATATTGGTGACAGGCCAAACCGCATTTTAATCGCATTGCCTTTAGAAAACTGCAAAAATATATCAGGAAGTATGTACTCGTACATATGTATGTATGTCTGTTTTGCTGTAATATTCAAACACTAGAATATCCAACTGCTCAGCTAAATTTTTCTTTGGAAAGGTCAAAGCTTTGAATAATAAATTTCTCTTCAATCTTTGTAATGGGATTGGGTCTCCAACTAGTTCATTCCGGGCCAGTCATGTAACCACTTCTTATATTTTTCTTTTGCAAGATTAAAGCTTTCAATATTAAATAACTCTTCAAACATTTTATTGGGATGTGGTCTTCAACTAGTTATTTCAGGACCAGTCATGCAAAAACTCATTATACATATATTTAAAAATTATTTATTATGAATTTTATCGGACTAGAAACGTAAAAATTCTTAAAAAAATATATATATATATTATAAATTTCATCACTTAAATTAATTAATGTTATACATTTTATAACTAAATTAAACTCCTATTTGATTAAAAATATTAAAAATCTCGTTATATTCCTAGCTGGTAACTTTAGACTAGTCTCTTAAATACCTCTCATGCCTTTAAAAACAATTTTACGAATTTCAACTTGTATTTAAGTTTTTTGCATGTAGTTATGATGACTAGTTACCAACTAGTTAATTTAGGCCCACTCATTAATAATTAATTTTTATGAATTATATCACTTTAATCATGAAATATTACTAACTAGTGCCTTTAGGACTAGTCACTTAAGCACTTTTTATGTGTTTTAAAAACAATTGTTATGAATTTGTCATTAAAATGAAACTTTATTTAGTTAAAATTAGCAAATGGCATTTAATTACTAAAACTCCTTTTTCATTTTTTCGTTTTGGAGAAAATATTTTAACAGTTTGTTTTTGTTTAAAATTAAACCTGCGTAATATCGCTAATTTAAATTTTTTTTTTTTAATATTTCATGGGACTATAGCAGCATCTATATCGAAGTCAGTTATTTCAAACTCGCCACATTTGATTATTTTACGACCAGTTTTCTAACTAGTTTGCATTTACACAGGCATTTTGGTTGCCATTTTAATTGATACATTTGAACGTTATTAAAATACAAACTAGTTTTTATTAAACTGGTTTAAAACTAGTTACATTTGGACCAAATGTTTTTTCGAGTCCAGTGCGATACATTTGAACGTTATTAAAACACAGACTAGTTCATATTAAACTGATTTATAACTAGTTATATTTAGGCCAACTTCTTTTGCGAGTTCAGTGCCTCTATTGTACTTTACCTTTATTTCATCTTCGATGGAAGAATTACACATTATCTACATACTTACCTCAGCTTCAAGCCTTAACTGAGCTATTTTATTAATTTTCCTCCAAATTAGAAAATATGAAATGTTTGAAGCTTGCAAGTAACTTTACTCTACTCCAACAGGGCAGTTACACACTCGCCTTACACGTCGCGACGCCTTAATAATAATGCTGCTAAGTCTGTGTGTGTTTTTGTGACATTCGTGACGATGACGACTGAACTGATGACGATGCTCGACGCAATGTACGCTATGCATTTGCAATATCTTGCAAACCACTTCCGACGCAACCGACAGCATATCCACCTCCCAACCAACGGCATAATTTTTGAACTTGTCCATACTCGCTAGCACGCATTGCTTTTTGGTGCGTAAATTCGTTGATATACTAGTCACGACATCCAGTTAGTTGTGAAGTGTGGACCAAGTGACTATTGCAGTCGCGAGAATGTAGATGTATACAGTATATGTTTGCTTAGAAATGCACCGGTTATTTTCTTCACTTCAATGCAGAACGTCTCGTGGCTCGGCAGTTAAGGGTTTCGCTTTTCAGGTTGTGTTGTTGTTGTAAATATTTTTATATATAAATACCCTGAACAGGGTATATAAAGTTTGTCATGAAATGCTGACTAATACTCAGAAGGAAACGGCGGAGAGCCTAAAAGTATGCTAAAACATATAAAAATGATCGGCGTGACGAGAGGAGACGATTTAGATATGCGAACTGGTCCTTTAGTTTTAGAGATACCGATCTGAAATCTTGCACATGTCCTTTTCTCTTCAAGCAGCTTCTCATTTGTCAGAACTACTACTTTCGGACCACTATAGCATATAGCTGTTATACAAACTGATCGATCAAAATCAAGTCCTTGTATGGAAAACTTTTGTAGTTGACTAGATATCTTCACGAAATTTGGTTTCAATTATTCTCCAAAGCAACGGCGTAAGCTCCAAAGAAATTGTTCATATCGGATTACTATAGCATATAGTTGTCATACAAACTGAGCAATTCAAATAAAGTCTTTGTATGGAAAACTTTTTAATTGGATGAGATATCTTCACGAAATTTGGTATAACTTATTATTTAAGACATCGCTTTTATATATGAAGAAATTATTCCGATCGGATCACTATAACATGTACCTGCCATACAAACTGATCGATCAAAATCAAGGCCTTGTGATGAAATTCATGAAAAAGATACTTTTTTGCCAGGAGAAATACAACTTTGAAGGGTATTTTCGCTTCGCTGCAACCCAAGTTAACATTTTTTTGTTGTTTTTATGATAACGCAAACCAACACAACCAATTATAGTCACATGGTTCGCGAGTTGCTCTCGACGCGCATCTTAAATGCAATCGAGCTTATTTGCCGGCGTTGAAGCGCCTGTGTCTGCGTATGTGAAGCATAAGAAATGTCAGTGAACTCTTTGTCTTTTTTTTTTTGTTTTTTTACTTTCATTCCCTGCTTTTTATATGCTCCTTCGCGCCGCTGCTGCCTCTAATTCCTTTATGCATGCTCTAAATTATGGAATTACTTGCACTCATACAAATATATTTGATTATACGTGCGTGTGCCTGTGGCGCAAAAATAACGCAACATCGCCTCACTTACACTGACGCACACAAACACACTCAGAAACACAGACACACTGAGGAACGCACACACATTCTTATATTAGAACAATTCACAATGTGAGCGCGACACTTTGTAACTTGAAACGGAAGGAATTGCGGAAATGTGCGAACCCTTTCTGCATACTTTCTTCTACTTTGTTTCATTCCGTTTTTCTAATTTCTGAAACTTTTTTCTTTGCGTTTCCGCGGAAACCACCAAATTGCCATGGGGAAATAGCAAGAGCGGAAAGCAAATAAGGAAAGCGTTAAAATCGTATGTGTGTGTGTTTTGAAGAGGGAAATTATATTTTGAATTTTTTAGCGTATTATTTCTAGAATTTCTTACACTTTGTAGCAAACAAATAAACTTAACTTGCTTCCGAATGAACGAGACCCGCTTTAAGTACATACAAAGTTACATAAGTATATACCTAACCGTTATTTGTAGAGTGTTCATTAAAATTGCGGTTTATTAGCGTGTCTTAAGTGGATTGTGTGTGCAATTTATGACTATAAAATTTATGTAAATGCGTGAAATTGGGGGTTAGATATCAACATTTATGCGAGGATGAGCCGAAAAGTATAAATACAACGAAAGAAAATCAAAACTTTTCAAAGATGGTCCCCTTAAGCTCTATACACTTACTTAGGTCTATACACAGTGGAACTCCGATTCCTTTAACCCTTCTAAAAAAAATGCCTAGCTTTTTCATTCCATCCGAATTTCTTCACGGCGTATGAGTTTTCCAAGTTTGGAAGCAGAAATATATTACGAGGGTCCAAATCTGAACTTGTGGTGGTCATAACGGTGAATGTGACAGCAGTTTGTTGCCTAATGTGTGTTTCCTTCATCAAATGGTTAATTCTTTCACAGTTAGTCATAGTAAACCCCTGTGACCACCTTGTCTATTCACTGATAGTCTATGTATATCACGCCTAGCATCCCAGATTCCCAAATAAACGCTTGCTATCTTATTTCCTGTCAGCAGGATAGCCTTTAACATCTTCAGAAAGGGTTGACATCGTGATTATCGCATGTTCCTTGGTCTCTCCTTTGAACCAGTGGATCCATGGTTCGTCAAAGGTCCCACCATCCATCCTAGCCATCATATTTCCGGCCAGTAGGACAGCCTTTACTTTCTTCAAAGCGAGTTGGTATTATGAATTCCGCACTATCGAATGTTTCCTGGCCTCTCCCATGACCCAATGGATCCACGGTTTGACGAGGTCCAGCCATCCATCCTATTCATCACATTTTCGGTCGGTAGGACAGCCATTACCTTCTTTATAGAAGGTTGGCATTGTGAAGTTCGCGATATCGAATTCCCTTGGCCTCTCCTATGGACCAGTGGATCAATAGTTATTCGAAACGCAAATACTCCTAATCCTCCTGTAGTAAGCAAATGCGGCACTCAGCGTATATTTTTACCACATCTTCTACCGTGGTAACCGTTTTCGTGGCACTTGTGTGCGGCTCTTCCAAGCCCGACAGGCGACCACGTTGTAATTCGGTTGAATTACAATTTGATTTCACCGGATTTACCTTTTAAAAACAATAATTAAGTCTCCAACTGATTATACTTTTTTTATTTTATTTTTAAATCTATACAACCTCCTCCACAAAACGTAATTTTGATCCGATTCGACCCAAATTTTACCAGTAGCAGTTAGTTAGCAACTTTCCTTTGTGATATTGGAACTATCGGACTGTGACGCTAGGTGATTCTCGGACGGAGAACGGAGCTATCGGAAGTTGATGTTGGACGATTCTCGGACAGAGATAAAGTAAATATATTCAGAAACTTCCATAGAAAGGAAGTGATTAAGTCTTTTAAGTATTGGTTTAAGGCGCAGTGATTGCTTAGTATACTTCCTAAGGTTCTATTGAGGCCAAATGTACTCGAAACCATTAAAAAATCTCAATCTAATGGTAGAAGTCTCATATTTTATAATTTATTTTTAAACTAAGTCATAGTCACTTTCACTGCCACCGGCCGGCAGCCTGATAACATTTTCCAAAAAATGCCACTTTCGCTTTACAAACTGCCTGCTAAAACTGCATTCCTCTACTCGAATATGCCCGCAAATATTATTTTTTTGTATTTCGGCTGTAAATAACTAAGTCAACTATTCGTGCCCATGCACCATTATTGCAGGAAGCCGCCATCCATTATCCGCATAGCTACTTAGATATAGGCAAATACTTCTAAGTGTGCACCCGAAAACTACAGTTAAGTATATCAACATATTATTTATGCATTTTCCGAGCAAAGCGCATTTAAAGGGGTCATAAATCTTCGTGAAAGCACTACACACAACGCGATCGTGTGGTTGCTTTAGATGTTGTAGTGTAGTATGTGCATCGAGACTGAAAGTAACTTGGGTTTATGTGTGCACTGAGAAATCCCAACTTAAATGCCGCAACTTGTTTACACTTGGCTCGTAGGCTTAAAGAGAGAGTGGGATGATGGGGTTAGTGAAAAGAGACAAGTTTAAATATTACTCCAACAGTGAGTGCTGAGAGAGAATATACTCGTACTAGTATGTAGGCATTCAAAGCATGCGAAGCACCATGGTTAAACGGGTGAGAAACGCTAAACAAAGCACGTTTAAATGTTGGCTTTGGGCTTCTCCGGATAACTTTCTTGTACATATATCCTAAAGAATGAGTATCTATATGGTATATTATATACATACTTATTCATTAAACATTCCCCCAATTTTCATTGCTGTATGCTGTGATCTGTGTCCTCACCTCTATAACATTGAAAAGGACTTTTGAGTATTTGCTTCCACCCCACCACCTTTCATTTGACTATTAACAACTCCAAGAAGACAGTTCGGACTATATTGTGGTTCTAATTTCTTTACTCTAAGAACAATGGTTCCATTAAAAAATAATAGACTACTAAAGTAATACCAAAAGCTCCATTATGGGGGGTATCAAACAAGGAGACTCCACTATCGTGTGACTTCTTTAATCTACTGCTGGAGAAAATACTTCGAGCTACAGAACTGAATAGTTATGCATTCTCCAGCTTGGACAAATAAGCGAGACAAATTGGTCTGGTGGAGGGTAAGGCGAAATATCCACTGTCATCAAACAAACAGTCGTCGTATTCGCAACTTGGCTCCCACATCGAGGGCGGAGATAATTTCGATTATCTTGGAACCAGCTTTAACACCAACAGCGTCAGCCTCAAAATCCAGCGCAGAATAACTCTTGCCAACAAGTGATACTTCGGACTGAGTAGGCAATTAAGAACAAAAAGTCCTCTTTCGATGAACAAAACCCAAATTCTACAAGTCAGTCATCACCCCGTCCTGCTACATGGTGCAGAGATAGGAATAATGACAACATCTGATGAGTCGACGTTACGACTTTTCGAGTGAAAAGTTCTGCGGAAGTTTTATGGTCTTTTGCGCATTGCAGTCGAACTAGTCTCCTTTATTAAATAAAATTTCTTTAATATAATGTCTTATTATCATAAGCAATAAACCCACCCCTAAGCAATAAATTGTTATCTTAAATTGTTATTGTTTAACAATTTTTGGCCTTTACTTGCAACTGATGAAATAAATATAGCTCAAATTCCAGCCTTTGACATATTAGGCACCATATAGTGCATACTAACACAAAAATTCTCCAGTTTTCCTAATCTTCTGTAATATAAACACTAATATTCGTATATACAATACAATATTATATTATGTACCACTTATGTATAGATATAAGTGAACACCACTACTAATGCTAACTCTGCGCCATGCTAACGAATCGCTTAATTATTCATAATACGAAAAGTAGCCCAACAGCAGCTACAACAAAGCGCAAAATTGTTAAACCATAAACACCAAATAACCGCAAGAATAATTTTATGCAAGCCTTAATGGAAAGTAAATGAATATATGTATGGTATATACACACTTTGGCTAAATTTTCATGCGCATGTGTGCGTGCTTGCATTTAGTCAACTTATTTGTATCTGCTTTTAGGCGCTGTAAGTGGGCGTTTATCGCTTCAAGCGTATGCGTAAGCATGATTATGGTTTGTATTAATACATATATATGTATGTAAGTACATATATGTATATATCAAGAGCATGTATGTATGTGCTTATGTTAATCCTGTATGTGTAGGCGCTTAATGATATTAAGGTTAGCCAATATTTATGAGTATTTGGCAGTACGGATTTTTGCCGGCAAGCCAAATGAATGCGTGTGAATACCGATGCATGAATACATATACAATGGCTGAAATGTGTATTTATACCCTTAGGCGTTGCTCGCCAATGTTACTAGTATTCATTTACATATAATTTCCCAAATTATTGTTATTTGTTTGTATTCATATTTTATATTTCCGCTTAAAATACTCAGTTTAATAAAAATACAATTATTTCTGTTAATTACTCCCCTAATTGTGCAATTGTGGAGATACTCTTAATAGAAAATTGCGCTTCTTTTTTTTGTGGATATTTTTTGTGAATGTAAGGGGCAACAAATTTTAGTCGCATGTTTTGATTATCATTAAACGTTTCTTATTGGATATTTATAAAACTCGTGTGCTGAAAAACCTGAAATTCTCGGTCATTTACAAAAATGTTTTCAAAGAAAATGCTGCAACATCCACGAATTTTGGCATTAAAGCAAAAAGACAAGTGATTTTAAAATACGTAAACTACACATTTTCAGCGCCTGGAAAAAGAACAACAATTCATTCTTCAGAGCTGGCACAAATAGGGAAAGCTAGAGCTCTTATTCGTTGGTTTGACCGTATGCAAAATAAGAACTGGCCAGTAAATGCTTTAATGCTAAAAGAAAAAATCAAAGACCTAGATTCAAAATAAAAATAAAACGAATTTGGTTTTTATGCTAGCGAAAGACTGCTTCAAAATTTCAAGAAAAGATACGGCATTCGAATTTTTCAAATATCGGGCGAAAAGTTGTCCTCACAGCATCACCTAGTTAAGGCTTTTATAGAAAAACTTAGGGCTAAAAAGACCGAAATTGTACTAAGTCAAAGATAATCAATATAATGCTGATGAGTCCGGTTTATTTTGGCAACTTCTGCCAGGAAAAAATGTTGTAAAAACGGAGATGCAGCGAATCACGTTTTTGTGTTGTTCAAACGAGGCTGGAACTTGTGAACTCAAAAACTTGGCAATTGGAAAGGCTATTTTAAAAATTTTCAGTGTCCCATTGATTGAGTACAAAAAATCAAAACTCACCTGGATGACGTCGGCTACTTTTAAAGTTCATTGATATCTCAAACCTTGTCTAAACATTTTGTAGAGCTCTTATTGAAAGACTCTTTTATGAGGTACCTTAGTGAAACCCTGGGAACATTTTTTTGGTATGTGTTACTGGCAAAAATAATTAAAATCGGGTCAATACCCAATTCCATATTTTGCTGACAAATTTCTCGGACAGTGATTCTTGCAAGTTGCAAGAGTATAAATTATTTGGTTACCCCTGAACTTAACGCTTACTTATTTGTTTATTTACAAATTATTCACATATCCTTAAGTTCTAAGAACTCTTTAAGATTAAATAATATTTTTTATAATTAAATTTTATTATTCAATTTTTAACACAAAAAACAACTTTTACCTCAATTTTAGGGTTTCTCTATACTTTATTGCTTTGTTATAAAAGCGGAGAGCAGTTTACGAGCGCCGCCAAGCAGCAATAACAGCAGCAGTGGCACGTTGAAGAAGAAGCTCAGTTCGAGTAAGACAAGTTTGGATGAGAATTATTGCACGGGGTCCATAAATAGTCCGCTCAGTTGTAAGTATGAAAAATTATAGTAAAATTGTAATGAAATAAAAGAAAATTGTAAAAAAAAGAAATGAAGTTCAAAAAGAATTATGGAGTTTAATTAATAAATTTAAATTCCATATTTAATAACATAATAGTTTTTCAAATATGAAAATATATATAGTATGTCTTCCAAATTCAAATCCTTTATAATATATTTCATAACACACTTTCCACTGTATCCACTGACACATTTCTTTTTTCCCTCCCCAAACAGTCTACGCGAGCCATGAAAAGGAAAAAGAAAACGAAAGCGGCGCGCCGGTAACAACACTACTTGCAGCACCCCCACCACCGCCGCAGCAGCTTGAAATCTCCAGTGGCGTGCAACTGCCACTCACAATAATACCCACCGCGCAACAGCGTTGCCCACTGCTACCCACAGCGTCCGCGTCTACAGTGGGTAGCAGCGTCAAAACGTTCCTGAATGCAGCCAGTCTGGAGCGCAAGCTGCCGCCACATGTCAGCTGTCTGCAAGAGACGGCCGCCGCGGCGATGACCTCGCCGGCCACGAGATGCTGCAACATACTAGGCAGCGTCGGGGTCGGTGGCGGCGGGAGTGGCAGCAATGCGGCTGCCACCGTAACATCGACCGGCGTGGTGGGCGGTGGCGTTGTGGTCACTACCGGTGGCATGGGTTATTATGACGCCTACGGTGCGGGCATACAACTCGGCGGCATGACGGGCAGTTTGAACAGGCGACAACTGCACGGCGCCGCAGCAACGACGGAGTTTGTAGGTCTGGAGACTTTGGATATACTACAGGGCGTGGCGCCACCAGGTGAGTGTGTGTGTGAAGAAAAAAATTTCAAAATTATTTTTAGCAACAAAACTTGTTACTGCAGACTTATCCCGGATTAGTGGCTTAAATTATTGAGCAATGAAATGTTTTAATAATGTCTTATGGCTCAGCTTAGAAATAGTTGGAGGGAGGAGAGTATTTTTGGTTGGGATGAGATGACTTAGTTGAATTGCAATAGTTACTGAGTAGGCCGATATCAGACCACTATATCAGGCCTTGAAGGAAAAACTGTTTCATTTGACAAAATATCTTCACGAAATTTGGCATAACTTATTATCTAAGACATTTCTATCTTATCCATGGAAATGGGTTTGATCGGAACACTATACCATATAGCTGTCATCAAACTGATCGATCAGAGTCGAGTTTTTGTTATAAAAACTCTTTCATTTTACAAGATATCAGCACGAAATTCGGCATAACTTATTATCTCAGACATCGCTACTATATCCGAAGAAATTATTCTGTTCGGACTACTATATCATATAGCTGCCATACAAACTGACCAATCAAAATAAAGGTCGTGTATGGAAACTTTTTTATTTGTGAAGGGTATATTATTTGCGCAGTTAAAGTTTTTATTTTCTTGTTTTATTTTTCATATTATACATTTTTATTAGCTATAAATATTACTTCTCCACCAGCAATAGCTACTTTTCCCATTAAGACTGATTATTCCTAAGTGGTATGCATTCAACTGCTTAGCCTCAAAATACTTTACAAATATTGTCTATGTACATTTACATATTGAAATATGTATAAATGCATACAGGTATATGTTTGCATATCTGCGCCTCAGTCTCTCATCTCTTGAACCAACAAAAATCTAAATCTATCCTTCAAATTGCAAATCCCTTAATTCTCTTTAAGGCTAACTGCAAATGTTCCACTCAAATATGCACAACAACTTACAAAATAAAAATATTGTTAAAATCTTTGACGTAAACAACAAGTATATTAGCAATAATAATAACTATGCAAACTAACAACCGAAAAAAGGACACAAAGCAAAGAAAGCCTCCGAAGGAAGCAAAAGCAAAGCAGGCCACATTTTCGATTTAAGCACATCAAGTGGTTACTAGTTAGTGATGAAGAACCGACAAAAGCGTTGAACGAGCGCCACACAACAGCAATTTGAGAGACACCAAGCAGCTTGAAACTTGCCGAAAACCGCTACATAAAATCTCGTACACCTTTCATTACGTGCCTACAAAGGCATTATTTTACTCGGTGTTCAACTGCTTGTCTTCATATTGGGGAAGAAACTTAAAGCATAGCGAGGATTGAGTTAGTACATGTATATATGCCAGTATATACTCCCTAAGCTAATGTATATACTATATACTACTATCCACTTCATATACTTATATTATATATAATATACATAAATACATGTGTTGTTATTCCTTCATCTCCTTTGCTTCGCTTCGCTGGCTCAAAATATAAACACCAGCGTTAGCTAAAAATAAATATTGTTTTTTTTACAATTTTATTTGATTATACTTTTGCGCATAAGAGCATTAAGGGGAGTAAGTGTGTCCGGAGAGTAAGCGGATTGTGGAAATTCAGCCAAGTTTGTGTGTTCCTGTGCAAGAACTAACATTTTTATTGCATTTTTCAAGGTGTTTGGTTGGAGATGTTAAAGCTTTAAGAGGGATATGTTTGTTAAGAGAGTCCTACAGTCCAATCAAAGGTCAAATTGTCCCGAAAATTCTTACCAAAAATACCTTTTTTTTAGTTCTTATATCATATTACATAAAACAGATGAGTTGGGTATTCTACATCGGAACGAATGCAAGTAGAAGGGTCATTGAAATGTCACGCTCGACAAACACTCAAGCGATCAGTAGCTGCACGTCTCTTTCTTACAAAAAACTGAGGCAAGATAGCTTTCAATTGGTCACCAGGTTAGTCTCGGCAAGAATGATCCGAGTTCAGTAAGAAACGATCTCTACCAAAGGATGATCCATATCCAGGTTCCCTACTTTTTGACAAAAAAAACGGAAACTTCAAATCCAATCGGAACTGGTTATCTTCCGAAAAAATCATTCTTTGGAATTTACTTCTTGAAGATTATCTTTTTCATTATGGGAATATTCTACTCTAGAATTTACTTCTTGAAGATTATCTTTTTCATTCTGGGGGTATTCATATATTTAAAATTTAGACCCTTAAGAACATTTCTTCCAAAGATTTTTAAAAATTAAAATTATTTTAAGAGCTATAGTTACTTTAGTGACGCAGTACCTAGCCCGGTAGGTAGGTAGACTCACTTTTTTAAACGCCACGGTACCGGCATTATCTCAAGTTCTATACAACTGATTTACTTTTAAAATTTGTGTGAACCTTCTTTATATAATCCTTTATCGTTCCTTTTGTTTTTAATATTTTAAAAAAATTCAGGAATTTCAAAAAAAGGGCAAAAATTTATTTTGATTTTTTTTTTCAGACCACCAGGAGAGTAAGGATCGATGTCACCAGGATGCGTCATTTTTTTTACAAAAAAAAAAATTTTTTTTTTTTTGATTCTAAAGATATCTATAAAAACATCATAAAAAAATGGATAGTAAAAATACTTCTTTTTAAATAAAATTCAAAAAACTGCCCAAAATTTGATTTCTAGACTAGAATACTCCTTTATGTCTCAGTTGGACCATCCGTTAAGACCAGTTTTCGTTTACTTGTTCGATAGAACTCTCGAAGCTCTTCACTTTGTTCTTTTAAGCCATAAATGTGCCTCATTGCTGAACATAATTTGACTCAAAAACTTTGGAGAAGCTGTATTTTGTAAGCGTTCAATTTAAGATCTCTAGATTAAGCCACGGAATCGAGTACTATTAAAAAATCAATAAGGGAGAGCAAGCCACTCAGAGGATAACTGGGCAGGTATATATACGTGAAGGTGGTGATCCTTTTTGTTGGGTGGTAACTAGTGTGGTGTGTGCTTGCATATGTGTATGTGGGGTGCTCTCGCTTGTGGGTTGTATTGACGTGGAACGAATGTGTGGGTTCTGTTAGTGTGGTGTATTGTAGTGTGTCAGTGTTGTGACTTTATGTACAGCTGCATGAATGTAGTGGATTTAAGGGGGGGCTTATCTCATTTAGCCACACATTAAAATTTTCAAATAAAAACTTTAAATATTTTTCGAGTTACATATAATCTCCGATGGCGCTAAAAACACAGGTCTCCCTTTTTATCGCGATACCGACCTTCTTCGTGGATAAAACTTAAACGAAAAAATTATTGACGAGTAGAAATTTGTTCACAATTTCACACTAGGTGTACGCCTTAAAAGAAGCTTTTTGTGTCAGAACTATTCTCCAAGTTTGGAGACTTATTCATTTTCTTAACCAGCACTGTTATGCCGCGCCGACACTTGTTGGTCTTCATGCGTGCCTAGTACAGCGCTGGATGACACTCGCATTGTTGTTGTTATAATGGTAATTTTATCCCCATTAGGATGGTAAGGATTAGATAAGTTGTCAGAGAGGCCCAGGAAACGTGCTATTTCGACGGGATCGTACCGTAGGGAAAGGGGTGTCAGATGTGTAGGGCTAACATAGGCATACAAAGAGGTGGTTAGTGGTCTGCAAAGAATCGTTGTATATTTATTTGATATATCAGGGTCGATTCTGGATATGTAGAAGTTTAACCTGCTACAGTATCCGGAATAGTGGGGTACGCCATTCACTGAGAGGAAGATGGTGAAGGTGTTTATGGCTCCACTGTGTAAGGCGGTCAGTGCATGTGTGAAATTTGTTGCGTCCGATGTCTGGTCGGCGTATTGTTTTATGCCATCGACGTAGTTGAGGAAGGGCCCCTTGAGGCTCCTAGCAGGCGATTCCGCTACAAGTAGGTGACGGCAGATATGATATATGCGAAGGCACCCCAGAAGAAACGGCTTGTAGAGGAGTTCATTATACTCCTTAACTGGGAGCACACGGGCCTCACTGTGCTGTTGTTCTAGGGAAGACATTGAGACGCTTCCCGTTGTAGTCCGGAGTGCAGTGTTCTGACATGTCTGTATCTTCCTCCTCTGCTTTTCAAATATTTTAAATAAGAAATTATTTACTTGCAACATTTATGTATATAAAATATTTCTCCATATACAATACAAACTTCCTCTTATTAGTCCAACTCCACTACATTTGTTTGTTTGTATATTTCATTCCTTCCAGACACCATCATTGGCATTTGTGGCAGCGCGCTCCCCGCAGGCATGTCATATCATCAACTGCAGCATCACAGCTTGCCGCGTCACCACACCACAACACTGCAACAACACCTCACAATAAACGCAACTGGACAGCAACATGTTGCACAACATCACCAAACCTACATGGACGCCACAATGTTGCCACCACCACCAACAATCGTATCGATAAGCAGCGGCCTGCCGCTACCCACTACCATGAATTATGCGAAAAGCAGCGTCGAGGCGGCAGCAACAACACCACAACAGCAACCACAAGTGCCGCCAACAACACTCACCAGTATTATCAGCACAACAACGGCGACAACGCAAACACCAAAAGCGCAAAAGCGCGTCACCATCATGGAACCCACTACGCACACCTTCGATCCACTGCTGCCCACAATGGTGGCCGTTTCCGGTGTGGCGGCGACGCCTGCGGCACATCATCGCCTAGTGACCGCAACACCAACGCCCATCATAACAATTACCAGCAACACAGCGGCGGCGACGGCAAGCGATTGCCTTGCCAGCAACCTTAGCGCGAGCGATGCGACACAGAGCGGCAATGGCGACGCAACAACAGCAGCGGAAAGCAACTCATCGCCCGAAGATGAGAACTCGATGACCGGCATGTTGGATCGCATCACGCACGATTTGGATTATCTGCTAAATCGCACAAATGATGTGCCACCATCAGAGGGATCCTTAGGCGATGCTGAAGTGTTGGCGGTGGGCGTGGCAGTCACGGCAGTGACGACGAGTGCTTCCACAGCAGCGGCTTCCACCATAACCATCAGCCAGGATACTGTGGAGCAGTTGTAAGGTAGCTAATATGTATGACTAGATAAGCTGGAAGATCTTTGGAACTAATTTTAGAAATAAATACTAATATTAAGTGAGTAAGCATTTTGTTCCTGTCACTTTTTTGACTATTTACTGTACAGTAGACCTTAATGCATAGCTGTAATCTATAATATATTAGCTAAGCATTAATATTAATGGTTGTCTTTGTAAATATAATAAGAGAAATCTTTAGAATTTTAAGATTTACAAATCTTTTTTATATTGCTATCTAAAGAAATAAAAAATGGCTCTGAGAAGGCCTTAGAATTTATTGCAGATAAAAATAGTAAAATAGCATAATTTTAGATTAATTGTTGTATATATTATTAATAACATTTAATTCGCTTAAAATTATTAAAACATATTGAAAAAAAAATTTCTGAAAATCTATAAAAAGAAATAATAATGTCTTTTTCAAATTTTTTCGAAACATTTTTATGACTTTTCAAGGCAGCTATGAACAAAAACTATATTAAATTAAACTTTTGTAATTATGTCCTGCTTTTTTCATGCCTTCAGATTACATTTTGCCCACAGTAGTTACAGTAGTTACTTTTCACATGTTTGTAAAAATATATTTTCATTTGATCGAAGTTTGTTGATAAGGCCTACAACAAATTCTCTAATGTCTTAAGAAAATAAAAAATATTTATTTTTTCACGGTACTTCTAGCGCGTACTAAATGGCTCTTAAAGTTGAGGCCACTGATTCCGAATTTCGGTAGTAAGTTTTAATTATTTCGACTCATTGCTAGATCGTATATCTTTCCATAATGAAATTGCAAGCCTTACTGAAGATAAATGTCAAAAGAGCGGGAAAAAATATGGCGTCGTTTGCTGTCCCTATCGGTTTACTTTCATAGTGACCTATTGAAAAACACTATATTTCAAATGGATGACGGAAATTAGTTAGTATTATTATTAGACTATGAACTTTTGAACTTTTAAATTTTTTAAGACCAAATACCACATCCAAAATGAATGAGTGATAATAAATGTATCGAATAAAACACGTGGGAGGGTCAAACAATATTGTAAATAAAAGGAGAAATAAAAGTAATTTTATGGTTTTATTATTTTTTGAGTCATTGATAGCAGAGTTGTGTTCTAAATATAACGCGAATTTTAGTAAAAAAAAAAAAATTCATTCTTCTAAATTAATGTTGAGGACTGCAAACTTCTTCCAATCGCTGAAACACTTCTCAAACTCGATTTTTTGTTCGAGTTCGTAAATTTCATAATACTTAAAATATTAAGTACACAGCCAACACATTCACTATAAATGACTCCGTACCTTTTCACGCATTGCTGAAGGAGCTAAAAGCTATCCTAAATGTCCTAAAAGTCTCGGAACCATTTCTGGCGAATGTGGAGGCTGGGTACTTCAGGTATTGATTATGGCCAAGAAATTCACGAACTCACTGCGAAGTGTGAGCTTTTTTAACGAAAATCGCCAAGTTCATGACAACACGGCCAACCTTAGCGATGCTAGAGATGAAGTGAGCAATGAATACAACTGGAAATTTTATTGTACTATACTGCAGAGGGATATGCATAGGTGTATCGATATAAAAAAAAATTTGTCAATTGGACTTTCCACATGCACGAAATTTAAAATTTTTGAATTCCCTAATGTATCTCTGTATCAGTATGTCTGTATCAGAAGAAAAGACCTGAGCTAAGGAAGCTACTTCACAGAACATGAAATAAGAGTAGAAATCCTATCTTTAGGAGAAATTCTCTATTTCAGGAACTGCTTGAACAATTTTTTAACCAAATTTGCTGAGTGAGGAAAATCGCATGACCACCACGCCTATTTCTGATGTATCAAAATTTTTAATTCCATTTACTTTACAGTATACAAATAAAACATCAATGAAGTTATCTAAAATTATTTTTTATCAAAAAGTTATAATTTATTCAAAAATTATTATTATCTAGAAATTGTCGAAATCGTTCTACAACTTTCAAAGGACCCCTTCACCAAATATGTGGACCCCAATGCGTAAGGCAGACTTTATACAGAAAAAAACGGTTAATTTGTGAGCTCTGTGATTGAAATTCGGAATGAATATTTTTGAGACGACAATATTCCACTGTGCCAAAACTGTGTAAAATTGGGTTGAATCGGACCAATACCTCTCTTAGCCCGCATATAACTAATATAAAGATTTTTTAACTTATGGTTGACTTTATACCGCATATATCAGTCAATATGTGAGAAATCTTAATTAAATTCAGAAAGAATATATATTTTAATAACCCTGTATTTTCTTGCCTAAAGTGTATGAAACCAGGTAATACTTCCTCTAGTTTACGAACATATATACCAGAAAGCTTATTTGTCTCAGAAAAATCACTTAGACAAATTTTAAAAATATTGTTTCGAGAAAAGCGGGTTGAAGATAAACTGATGGAGCTGATTGAACTGATTGAACTGAGCGACTACTCATTAGAAGGCTGTAACTCGGAAAGTGTTAGAGATATTGCTTTACATCTATCGAAATACGAATTAAATTTTTTTTGATAGATTTAAATCAATATCTTAAATGGTTCTTATCATGAAAAAATTATGAAACAAAATTTGATTTCACATTAGATGTGCTCTTGAGAGAACAATGAAATATTGCTGTTCACAAACTCTTATCGAGATGTTTTTACATTCTCCAATATTAGAGAGGCTCAAAATATGCTTCTGAACAATAATTAGACTTTTTGCCATTTCAACCCTGCAGGCGTATATACCTAACTGTTTATATATATACAAGTGGTTATCTACCTTCCAAAAATATATTATCTATTTATTTGTTTTGCGTGTTTGAATATTTAATTAAATATTCTAAATTCAGTTCACACCTCTTTGGGTTAAAAATTTGATATAATAATATAAAAAAAAATAGATTTTAACTGTATATATATATGTATATATATGTATATGTATGTATTTTTCAAATGAAATTGTGTACTCTCAATCAAAAATACATAGACGCCAACCATTGTGGAAGAGAAATTTACAAGAGCAGAAGTCATAAAAATATGTGATAAAATTGATAGAAGAATGGGTAAAAAATGCTGAAGATAAAAAGAAATAATAAATACCAGTTAGAAACTGCATATGGTCACTTAAAATTCAAAATAATGTGACATCAAAAAAATCGAAATAGGCATAAAATTTTCAGATTTCAGATAAAATTTTCAGATTTCGCGGTTAGATATAACCAAGATATAACCAATTGATGACACATCGATAACCAATTTATTACCGATCGATAACCAATTGATGACAAATCGATAACCAATTTATTACCGATCGATAACCAATTGATTATAAATTGATAACCAATTGATAACTAATTTATAACCATTTCATAACCAAAATTCAAATTTGGTTTCATTATTAGTGGTTTTTTATATCTTTTTTCCTTCACTTGTAAACTTATGAAAAGTGATGTTAAGTTATTTTGCATTTTGGGAGAGGATATATAGTACATATACATACATTATAGTTATAAAAAACAAATATGTACAATATATATAAATCTGTATAAAATATGTGTATATAGTAGAAGAAAAATAAAGCTAAACTAAAGTATTTATAGGAAAATAATTGCTTAACATGCATTTCTAAAAAATTCCAAAAATCAAAAAACTAAACAAAAACCAGTAAAATAGCATAGGCTAAGCTGAAAATTCAAAATTAGTGGAGTTGGCTACCTGTTAGGCTTAACTACATGCACCCTGTACATAACTAGCCACACTTACATTGTAAATATGTATTTCTGAGTCATACAACAACAGCAAAGAATTTATTAAAAGTTTTGCAAAAACCGCAAACTTTGCATTTTACACTCAACTAAGATTAGCGACTAACTTCTAGCGAATAGAATGTGCAAAATGTGTTAAGTCAAGAAAGGGTTAGGAAAATGAGAGAAAAAATCAAAAAGAATAATGGAAAAGTATAGTAAAGCGAAATCGAAGCATTTGAGCGCTGCATTTAATGTAATTCTTACAATTTAGTGATAGACTTTCGTATAAAACAACAACAACAAACAAAGTAGAATGTAGTTAGTATAACAATTTGTAAATAATCATTAAAATAATTAAGCAAAATGCAATAAAAACAATTCAAAGATGAAAACTATTCCAGTAATTAGTAAATATTGAGTCATTGCATGGAAAATTAGAGTACATACAAACATACATATGTATATATTTAAGCGTTTGATTAGTAATTGTTCTAATACGACAAATTTCATTCATTTCACTATGACAGACACCTGTGGAACTTGTGAGATTAGGAGGAGAAACCACATGTGGATGACTAATAGATAAATCAATAGTAATGATAACTGTACTTTTTTCATAGACACTAAAAATTAAAGCAAAAAAATAAAAAATAAGAAATAAAAATTAAAAATAAAACAGAAAACAGAAAAGTGGATCAAAATAGAACTTACAAAAACTTGAAATAACAAATGGGAGCTGAAGAAATATGATGAAAATATGAAAATTCTAAGAAATACAAAAATTGTGAGACCAAAATTAAGTAGTAAAAGAAGTTGGTCACTAAAAGCGTGAACACCAAAGTGATAAGTGCATTTCAAAAATTTCGCAAAATTGGTTTTAAATATAACAAAAAATTTCAGAATTTTATACAAAAAAAAATTTTGAAAGGTATGATATAAAATTTTGACTTACGCTGTTTCAAAGAGAACGGCGTGAAAATCTTCAATTGCCAAAAAAGCCAGTGATCAAGTCATAGTCGAAAAGAATCCAATCTACATATTCTCCTTCATATGAGCAACAAATGGCAGTTTTCGCCACCCTCAGACGGTAATCACTTAACCGGTTCTATTCCACATCATTCAAATATTTTCTTATCCCTTATCCCTTTTTATTTTCAAGAAATATTCTTTTTTTGGGTTTTCAACAGAAATTTTTTCAACAGCAAGTGAGATTACTTATCCCAGCACAAAACCTGCAGTTTAGCCGAGATCGCCACCCTTATAATCCAATCATTTAACACGCTTTATTTCACTTTCAATTTGCGCTTTGAACCCTTCGAAATTGTGTTCTCAAGAGCATACTACTATAAGCAAGACATAGTAAGACATTTTTCATATTTCTAAAATTCTTAATTTATTCTTAAAAATATATGGCGTCCACCTCAAAGTAATTCCTTTTGACCCCAGTACACCAGTGTTAAAGTCATTTTCCGGAATAGCTTTCAATGCAATTTATCTTTAATGTCTTCAATTGACTCAAAACGGTTCCTCCGAAGCAATCGTTTGAGTTTTCTGGATAGCCTGAATTCACACGAAGCTAAATCAGGCGAATACGGTGGTTACGACACGATATTGGTTGAAGATTTGCCGAAAAACTCCCGAAGAATCAATGCAGTATACAATGGTGCGTTATAGTGGTTCAAAACCCAAAATTTGTCGGCCCTTATTCCCGGACTCTTTTTACAAATAGCTTCGCTTAAACGACGCCTAATACTCAAATAGTATTCCTTGTTTACTGTTTGGCCGGCCGGAAGGAATTCGGAGGGCACCTCACCTCGATAATCGAAGAAAACTGTCAACATATCCTTGTTTTTTGTCCTGCTTTAACGTGCTTTTTCGGCTTCGACTCACCTTTACCACGATATTCGGCCGATTGATTGTCTACTACCGGGTCGTAAGCATAGATCCAAGACTTATCGCCAGTTATATTACATTTCATTATATTTTGGTTGTCGGAAAGCATTGCTCTACAGACCCTAACGCGACGCAACTTTTCGAAAAAATTGTGTGATTTTGGTACCAATCGTACTTACACTTTTCGTAGGCCCAGATTAAGTCTCAAAATGGTTTCCACTGATCCTTCCGATATTCGAGCAATGCCAGTGTGATCTCTGACTGTTAATCGTCGATTCTCAGTCTCTAATCACTAACACCTCGGGTCACAGCGCTGACTTTTTTACGTCAAGCCCCTTGACAATATTTTTTAACAGTAAAGTTCTCAAAAATGTTTCGATAATGTAAATAAATACTGGCTCTATAGAAGTGGACTCTTTATACACTTATAGGAACATAGAATCTATTATTGACTTTAAATTAAGAAGAGAAGAACCTAGAAAATCAAGAGAAGCCGCATGAACTTTACTTTGCTTTAAAATAAAGATTTAGAAATGTTGTGTATCCCAGTAATGCTAAAGGCAATATGATCTCATGCCATTGTATTCAGTCTTAATTTCACTAGCTACTAGCTTAGTATAAGGTAAATGTTTTGAAAAAAAAACGGCGAATCTCGAGCATCTTACAAACTATCTTTAAAAGCCTTTGGTGACTGAATTCACAAGGATCTTAAGAACTACCTTTAGGAGCTTTTAGTTCATGATCGTTTCATGGCAGCGACAATTCTTAAGGCAAAGCGATCGATTTGTAGAGAAGTAGAAGGGACTGTTTCGAAACCCACTAGTAGAGCATATTTGTATAAACTCTAAAAATTATCTACGATGTTTGGGAGATCAAGAAGTAGATCCCATATCCCATCCCATCATATGAAATTACTGCGAATTGCTTATAAGTGAAATGACGAAGGAATTGGAATTTCTTTCACATTCCCATTCAAGGTCAATCCTTTTATAACAAGCCAGCATTTATCACTTTGAAATCAGACAACATGGCTCCAAATAACAAGAACAACCCAGTAGTAAAAGTTTGTAAAACTAAAAATTTAATAATTTATAAGATAAGCAGAAAAAAAAACTACAACTAAAATTGTAAAATCTAAACTTTCTTTGTTATAAAAAATCAAAAATGTTAAAAAGAAATGCAGTTTTATTTAACATAGTTTATTTATAAACGGAGTGAGAATTGCTGGTTATACAATCATTCAGCGCACTTAGCTTTAATCTCTGGCATTGCTTACGTAACAGTATTACGAGTATTTTATGAGCATTCTAAAACAACAAACGCTTTGTAAAGCGAAAACATACATATACAGATATTTACATAAAAGACTTCACGTAAGTATTACTATAGGCTTAAATTAGAAATATTTTATGCTTTGGACTAGCAGAAAAGAACACCGCTCAAAATTTTGTGACATGACCCACAAAATAGGTGGCTGCTCGACTTCGTATGGCGAAGTAGAAGGGATGATCGGCACGAAAGAATTTCTTGCGGGAATCAATCGAATTGCTAATCACAATTGGTTTGTAGGCTGAAAGAGAAGAGAGAGAAAATAAGTGATTAAAGTTAGCGACAGAAACGAGATGAGGTTTAATGGAATGCAAGTGATGAGGCTCGATGAAATAATGAAGCGAACAGACAATGATGAGCAATTACTCGTACTTGTTTACTTGTGACTCAATATCTCGAAAAACTTTTGCCACACTCAGAAAGAATGTTGAGTTTGACTCACAGTGCAAAGATATTACTAAGTTTCACTGATAAAATGGCGCTGCGGTTTGCAATAGGTACCACGAAGATTTATTACAGATCAACAATTGTCACCACAGTAGAAGTTAAGAAAATCAGACAAGAAACCTTTGAGGTCATGAGCCTAATTTGTGAAACAAATCCGATGCATCCGATACTCCGTTCCGTTTCCTCTGAAATCTTCACATAACTGTCAGTGTTTAAAAATATATTAATCAACGTGAAGAGACAAGAGACAGAACACCAAAAGTTTAAAATAAAGAGACTGATATTTAATATCGAAAGGGCTCTTGAATATATTTAACACGCACTTGGAGCATACCTGATGGTGGAATGCCATCCCCGCTTCTATTATCTATCTACATCTATGGACATTAGCGATAAATAAACTGCTAAGAAACTTGGAAGGCAAAGCCCCTAAGATAGTGGCGTATGCGGACAACATTGCCATCTTAATAAGGTGTCTAGAGACCATTAACAGTATTATGACCACCACTCACAATGCAGTCCAGAATTGGGCACTGAAAGCGGGTCTGTGGTCGAACTCGGAAGAAACGGATCTGCTTGTGCTCACAAGAAAGCACAAAATTCCTCTATGGAGGTTCCCTACGTTAAATGGGACACAGCTCTCTCTCAAGGACCGCACCAAGTACCATGGGGTAGTCTTGAACGGCAATATATTTCAATCAGAGGTCTTTGCTACTGCGAAAGCCGCGGAGCTGGCCTCTAATGTACCTAGATGGAATTGCAAAGTCAACAATAGCCAAACAGCAATCAATACAGAAATCTCTTGTGTACTTGTTCTGCATTCGCAGACTACGCTGTAAGCATCTGGAGGTACCAATAATGAGTTGTTAAAATTGAATTTTTTTTGCTGTTCATGGGATCAGAGTCTCATATTTTTGAACACTGATTCTTATGTAAAATTTAACGAGGAATCGAATGGAAAAGTCAATTTTGAAAAAAAGTTGGTGGAAAAGCACAAAAAACCGGATTTTTGGGAAAATAATGTTATTTTTGGATTTTCAGCGACAACTTTGCATTTTTTTTTGCTGTTCATGGGATCAGAGTCCCATATTTTTGAACACTGATTCTTATGTAAAATTTAACGAGGAATCCAATGGAAAGGTCAATTTTGAAAAATAGTTGGGGAAAAAGCTCAAAAAACCGGGTTTTTGGAAAAAAAATGTTTTTTTTTGGATTTTGAAAATTTTTTTGGATATTGAAAGTATTTTTATCAGAAAGCTGAGATTTTTTTACATAAAATTGGATAACTTAAAAATTTTTTTCACTCAATTTTGAGGTCGTTAAAAAATAAAAGAAAAAGTCATTTTTTTGTTTGATCTCAATTTAAAGTGCGCGCCAAAAAACAACGGAGCAACTTTGACCACTAAAAAGTTAGCAGATATTCTTCTATTGGTCTATATTATGATATTCTAAAGTTTGGTCAAAATCGGAGAACCACGGGTACAAAACCATGTCACCAATTGATGGAATGGCTCATATATATATTTGTGACAACTTTCATACTCACCAACACTACTTGCACCTTCCGTGCCCGACTCATTAACCTCTATGCAGACTTTGTGTAGAATATCCGAAATTATTAGTGGATCTGTGGTATTATCACGCAACATATTCTTAAAGTTGGCAGCTTTCGAGAAAATTGTTGTGATGCCCAGCTGAAATATGCCATATAAAAGAGTTTCAATTAGTTGATGACATCAACCATAACAAGCGCTTATCCGAAAAGCTCACCTGTTCCAAAGTACGCCGCAGGCTGCACTCAAAATCGATTTTAAATTTCGGCAAAAGCACCTGCACGCTCTCCATCTGCATGCGCTCCGCCAACGCGTTGAGATCCAACGTTTCTAACTGCTTTTCCAATGCCGCCAGGCCATCGCGCTGATTCGGTAACACCACCAGCATAGCCAGCTCATCATCATGCTCATAAGGCAACTCAATAATACGCGCGTCAAGCTCACGCAATTCCGCGAACTTCACGAACATATCATCGTCGAAGAGCATCGGCACAGCCACAACTGTAGCTGGCGCCTGCTGTGGCACGTCATTCGCTGGGGGCGCATCCACGGCGCACTGCTGAAAGTCGTACAGACCCGTCCGATAGGCGCTAAATGGCAGAAACCATTTGCTTTGGAAATGCACAGCTGCCAACACGATGGCCGTTGACGCCGCCTCAGGCGCAGTGATCGTGGACAATAAGGCATCGCCGATGCACCAGGCATAGCCAGCGGCCGCCTTCGTCAAATCATCATTGAGTTGTGCGCGCAATTTCGCAATGCTGCTGCAATCTCGCTGCAACGCCGCTGTGTGAAAATATTTCTGCGCTATTTTACGAAATTCATCGCCGACTTCCACCTCCACCGGCAGCAACAGCTCACTGCACAGCTGCATGTGTGTGTCGGCTTCGGTGTCAGTGCTCAATTGTAGTTCCGTCGCAAAGTGGTTGGCCATTTTGGCATTGCTGGGGAAACGCTTCAGCTGTAGCACGCGCTGCAGCTCCTCTGCGGTGCCGCCATCGCTGCCGAGATAGAGCAGCGTGAGCAGCGCCTCCAGCTGTAGCGGCGATATGATAATGTTGTCTGTGTCGTGCGTGGTCACGATGACGCGCAGCAGCTCGTTGCTGAGGTCCGTTGCGACATTTGTGGCTCCATTGCCATTCGCCGCTGTGCTATTATTGCTCGCCATTTAGATTGCTCGCGCTTTTCTGCTTAATTATTTACTTTTGTTTTCAGAGCGCGTTCACGTTCACGTTCGCTTTTGCTTTTGCTATGTTTTGTTTGTGGCGTGCGTGGGCGCGGCAGCGTTGGCGTTGTGCCGGAAAAGTTTCAATTGTTGCAGTTCAGACAAGTGGTGGCGGTGTGGTCGGTGTACGGTGTCGCTGTTGTTGTGCGATTACAAAATTAAGCATCAAATTAGCAAACATAAAAATTAAGCTGACCTGGTGCATAGATATATCTATTGAAGTTGTATGTATGTATGTACGATTTGTGTGTGCGTAGCTAAGTGGCGCACGAGTGGGTTATATTATCTTGAAGTATTACAGCTGTTTATCAAAAATGTCAAAGCGCGCAAAGCAAACAAAAAAGTTGTCGTGCTTCTTTCTGATGTAACATAAACATTAATATTTCGCCATTACAAGCTGATGACTTTATCCGTTAGACAGCAGCATTTGTGGACTAAGTATTTGTTTTTTTTTTATGGTAAAAATGATTAAAGGTTTTAAGTTAGATTTACAAACGCAAAGGCTATTTAAGTTGTATTGTGAGAATTTCGCAATTTTTTTTTCCCAAAATACACCTACTTTTGAGAGTGTTGTTATTTTAGAGTTTTGAAATGTATAATGCACGCCTTTCGAAGAATAACGATGAAATTTAATAATTTCTTAAAGACATACTGTTTGCTGATTGTCCATTACGCCTTACAACTCGACTTAAACCCCTAAACTCTCCTTTTGAATTACAAATGACAAATAATTTCAGTTCAAACCGCATAATATCATCGCATAATCGCATAAGTTGACACATGTTCAAAATTCAACTAAAAATTGTTTGACAGATTGAGTTGTTTCGATGTCAACTGAAGTTCAATTGAGTTGAAAACACAAAATAGAAGAAATCAGGACGTATATTCTTTTATAGACATATATTAAAGAAATAATTTGAATTCAACTAAACATTTTTTGACAGGTTGAGTTGTCTTCGATGATACCGAACTGAAAAATTTCAACAGAGGTTGGGTTGACTTGAAATCACAAAATAAAGGAAATTAAAGCGTATGTACTACTATAAACTTAGATTATCGAAATAATTTGAATTTGAAGTCATTTTAAATACTACTTTCGTTCTCAATCGTCACTCATTAGTTGACATGAGTGTAGCTGTCTAATAGTTTTCTAAAAAAAGATGATAAAACCATAGGAAAGGTGATAGATATTCAAGATTCCACTGACATTTTTTTGGTAGGTTGAATTGTTTTCTATCTCAACTGAGATTGAGTTGAATTGAAAGCACCAAATAGAGGAAATCAAGACGTATGTATATGCTTCTTTTAATTTGAAGGCAATTTAAGAATTAATTTCGTTCTGAATCGTCACTCGGTAGTTGACATGATAA
Organism: Bactrocera zonata; assembly: GCA_037783105.1. Classification (NCBI taxonomy): domain Eukaryota; kingdom Metazoa; phylum Arthropoda; class Insecta; order Diptera; family Tephritidae; genus Bactrocera; species Bactrocera zonata. The sequence continues at coordinate 1,126,965 of JBAWJQ010005073.1, read as the reverse complement.
AGATAATAATACTCGTACCATGAGAATATTGATATATGTTCAAAAATCAATTAACAATTTTTTGTCAGGTTGAGTTGTTTTCGATGTTATTGAACTGAGAAATTTCAACTGAAGTTGAGTTGAAAACACTAAATAGAGGAAATCAGGACTTATATTCTTCTATAGACTTAGATTTTTTTTTTTTTTTTGAATTTGAAGGCAAATTAAATTTTTTTTCGTTCTCAATAGTTACTTGATAGTTGACATGTGTGTAGCTGTCTAATAGTTTCCTTCGAAAATTTATTACTATTATTATTATTTATTACTATTTTTATTATTAGAATAAACCAATATAATAGGCGTCTAATTTTCATGGCACTGAGCAAACTACATTCAAAAGAAGTGATCGAAAAGGCCAGGAAATACATGTTCGGTATTCAACTTCCGTTAAAATTACAACTCATTCTTGGGTGGAGTAGACCATGCAGATCAACTGCGAAGCACCTACGAGATAGGCTGGTGACCTACAAAATCGTAAAAACGATTGTTTTGGGGCTTTCGTTAAGTTTTATGTAATATACCGTCAAACACATGAAAAAATCACTCTGTTGGAACATATACGGTCCTTTTCTCGAGTCCTAAAGACGCAAAAAGATATTGGTGCCAATAAATGAAGCTTGAGACGATGCCTACGTCTCATAAAATATGAGAAATTATAGCCAACGCAAGTAATGTAAATCGGAAATTGAACCTAATATTATCACCTAATAATCACTAGTTAGCATCTTGTAAATAATATTTGCCCTCAGGTAGATATCAAAAGGCAAAAAAATACTTGTAATATTTTAATAATCAACAAAATACACGCGCACAACAATAATCGAAACCAAAACATAATTTTATTCCAAAATAAATATTACTCACAAACTTAAGACGCAAATATTTGTGGTTTCCAAAAAATTACACGCGCTTGCCAAACATTTTTTCTACTCCCGAGAGTGTGTGGGTTAATAAATTCCGAAAAAGAAACCACAAAATTCTGATTGCACTTACTTAAATTCGACAGCATTTAGTGAAAGCGGATAGTTTTATTTTATGTGTCATAAAAATTTTTATAGCTACAGTTATAGACATATTAATACAGATGCTGTTACAAAAAATAAAAAAAGGTTCTTCAAAGTTTTAAGACGCTTCCAAGTAGCTGATGGACAACGTATCATAAAAAAAAATTGAAATTGAGTTTTTTATTGCTTATAATTGACTAAAAAGCATTATGTGGCATAAAATTTTAAGCTTCCGCTGTCATATACATATAACCAATATATAAGTTAAATATAACCAATATATAACCAATATATAACTTATATATAACCAATGTATAACCATTTTATAACCGAAACTTAAATTTTGTTTCTATGAATGGTTAAAAATTTAGAATAGCAAAATTATTAACTCTCCAAATTTAACAATGGATATTTACAACTTTGTTACTATTTCCATTAATATGCACACAACCGTCTACGCTTTCAAGCGCTGCTTCTTCTTGCTTTTTTAATAGCTTCAAGTGTATACAAAGACTAAATGCACAAATTCTTCTACGTGCTGACGGTTGTGTTACTTTTGCAGAATAGAATTAAATATATATTTCCACAATATTATATTTTTGCAATGCCTCAAAATAATATGCAGCACACCCACAGCTTATTGTAGGAAGGCAAGTAGGCATGTGCACATATGAGTGTTTATAAATTATTTTTAAGCACAACAACTGTTTCGGCGCCAAATTAAAACTTAAAAGCAGAAGATTTACGTCAAACCGAAGACACTTCACTACAGAATTTACTTAATGCAATAAAATTATATGTTTTTGCTTTTTTTCTTATTTAATTGAGCGCAAAAGTAGTGTTGTACGAAGAACGGGCGCAACAACATTTAACAGCATACATTACATCATAATTATTTAAGTAATTTCTGTAGCATAAAAGGCACTATTTTTTAAATAGTTACTGAGTTTGTTTTTATATCATGAGACTTTTTTATTTCACGATTTTTTTTTTCTTGAGTGAAATTTTTTACTTTTATTTTTTTTTTAAGTTTTCTGAGTTTTATATTACATGCAATTTTTTATTTCATGACATTTTTTCATTACAAATTTTTATTTTATTTATTGAGTGATTTTTTTTTTACTTTTAAAATTTTTTTAAAGAGTTTCGAGTTTTTTTCATGAAATTTTTTTTATTTCACGTAAGATTTTTTATCGCTTTGATGAAATTTTAAATTTTTAAATTTTTTTGCTTTATAATTGGGGCACTAAAATTTTTTTTTATTTTCTTAATAGTTTTTTCGAGAGTTCGTGAACGAAATTTTCACTTTTAAATTTTTATCTACCCTGTATTGTATTATATTTGGACGCACTATGCATTTTCTAAAGAGTTTTTTTTATTCTTTTACTTTTCATTTCATGGAATTTTCTTCTCTTGATTGAAATTTTTTACTTTAAATTCTTTAAGTTGCGTTATTAGTCACTATGGATTTTACGAAAAGTTTATTGAGACATTTTATTTCATGACAGTTTTTTTATTTCACGAAATTTTTTTTCACTTCTTGAGTGAAATTTTTTACTTTTAATTTTTTATTTGTGTTCTGACATATAATTTTTTCAAAAAGTTGCATGAGATTTTTTTATTTAAAAAAAATTTTAATTTTTTGAATGAAATTTTTATTTTTTTATAATTTTAGGCCTTTCAAATGAATTTTTTAAAAAAGTTTCATGCTACATTCATTTTATTTCATTACATTTTTTTTTTACTTTTACTTTTATTATTGCTTTGTGTTTTCGACAATTTCCGCTAAAACCACACTGATTTATGCCACTTTGCTACATTTTACACACTCTTATACAAATCCACATATCTGCCAAGCACCTTAATCCCTCTCGCTTAAAGCTTAGCCAAATTTATGCTATACCTCTTACTCAATACACTTGTTGCTTGGTCTCAATATAATTTTCGAACGTTTCACCAACAATTTCAGTACCGTTTAATATACACTTATGTAGTTCTTCAAATGAAAACACGCGAAAACAAAACACTTTCGTTGCTGTCACCGCTTCGCTGACGACTGACCGCCCGATCATTTCAAATAGATCGAGTTCACGCTGCTCGATTAATTTTTGCAGCTCTGTTTTTGTTTTCTTTTTTTATTTTGCTTTGCCATTTGCTCACAAATTAAAATTTTCTGAAAATTGTTCGCATTTTCTACAACATTTTCTCCGATATTTTTCCGCTGCTCACTCGCATTCAATATTGCCATTGCTATTTTTATTATGAATGATCATAGATGGCCACCACACATATGTAAGGGTATACATATGTATGTACATATCTACAATTTAGATATACAATTGCTTTGGTGAGCTGCGCTGATCGTGCGCTAGATTATGCTCAGCGCGAGCATCGTTCTAGCGTACTAGCATGCATTCTAGCACAGCTGAGGCACGGCATGATCAACATGTGTTGCTGCGTCTCTTTGTTTCAATACGGAGCGAATTTACACCCGCTAGCAAACATATGTACATACATACAAATAGCTAATAATTTATATGCTATGTAATACATACATGTATAGTTTATATATATGTATGTATGACAGATTGTTGAGTGTTCAATTAAACGCTTAACTGGGTGATTTTTGTTGATCTTGTCCAAGCTTTTACTTAGCGCTAAATGACGGCGAATAATTACCAGCAACATAGTCTGACTGATCTTTAGAAATGCAGCCGTAGGGAACACCCCTCACACGCCAGTGCGTATAATGAATATTAATGCAGAAAATTATGGGTGAAATATGTTCAGAGTTCAATCTTGGGTGTAGGAGAGAGGAAGGTAAGTTGTTATCTCAGCACATACATAAATTTTATAGTGTAAAAATTACAGCTTATTACTATTACTGTTGACTATTACTTCAGTTTCTAGCAATTTCGTTCACACTTGAAATAAAGGTGTATAATTCTCAACAGATTTATGAAGAACATTTCTTATACTTGTTGGTTCATAAAGTCAAATACCATGAAAAACAGCATATTTTGCGTTGGCAAGCCAACCCTGTAAACATCTGGGGTCCCAACGGATACCAGTTGAGGAGGTATCCATAGTGAGGCCGCAGAGTCTGTTAAAATTTACGTCAAGCGCAGGCTGCCTAAACGATGACTATTACTCTTGAACTTTGCTAGTGAACTCCAACTTGTATCGCAAGGGGTAACACTGATTTATGCATGACATATTGCCCTACAAGATTAACCTAAACTATGGTTACTATAGATATTTCTTTTCTTTATGGGTTCGAAACAATTTTAAATAGGCGGATCTTCCTCACCGCCATATAACCTTTTTCGAAGGTCTGCAGATCGACCACGAGAATAAATTAATCCTACACCTTTAAAAATGAATCAGAGTGGAATCCCTAACAATAAAAGTCCTTGAAAATCTGTAAACGGTCATCATTTTTTTATTGAATAAAATCCACTTTAAAAGCAAATTTATAAAAAAACGTAATTTTTTTCTGACTTGCAACTGAATAGGGATTATATTATATATAATTATTGTATATAATTATATGTAAAAGTTGTACATGTTGGGACTTGAGTTTGAGTATGAGCCGATGCCGGCACAAATCCAACAAATGAACTGCTTCTTGGGGAAAAAAGTTACTTGAGATTTTGATTTTAAAGACTTTTTTTTGTCAAACTAAAGCAGACTTTAGATATAGAGATATATAATTGTTGCAAATAATTGTAGTAAATAAAATCCTATCTAAATAAATATGTAAATATATTTCGATATTCATTAGTTCATACAAATATTTACCCAAACTCATTCGCTCCATTAGTTTTGTGGAACTTAAAATAAGTCTGCAGAATGCGAAAAAGTAGCAAAATAAAACCAACAAAATAGTTTTGAAAATATCAACAAAATAATTGGAACAGCAAAAACAATAACAAATGCGCCGAACGCTGGAAGAGACCAAGACCGATCAAGCAAGTGAGATCAACAATAATAATAACAGAAGGTAAATTGGAATGAGAGCTGGTACTTGTAGGCCGTTGTACATACCAGATGTATGTGCTTTGTAATCTATATTTGTTTGTAATTGGCAAAAAATTAAGCACATGTGAAGCATAACAACAACAATGCCGAAAAAACTGGGTGTGGTGCGAAAAACTGCTTTGGGAGAGAACCGTAAGTACAAAACGTAAAATATGTAAACAGTCGACCGGGAAGGAGTGTTAGAATTTCGGTGTAGTCTTTGCTTGGCTAAGTATAAAATGTACGTTTTTTGGAGGAACTGAAGCAGGGAAAGATCGCAACTTAAATTCTGATGACCTAGAGATTGTCGCACCTACTTTTCATGTACTACTTTTTGAGAAGCTTAACGACCACTACTATTTTGGTATAGATTTTTTCTGTCAATCTATTGAAAAAACCATAGATCTTACTAAGCCAACAGATTACCATCTTTTAAATAAAAATATGAACAAGAATTCCAAGATCTATGCAAAGATTAAAGTGTTTTAGGCATTACTAGTTAAAATTACAAGAGATATTATTAATTTATGCTTTTTTGAGGTATCCACAAACGTTCCCTTAGGTAGAGAACTAGACCAGAACTCAATGGGATATGTTTAAAAGATAGTCCAACTTATATTTTATTACATTTTTCCCCTAAAAAATATGTAATTTTTTTAAACATTCAACAAAACCAAAACCAAGAAATTTCGGGGTGATAACTCAAACCTCAATAAGGATAGCCTCTCCCTAGTTTTGGGACTATTAACGGGCCATTACCCTATTGGCATCCACGCAGTAAGGGTGGGAGTCCAACCAGATGCCATCTACAGAAGCTGTATGGAAGAAGATGAGGTGGAAACAACTCAACACTTCCTTCATGACTGTTTGAGAGGTCAAGACTTAAACACTTTGGAAAGCATATCTTTAGACATCCCACCGAGCTGACGGGAATGGAAATTAAACGCTTGTGCAAATTTGTATTATCTATTAAGCGTTTGGCTAATTCATAAGTTCAAGCACAGGAGTTCCTCTTTTCTATGGTCTCACAAAGGACTACATATAGTTATTCATTTGCGATCTTTGTTCAGCCATCTAACCAAACTCAAACCTCTTTAGACAAAATCGACCAAACCAACCGAATTCTTATCGATGATAGAATTCAGGTTTATTTGGTACGGAAGGGTAAAGAACACATTCTTTGTATCAGACTCCGGGAAACCAAGTACATTAAGGGTCCCAAAAAGTGATATTCTGAAATTTTCTCTTACTTCTAGTGCACCATTGATAATCTGGACCACTGGGTCACAGAGCCCACTCTTGGTAGAATCTTCAACGCTCAAATAGGATAAGTGGACGAGACGAAGAAGCTGGAAGGATCGTAACTCAAGGAGACCGTTGCAGAAGGAGTCCTGTCGGGAGCTCTCATGAAATTCTAGCTTCAGACTGCCAGAAAACTGTAATGTCTTTCAAGAAAAAGTGGCAGCCATCAAGGCAACAAACAGTGTAATTTGCCGACTTGCAGCTTCTTTCAGGGCTGTAGCAGTCACTCCAATAGCTGGTCAAGGAGTGCATGACCTCGTTAACAGTAGCAGTAAAATCAAGTTACTTCCATAATTAAAATATCTGGGTGCCTCTCAGCAGGATTGCTGGAAACAGTTCAGTCGACGAGCTTGCAGGAAAGGGCGCCCTTACCCAAATCTCATCAGAATAAGGACTAGCCGGTGTTCCCATTCTCTAGCATTTGGATCTATAGGCCTCACGCGAGCTCAGCAGGTGTTGGTCCACGGCCAGCTCCAGTACGACTGCGAAATATTTCTGGTCTAGAGTGGAATGTAAGAGATCTGTTGAATTACTAGCTCTTACCATGGTTCATCTCGGTCACTTGTTAACCAACAAAAAATCCAGATCCATTCCTGTGACTGTCATGGGAACGAACCACAACTAGTCACTAAATCCTTAAAAATATTTCAGCTTATTTAATTCAAGAAAATCCATCTGAGGCTCTTAGTCAAAGGTAGTGCAGTTGAAAGGATTGCAGAAATATGGAGCTTAATCACCTTACATTCGAAGAAAAAGACAGTGTTAGTGGCTGGTGTATAGACTAGGAAAAATTTTATATTTCTCCCAGTTTAAAGTTCAAGTTAATCCGAAGAGTGGTGGTCTTCCTCTACTTTCTTCGGCGGGTAATGCGTCGAATATCCTCAGAGCTAGAGTGTTTTCATCCATTCAGACGACATAACCGAGCCAACGCGGCCGCTATCCTTTAATTCACTGAACTATGCTTCTATTAATAATAATTCAACTATTCCACAGGGAAGACCACCGTTCATAAAAGTTTGTCCCGAACCGTGAATCATGTGAATGAAACACTTTTGGGCTCGGTTAACCACGAATTACACTTTCACAAAAATTCAGATTTCTTTTGCACCACATTTGGTTACGGGAAAATATTTTTCCTCCGCAACTCCAGTGGCACTTATTTTTACAACTCCCTTGATATTTATACTTTGATTATTACACCGATATTGTTGTTGTATATATATAAACATATATTTAAGTGGTTATTTTTATATACGTTGCCACACTTCGCCACTTGTTTACGCACATTGACATTGATTTACATTTCGTTTCATTTTTATTTTCGCAGCCACACATGTGTTCACCTTTATAGTACTGTTATTACACGCTCATTATTGCGCCCAAGCTTCGTATGCATGCGCTCTCCCACTGCGGCCATGCCGTGTTTAACCCATTCATTTTGGCATTTGTTTATTTTGTTGCTGTTGTTGGCTCTGACATATAGCATAATAGCCGAAGTGTCCTTAAAAGTAACGATAATGATTCTGGCAGACAACAAACGCCACACACCCACCGGGGAATTGCGAAGATGCTTTGAGTGAGAAAAATTTGTATTTTTTATTGACCTTGTTGTTGCTGCGTAATTTCAACCACCTGGCGCTTGTTGTTACCTGCCGTTTGCGAATTTCTTGTAGCACAATGTGTTCTTTGGCGAAATAGAACGATGAGATTTCTTAGGTATTTTTACCTATTTTATTTTATTCGTTTTCCTAATAGGCGACACCGTACAGAATACCAGGAGCAACCTGAAGAGATTGAAGAGCTGCCATTTCATCTAGAAATCACAACGGTTTGGTGTGGTTTGTGGGCCGGAGGAATCATCGGTCCATATTTTTTCAATGCCTGATGACTGAAATTGAAGCTCGTGATCTCGACGACAGTTGGTTTCAACAAGACGGCGCCTAATCCCGCACTTCGCATCAATCAATGAATCGATTTAAAGAACACTTCGGTGAGCAGATAGTTTCACGTTTTGGGCAGGTCGATTGGTCACCACCGTTAGACGTCCGTCTACGCGGACAATTCCGCTTTGATTCCGGCCTTAGAGCAAAACATCATGCTTGTCTTTCGCCAGTTACCAGCCAAAATACTCGAACGAGTCATAGAAAATTGGACTCAACAGATGGAACATTTGAGACATATCAGCGTCCAATATTTGAAAGAGATAATCCTCAAAAAGTAAATGCCAAAGAATGTTCTTTCGAATGATAATAGGTTTGAAGTTTCTGTGTTTTTTCTTAAAAAAATTAGGGAACATCGAATCGGATCATGACCTTTAAGCAGAAGAAACCTGCTCTTTCTAATCGAAATATTAAGTAAAGCTTTGTAAGAACAGAAAAACTGGTCCTTGGAGGAGTGGGAAAATGAAAATCAATCGCTTCTAATCGAATGGCAAACATTACTACTGACGTCGCCCATAAGAAAGTCTTCAACGACATCAAGTGCGACAGAGTGTAGAATATGGTGGAGGCATTCTCATGGTGTGGGGTGTTTCACTTGGTTGGTCCGTTAGTTAAGATCACTGGAATAATGAAAAAAGAAGACTATTTGAATATTTTACAGACAAATTTATCGAACTTTAGGGACACGACTGCTTATCCAGAGGAAGAGATCGTCTTTCAACAGCATAACGAGCCGAAACACACTGCTAAAATTGATATTGGCTCCAAAGTAAACGGTCCCAACGCACCCAATGGCAAGCACAAAGTCCCCACCTTAACCCGTTTGTGGGTTATTGCAAAGAGCAGAATATGCAATTATCATACAACACCTAGCGATATGGAGGAGTTATGGAGTAAGGTACAAACCGAATGGAGAATCTGATTATTGCCGTCCAGCTGTATGGTGCAGAGGCATGGACGAAGACATTCAAGAGAAAGGTTCTGTGGAAGGATGAAAACACTCCAGCTCTGAGAGTATTGGACACAGTACCGGCCGAGAAGCATAGGAAGGGGAAGGACAAATCAGGTGATGATGAATTCGAGTGAAATTTAAAAGACGAACTTCAGTTATATAAGCCATCAAGTATATCTATTTCATAAGCCACCGAACACACTTCAAAAGTACAGACGAGTATAAATTGACATATTTGTATTAAAATTAATGCTGAAACAACAACGCAATCAGTCACAAACTAAAAGAAAAACTTAAAAAAATTTTCTAGCAGAACCGATAAAGAATCCTGGACCATTACCCTGCCGCACCTCATCATCGAACCATTGTTTCATCGCCTCTATGTAGCCATGCTCGTTGGAACGGCCCATATAATAGCTAATCTTGTTATTCAAAAGCATTTGCGTGTCACGTGCCGTTTCCAAATTATTATTCAACATCGCATTCCAAATGGCCCAACCCAAGTCGGGGCGTATATTTAAGACTGTCATCAAAGCCGACTCGAACCCCACCAATAAGCCGCAGGCCAGCAGACGACTGTTGCCCAATATAATGACGCGTCCTTCGCGCAAACACGCCTCGCCATCGTCCAAATCATTGCTGGCAAAATGTATGCCATAGAAATTCGGTATGGTCTCTTCGGCCAGTTTGCAAAAGTCGCGCATGTTAACTAGAAAAAATGTTCCGACCGAAAATGTTAATTAAAACGTGAAGGCATATCTGTGCTACTACATACGGTAGACGCCCGTGCTCAGCGGTAAGTGATAGTAGAAGAAAGGCAGTGCGACACAACGTCGAGCCACCAATCGCATATAGCTGACCAGCTGTTCGATTGTGGTGGGCTTGTAGAAGAGCTCCGGCAGGCAGAGCACCGCATGTACGCCCAAGTCCTGCGCATGATCGGCCATTACCAGTACATCGGGCAAGGGTGCGCCGCCGACTTGCAGAAACATAACCAATTCATACTTTTGTGCCGCTTCCCACCAAGCCTCGGCATTCCGCATGCGTTCCGACAAACCCAAGGCGGGTCCCTCACCCGACATGCCATTAACTGTTCATAGAATGAAGGAATATTGTGTGGATCAAATGAGTGTAGAAAATATATGGACTCACTTAAGTACCTAAAACACCACTAATACGATTACTTTTCAGCCATTCCGCGTAACGATCGATATGCTGGACTTCCAAAGATTGTTCTCTAATACAAATTGAATTAAATATTAACTCGCATTTGTCATTGATTTTTAGCGAAAAATTTACTCATTATTTTTAAAGGCAGTGAAGACAGGCGCCATTAGTCCCTTGAAGTCGAAGAATTTTACACGTTTACCCTCCGTTTGTACTTTAGTGGTTCGAGTTCGGGTCGCGCGCATTGATGTCGCATGAACTTCTTCCTCATAACGAGCCGCTATATATTGCTCCATCGCCTTATCTGATGGTATAACTATTGGCCGACTTTTCTTGTTACCCAGCGTGATGTTATTGAAATGGAAATTCAAAAAAATAAAAAAAAGTAAACTCAAACGTTTTACGTTCTCATTTGTAAATCTTTGTAATGTTATGACAAGCAATATTCTTTGTTACACACGGACTTACATAGTTCTAGAAGGGAACGATGTGTAAACGACTTCATTCAATCGATTACAAGAAATTATTGCTGTATATTTCAATCAAGCAGAGTGAGTTTTCGCCTTCGTAACAGAACACTTAACTTCCCGCAGGAGCCGAGTTTATATAACCGGAACGAACCTGGACTTATATCCAGCCAAGGACTGTGAACTAGGCAGCATACCTAACAATTACAAATCAGTTCTAATGAATATGGGAAGTGTAACCTGAGTCCAGCTACTCGTATTGAGTTTGGGACCTGTCACTTCTAATAATAAGACCACAACAAACATAAAAAGGACCCCACAATATGCAGCAATTACAGGGGGTTTCTTCTTAATATCGCTTATAAGATTCTATCGAGCGTAGTGTGTAATAAATTCAAGCCCACTGGATAAGAAAGCTTATACGTCTGATTGTGAACGAGATTAAGACGAAATATCTCCTAGCATCAAACAAACGGTCATCGCATACGCGACTTGGTGTCATTGTCGCGACTAAAGTCGTTGTATTTTTACCTACCCGGTACGGCCTTTCGCCATGGTACTTAAAAGCGCATAGATCAAAACAATGCGTTGATCAGCGCCTCAAAGAATACAAGAATTAATAGGTATCAATTGGTCAGGAGGAAGGGACCTCTTTCCACCTTAGTCGGGTTAGAGACCGACATAAACTCTGCCGTACTGTAGGTCCAGCACCCGGCCGCAGTGCAACTCTACACCGAACTGAATTTTCAATTTTATACGCCTTTAGGTTTAAACCACAGCCACCGTGAGTCTCCCCAAAGGGTCGACACCCATTGAGCAGATTAGAGGAAACTGAAAAGGCTAACTGCTCTCTGTGGTACCAGATTTAAGTCTCCTGTCAGACTATGTAACTTTTGCTACTACCAGTTGAGCACCCATCAAACGCAATAACTTGAACTTCGATTGTCTTTCATTCAAAGTCTGCAGTATCAGTTCAAGCTGAGTATTATAGCACTATTTCTGACAAGATCCAGGAAAAGGGAAGGGTTCGAGGCCGTATTCAAGTATTAAACCACATACTGCTCTGAACTGGTAACTTACGCGCAAACCTTTCAAACGTCCCTAACAGTTCCAACTAGTGGAGATCATCCCGCTGACATCTAGCCGTCATTTGTATAGCTAATCCCCATTCCCCCAAGGTTCCTGATATCCGAGTACATTATATATTCTACAAAGACATGTACCCAATCCTCATTGCGAGCTCCATACACACATTCAGATGTTTCCGATAGATTTCTCCTATGCAAGAATGCATTTAAAGCTCCATGCGCAGTTAGTGGGAAGCCCGAGCTCAAACAGAATCTGAAATAGAGGTTTCCTTCCACAAACCTGATATCCTGGCTATTATCATTTTGGCTATTATCCCAACGGTATTGGCACTTATTACTAACCCTTTCATCTAGAAGCCTCCTGCTTCCTAGATATCACTCCCTTTTCACATCATCGTCAAAAATCCAATCATTCTGCAACAATGACACACTCAAGCCCCTTCTTAACCTGAATGCAACAGCTCGCTTTAGGACAAACATATCAAGAGAGGGTGCTCTTAACAGCACCGTTGGATCCGTTGAGATGATGCGACATACTGGTAAGCATAATAAAACGCTGTATGGAGAGGAGTTTCTGACGCCGCAAGACTGTAGTGGCTGCTTCCCACCATACAGTGACTCCATAAGTGGCACAGGCCATAAACAAGTCACAATATATGGTGCCGTCACTGTTGACAATCATAATTTTGATGTTGTACATAGGTCATATTCTCCGGATGGATGAGAAAACTCCAGCTTATTCAATCTGTCCATACTTGGCATCTAAAACTGCATCAAATAGCAAAGAAAGAGAAAGACTACCGCACTGCCAGTAAGGAAGAAGGAAAGAAGTCCAGTTAAACCACTAATTGGCCACAAAGGAATCTAAAAGACTTTCAGTAGAGATGAAGATGACAATGGGCGGAGTCCAGATGTCATAACATCTTTCGAATAATTTTTAACCACCAGCACTTTTAAAGTCTAAAATTTCACCACACCTGCTTAAAAATCGAAAGACGCCCTGAAAACATTGTAAAGCAAAATGTGCATTTTTTTCAAAAAGCAAAAACGTTTCGTAAGTTCCTCACATAACAAAAATGATGCAATCTTTTTTTAGGCTCTCGGTATCTGCAAAAAAGCCTGTGCCGTCGGACTTTAAGGGTATATTCGCGTCTGTTTTCACAAGCTTCCAATCCGATGAGTAAGTAAGGGTTTTAAGAAACACGAAGAATATAAACAAATTTCAAAAAATACAAATATTGTTTTTGTTAAAATTTGAACACAAGGAATCAAACATTGCAGTTGAGTTACATTGAAGAGTACGCCGTATGGCTCAAGGAGCGCCATATAAAAGGTGTGCTGGGTAAGTTTGAGATTTTGTGAAAATATTTGCTAGATTTCACAAATATTCAACGCATTTGCTCAGTTAACAGCACAACTGGAGAGGGTCCGGTTTTGGGTTTGATCGAACGCAAATTGAATGCCGAAGCTTGGAGTCGCGCATGTAAGAAGTGTTCGTTATTGATGATGTTGCAAATTGGCGGTGCGCCGTTGCCCGACGTTTTGGATTTGGCGCGACATGCCAATGATTTGCATATACACGCTGTGGTCTGTATAGGGGAACTATTTTATGTACCCACCAAAATGGAGCAATTGGTCGGTTACTGTAAAATTGTGGCTGAGAAATGCGCCAATCACTTCTTCTTATACTATCATCTGCCGGAGTTGACGAAAGTCAAATGTAAGTGAAGCGTCCTTTTAGTGTTTTTCCTTTAATTTATTCTTCTTAAACCCAGTCAACCCCGAGGAGTTCTTTAGTAGCGCCGAAATGGTCATACCGACTTTCGCGGGTTTGGTTTGTACACAAACCGAATTGATGACGGCCATCAAATGCTTGACCGAGGATCGTATTATCCTAATGGGCGATTCGAAAATGCTCGCCAGCGGCATGTTAATGGGTTTCAATGCGGCCATTATGACGGTGGCGAACATGGAGCCCATATTAATGAAAGAGATCTATGACGCAATGTTGCGAAAGGACTTGAAGACAGCTAAAACTAAACAACACTATTTAAATCAACTTATTAGAAATCATGTAACGAAGGGAAAGTCTAGTTGGATTTCGGATATGAAGAAGTGGTTCAATGAGAAAATGCGATCAAGTGACGGTTGTGGTATTTATGTTGGTACACCAAGAAAATTTGGTGCATACGAATTGTAATAATTGTGGGGATACCGTTATTATTGTTTTATGTTCCACGTTTCTCAGATGAATATATTTATAATGGTTCTTAGTGTTGTAGTTGTTATTTCGAGTTTAAGAAAAGTAAGTCCAAGTCATCGAATGGTAGCTTCAGGCTGTCGTAGGAACGATGCGATAGTAGATACTAGATGACGTTTCGACGGGCGTTAGATGGTTGGATTGCACTCGTTGCTTACAGGATACATGAGTACATGTAACCGCCTTTAGTAGAAGACCTCTTGGACTTTCGGATATAAAAATCTTTGCGTCAAGAACCATCTTTCAATTCATTAAGAGTTCAGAGGCAGCAAGGCACAGTAGAGAACTCGACATTTTTGTAGACAACCGTACCTTCGTTAACTTTAATAAAGCTACATAAATGGGTTGACTTCACAGAATGTACCGATAGCACCTTCACACTATCCATTCCTACGGACGTAATGGTTGATGAACGTCAATTCCGCAAGATGATCGCAGCTACTACCATTCGCTTTATGCCGGCTGGAAGAGTCTCGGAACTCCCCCGAAATTTTCCAGCCGAAGCAGCTGTTTTAACTTACGCCACGCCGATCCTTGTGATGTGTGAAAAAGAGATCTCAGTTTGGAGATTCAGCAAATAGTAAGTCCAGTAAAGCGGATAAAGTGGATAAAGCACATGAAGTTTTGCAACCTCTCCACCAGTGGGAGTAAGCCTAAAAGACATAATGACCGAGTTGAAATTCAATTCAATGGCGATGCCTCTTTGGACCCGAAGAAGTAAGCGAGGTATTTTAGCCGGCAATTCACACTGCACTCCTTGGTAGACAAAGTCAAACGATGGGTTACCCGACGGCTGCGTAAAGTGCCAAAAGACTGCGCACCACTTACTTTCACTGATGAGGAGGTTCGGAACGTCATCAATAAGGCAAAATTTTCCATGCTGATGCTAAAGCACCTAGGCTCGACGAGAGTTAGCTTCCTCACCAAGGTCCTCAACCTGTCGCTGACCCCACTTCAAATACTCGATGTATGGAAAATCGGAAGAGTGCTCCCACTACTGAAAACTGGGAAACCCCCCTACAAAAGAGAGTCCTATCGTTCAATAATTGTCCTCTTCCCAGCAGTGAAGACACTTGAGGCCTTGCTACTCCCGACATTCAACACCAGGAGTCTATCAAACTCATGGCTTTCGAAAAGTGCCCAGCACTACTAAAGAACTTAGCGTCATAAACGCGCAGATATTCATAGTCTTAACCAAAAACCAACCTGTGAGAGGACGATCTTCGTAGCATTGGACTTGTCGAAAGCTTTTGACACAGTGAACCACGCAACGCTATTGAGAATGTCGAATAATCCACCCTCCCTCCAGTGCTGAATAGGTGGAACAAGCACTACCTGAACGGGCGCAACATTCGTACTGTTTCGAGGTAAAAATTTCAAATTGAGGAGAATTAAACGGGGGGTTCCGCAGGGGGTGTCCTCTTCCCTTTGCTGTTTAATTTCAATGATGACATTAAAATTCAGATTGTCAATAACCATAAGATTTTAGGAGACACGCTCTCACTATGGTCCGACTCCGTAGAAACAGCACGTTTCCTGGGCCTACCATTGGATGACCTCGATGACAACTTATCTGAAACTTACCAACCTACCGAGGACTAGATGATTCTTAAAACAACAATAACGCGATCCTCTATCTTATTCAACTCACATTTTCATTGTGCTTTGACTTTGATAATTTTGACAAGAAAGAGTTTTAAGGTGCCTCAATTTTAACTCTAAATTTTGACAAGCCAGACATTGCTGTATAACAAAATCGTGTAGAAAAAGAAACGAACCATTTCGGCTGTTAGCTTTCAAGAACGCTCAATTATGGACCCAGCAGAATTGAAATCTTTTGAGGGTTTCTTCGCGCCAGCATTCACATGCTTTGAAGCTAATGAGTAAGCTCTGTAGTTAACAGTTAAATATAATTTTAGACCAGCAACAATTTCGCAGAGAGAAAACCTTAAATTTGGCACATATTGACGACTATGCGGAGTGGCTACAAAGGAATGGAGCCGTAGGCGTTTTAGGTAAGTGGACATATGCACAATTGTGGTTCTACCAAAGTCTAAAAGGCCAATATACCGACGATAGTCAATAGCATTACCGGCGAAGGTCCCATTTTGGGCAAAATCGAACGTCAATTGAATGCCGAAGCTTGGAGCATCGCTTGTAAGAAGTACGAACTGAAAATGCTGATACAAATTGGCGGCGCACCAATGCCCGATGTGCTGGATCTGGCAAGACATGCGAGCAATTTGAATATAAATGGTGTGGTCTGCATACCAGAGCTCTTCTATAAGCCGAGCGATGTCAAGCAATTGGTAGGCTATTGTAAAATCGTCGCCAAGAATTGTGGTCGGCATCCATTCTTTTACTACCACTTGCCACACTACACTGATGTGTTTCGTAAGTGCAGCATAAAAGCGAATTTCTTGTGCCCCAGAATTTCTTTAACTGTATATTTATTATTAGTTGACATGCCAGAGTTTTGTGAACTTGCAGAACGGACCATACCAAACTTTGCGGGCATCGAATATTCCCATAGTGATCTAGCAATGGCGGCGAAATGTTTGGCTCCAAATCGCATCATCATACTTAGCGACTCGCGCATGCTCTCCAGCGGTCTGCTGCTCGGTTTCAAAACATTTTGCATGGCCGCATTCAATATGGTGCCGGATACGATGCGTGATATTTACGATTTCATGAAAACTGGCAAAATTAATTTGGCAAAAAGGGAGCAAAAACTTTCGAATAGTTCCATACGGGAACATATGACGCGTCAAAAGAAGGGTAACTGGGTAAAGGCCATGAAACATTGGTTTAACGAAGAGTTGAAGAAGCCACAGAATGAGACAACATTTACGGCAGGTCACACACGTAAACTCCACTAGAATTCGTTCTTTTTCCATTACTTTGTAGTTTCCTTTTTTGAGTTTCCAATTACTAAAATAAAGAAAACTTTGTTGGATGTCACTTCAAGTAATGTTTTTTAATGGACACACCTAGTGTGGAATTTTGAAATACAGTTCTTTCACCCTAACTCGAATCACCATAATTCACAAAAAAAAAACCTTGAGTTAGAGAGACTTCGATTTATGGAAGGAAATTTTTATGAAATTTGACCTCTAACGCCAATTCAAGTTCGAGTTCGAGTACTGTAACTACTTTCTTACTTTTTCAAAATCGAAATCAA
Organism: Bactrocera zonata; assembly: GCA_037783105.1. Lineage (NCBI taxonomy): Eukaryota > Metazoa > Arthropoda > Insecta > Diptera > Tephritidae > Bactrocera > Bactrocera zonata. The sequence goes on along the minus strand of JBAWJQ010005073.1, from coordinate 1,109,545 downwards.
AATCTCAGAAATCGAAAAGATGCTACCAAAATTTGCTGACAAAATCTCTGTTGGAACTCCCAAGAAAGTCGCAAGAGAGGCAGTCTTAAGACCACGTGGAGTAGAGGATTTTAGATCTCATCCAGAAAAAGACCGAATCACTACAGCAGTGGAAGACAGTTTTTTTGCGATGTCGGCGACCACATGTATCTAAAACTGACCGATCCAAACGAGATTAGATCTCCGAAAATACAGCACTTTGCCGAATAAAATCCGGTGCGGCTGTTATGGGAATTTGTGTGCAACGAGTCCCAGCATGACACTAACCACCTCTTTGCTTGCCCTGCTAATCCTACACATCTGACAACCCTCTACCTAGGGTCCGCCATCGTCGAAACAGCACGCTTTCTGGCCCTACCGTAGGTTAACCTCAATGACAACTTGTCTAACCTTTCCATCCGAAAGGAGAGAAGGTAACCGTTACAACAACAACAACAACAACATCGCAACGATAGTCGGGTTTATCCGGTAAAGACCTGTCAACTCGGCAGAATTCTGCCGCTACAACAACCTCTCGTGTGACTAAAAATTTAACACTAAAAATATTTGTACATTTTTATGTATTATTGTTATTAAGTACTATTTCTTTAATATCCAAAAATCGCCTTTTTTAGAGTGACACATTAGGTCTGCTCCTTAAACAAAATTATCCATGATTTATATTAAAAAAAAAAATTTTTAGAACGAAAATTTTTTAGAAAAATTTTATTTATTAAAGAAAGTATTAAATAACCAAAAATAAGAAAAAAAAATAAATAAAATAAAATAAAAAAAACTAAAAAAAATAAAATAAAATAAAAAAAACTAAAAAAAATAAAATAAATAAAAAAAATAAATAAAAAAATAAATAAATAAATAAAAAAATATAAAAAAAAATAAAAAATATACAAAAAATTAAATAAAAAATTTATACAAAATACACAGAACAAACACAAAAAAATATATATAAAAAGATATATATAAAAAAATATATATAAAAAAATATATATAAAAAAATATATATAAAAAAATATATATATAAAAATATACATAAAAATTTATATAAAAATATAAAAAAATATACATAAAAATTTATACAAAAATAACAGAACAAATACAAAAAAATATAAAAAAAAAACTAAAATATAAAAAAAAAAATAAAATATAAAAAAAAATAAAATATATAAAAAAATAAAATATATATAAAAATATATAAAAAAAAATAAAATATATATAAAAATATATGAAAAAATAAAATATATATAAAAATATATAAAAAAAATAAAATATATATAAAAATATATAAAAAAATAAAATATATATAAAAATATATAAAAAAACAAAATATATATAAAAATATATATAAAAATATATATAAAAATATATATAAAAATATATATAAAAATATATATAAAAATATATATAAAAATATATATAAAAATATATATAAAAATATATATAAAAATATATATAAAAATATATAAAAAAATAAAAAAAAAATTAAAAATGAATTACGAAAATATTTTCAAATATTAATGTTAATAATTATTTACAAATTAAAAAAAAAAATAAATATTAATACAAAATTTAGAACATTTAAAAAGTATTGATATTTAATTAAAACAAATACAAAAATAATAATTTTCAAAATTAAATAATTATAAAATAAATATAAATGAAAAGTTACGGACATTAAAAAATACATAAACAAAATTAAACAAAAGTTGAAATAATTAAAAGACAATAAGAATTAAAATTACAAAATTAAGTAAATTGTAAAAATTAATGTTAAATACCCAAACAAAAGAGAAAGAAAGTAATAGCCATTTGGTGCACGTTGAGACCAAAAGCCTGAACTGAACTGAATATTTAAAATTAATTAACTTAAAGATCGAAGTTTGTTAATTAAGACAAAAATTAAAAAATAAATAAAACAGGTTTGTATATTAGAAAAAACTTTAATAATAATTTTAAATTATATAAACAAATAAAAAAAAAAACAAATAATAAAAAAAAAAAAACAAATAATAAATAAAAAAAAAACAAATAATAAATAAAAAAAAAAAACAAATAATAAATAAAAAAAAAAAACAAATAATAAATAAAAAAAAAAAAAACAAATAATAAAAAAAAAAAACAAATAATAAATAAAAAAAAAAAAAACAAATAATAAATAAAAAAAACAAATAATAAATAAAAAACAAAACAAATAATAAATAAAAAACAAAACAAATAATAAACAAGATTTTAAAAATAATTTTAAAAAACTTTTAAAAATTAAAAAAGGAATAATAGTTACAAACTTGGAAAAAAATAATAATAAGAAATATTAAAATGGAAATGAAAAATCGCCAAATACCAAAAAAATTGTTTAATTAAAAAAAAAAAAAAATAACAATTAAAAATAGTTGGAATGGAAATAAAAAATTACCGAACATACATATAAAAAAAGGAAATAATGAAATTGGAAAAAATTAGCATAACGAGTTCAAAAGATTTTTTATTTCAATAAAATCAGGTAATCAAAATAAATTAAGCAACTGAAGGATGTTAAATAGTTTATTATAATTTTTATAACCCTTACTAGTTTTATGAGACCTCTGCAGGCAAAAAAACACCAATTTTGTAATATATTTCCTGCTAAATGATTTATTAGATGCATGTGCGTAAATACAAATGTAATTTTACAATATTATGTGCCAGTTCAACCCAATATTTGGCACAATAACCAATAATGTTCAATGCAAACTTAAATGATTAAAAAAAAAATATATGTATCTTAATGAAATAATGGTGAAATTTGTTTAAAAAATGATATTATATGTATTCATACGAACTTTAATCAGACTTACAAATGTGTTAAAAAGAAAAAGAAATAAAAAATCTGAATAAAATTAGTACGTGCGCGCAACTATTAAAAATGAATATAAAATGTAAATCGTATAGATGAGAGCATGCAAGGCGACGATGGGGATTTGGTAAGCAAAGGGGCATATAAAAACTTAATTACAAATTATGGAGATGCGTGTGACGATACAACCAGCTGCAAGAATCATTAGGAACGTTTGTTTGATTCCTTGTGCTCGCATGTGTTACTTGTATTGAAGGAAAAACAAAAATCGACGATTATATGCAATAACATGTAATGCGCGGCACAAATATGCGATGAACAATACAGCACACATACAAACACTTTACGCAATGATTCAGCCGGCTAGCAGGTTGCACACACGCACACCATACATCTTACGCTGGTGCGACGGCCAGGCAACTAAAACGTGTAACCACCCTCGGGTGCATTCGAATGGCCCGCATTAAATTCGAGCGCACCATTAACCTCTTGTGGCGCCAGCTCCGCTTCAGCGTCCTCGCCGCTATTGAAGTATGTATCCACCAGTGCGAAGGCCTTCTTGTATATTTCCTCGTTTTCGTGCTCCTGCAGCTTCTCCAATTTATCCAAACCGCCCATCTCCTCAACCATCAGGCATAGATTCTCGGTGCCCCCCAACTTTTCGGCCAAAACAAACAAATTACCGAGTCCCATGAGTACCACTTTAACGGTGCGCGGATCCTTGGCGTCGAGTAAATCACAGAATGGCTTCAATATTTGATATTTTTCAATCAGATCGATTATTTGCTCAGGTGTGCCACTCGTTGTGGTATTTGTAACGGCCCAAGCGGCTTCTTTTTGCGATTTGAAATCGCCCTTCTCCAAGACATTTCGTATGGGTGTGAAAAGACCTATAGTTATTTGGAAGAAATTGATGAAAATAAGTTAAAAAACATTAAGTAAATGTATTTTTAGGTTAACAGCTTTACTGTTTTGCTTTACAAAGCGAGTTGTGATGAAGAATAAGAAAATAAAAAGGTAGTACAAGACAAAATTACAAATTTTCAATTAAATATGTAGATCAACATGACTGTGTGTAGGTAACAAGCAATAAACAATAAATATTACAAAACTTTTCAGAACTATAAGAAAAAATAATTCAGGTCCTTCACGAATGAAAGTACCATAATAAAGCATATACTCATAAACACTTTAGAACCTCTTTCAAAAGATCCCAAATTCATATTTTCAAATTCAAGGCTTATAATTCCAGGTGAAATTCCTGTTATTATTCTCTCGTGGTTTTTATATTCAAGCCTTTCTATGCAATATAAGCAATAATCCGGTATGCATATGTATAGTATATATCACAGCTCCATTTTAGAGTACCTTAGTTTTGACCTGATTACCTACCATAAAGCAAGTTATGAAAATTATTCACAAATTAATAAAATATTGCCAAATGCGATGTCCTACTTTTGAAAATCAACGTTGAATACCGCCATATTTGTGATAATTTCGTACCACTCTGTTACAATTTTCTTTTCTTTTTTAATTCGCGATATAAAGCACTCTTTTTTGCATATTTAAAATTGTATTAGCAAAAAAATTAAATTACTTAATTAAATTCTTGTCTGCGCTGCAACTATTCATTAACGTTGATGTGCTCTATTTTCTTTCATACCAATATTTAGACACAACTATGACCAAGTTTATTTTTCATTACTCTTCCTTTCCAAATTAACCGGTGAGCAGACCGCGCAAACGTGTCCAAATGTATATGTGTATGTGTATACTTCAAAAGTTTACAAACCATTTGGGCAACGGCCGTAACTAACAGTTTGATGAAACAATTCCTCATCTGCTATTCAACTAAGCAACTAACCACCCACTAGAATAGCAAATAAAAACCTCGCATTCAAGTCCCTCACTCCATAAAAGCGCTTACAAACACAACATAAATAAGAAAAGTAGCAAAAACAAAGCAAAGCGTAAACAGAGGAGAAAGAAATATAAAATGCAAACACAAACACAAACTTACCAGCATCGATAACGGCCTGAATCTGCTTCGGATTTCCGGCTGTGATATTACTAACCGTCCAGGCGGCCTCCTTTACAATATTACATTTTGGATGTTGCAGCAGAACACCCAATCGGGGTAAACCGCCAGCAGCAATGACTGCGTCCGTCTAGAGGGTTGAGTTGTTGGTGACAGGGCAGTTGGAATTAAATTTCACGCAGGTATTGGCAGGCGACCAAAAATAAAAAATAAAAACAGGAAATGAAAATAAAAGAATAAGGCGAGGAAAATTAAATTGTGTATGCGTATGTGTGTACGTATACTTATATTTTAAGTACAAATATAGTAGCAAATATGCAAATGAAATTTGGTGAAACAAAAAAAGGTATGCAAATAAATAAAAATTAAGATAAAAATGTTGCTGTGAATTGGAGGCTTAAAACAACAGCGCCAGAAAAGTTACAATGCGGCGTAAATAAGCAATGAGAAAAGTAATTTTTGCAAATTGAAAGGCCGAAGTGACACTTTAGCTCGAGGCATAATTTTTGTGGAAAAAATTAAGTGTGGTATATAAAAAGCATTGCTTAAGTCGTCACCGGATTCCCAGATGAATAAATATGTCGTTGTAACGGTAGTGATATTATATTTAGAGATAATTTTCGTTAACAGAATTTGAGCCGCTTAGATAATTTTTACAGAGCTTCTACTCTCTATGCATAAAACGTGTATACAGAATAAAAAAAAAGAAAAATTTTCTAATAAAAATATTATATATTTCTACGTGCACTACTCTTATACTATACTTATATGATGGATTGGGTAAACACCCAAAAGAACGGCAGCGGTACTTTCTCTAAACCGCTTTCGCAGTACAATTCCACTAGCCAAGCAACCAATTCCATCGGTATAGCCGCTAACCTTTGCAGCACAGTTAGTACTACCTTCATCAACATGCTAATCCCGGAATCCAAAGTAGAAATTCGTAAATATTCATTTTCCATTTGTGAAATGTGCAGATTATGCAGCAGCGGAAGCAACATCAATGGCAAACACACACACAAACAAACACAGCTAATAGCAAGAACCCATGGCACACAGTCCCAGCACCACCACCATGCCTTCATTAGCTAGTTAAGTACCAGCAGGTTGCCCGAGTGCCACCCTCTCTTTTATATGCTCCCACTTACTTTCTCGCAATTTTAATGCGGATCTGTGTCAAGTAATCGACGCCAGCTTTGAATTCATATGCAAATTTACACATAGTTATGCAAAAACCCAGCGTCCAAGCTTTAAGAGGCTAAAGGGAGCGAAGGTAAGTTGTGGCGTGCATAACAGCAAGTGATTGCGACCAACCAACAGACATATAATTCTCAACTACACAAATGGTGTTGGTTACCGAAAATTGTATATGTGCATAAAACCAGTGCTGTAGAGAGGGAAACAAATAAATGTAGCTAAAGTCAGCTTAACTAGCGCACGAAGAGTAGCACTTATTGTTGGTGCCGCCGTTTCGTTTTGCATTTTAATCCTAAATCACACGTTGTTCTGTTTAGCTGCACTTCCAAATGTGCATTAATGTTTCAATAAGCGTATGTGTTTAACAAATGGATTCACATTGAAAATCTCGGCACATACATACAAACATATATGGTGCATGATAAACCTCACACTCATAATTGCACTCACCTGCAGATCAGTACCGGTTACGATATTTCCCACGCTGCGTAGTGCTGGCACAATTATAGAAGGCTCGTCAGTACCAAGCAGTTTTACTAGATGCGTCACTGCGCCTGTGTCGACGACCGCTTGGATTTTCAAATTTTCATCATCCGTCACATATGAGAGTGCCCAACAGGCATCAGCTAACACTTGTGAATCATCACCCAAGAGTAATTGCGATATCACGGGCAACAAACGTTTAATTTCTTCAAATGGTGGTGATGGATTTTTGTTGCGACACAAATTCGACATCAACCAAACAATGTTGCGCAAAAAGGAAAGTGGTGTTTCAAAATTTACCAAACCAAGTATACCATCCACAACATTATGTTGTATGACGATGTCACGTGCGGCTGCTCCGTCTCCGGCTATATTACCCAGAGCCCAAACCGCCTGCTCGGCAAGATTAATGGACTTGGATTTCAACAACGCAACAAAATGTGGCACAGCATTTTGCTCGATAACGCAACGTGTTTGCTCCGAAGTGCCAGAAGCGATGTTGGTAAGCGCCCAAGCAGCTTCAAATTGTAGCAAAGGACTAAAAACAAAATACAAGATATGTAAAAGGAAGTAAGTAAATTTGCTACGGATATGGTTAACGTGAATTTGCCTACTTCTCATGATTTTGTAGAAAACGTATGCAAATGGGAACAATACCATGTCCTATCATCAAATCAATAGGCGGATTACGTTCGCGACTTAGCATTTTACGTGCTGATTGCATGCCTACGAATTGACGATCGACATCTTGACCGTTCATAGCGGCAACCATTTCGTCGATGCTCATTTGCACGGGCGATTGGCTATTATTCTCTTTCAGAGGAGATACAATATCCTCTTCGTTGATGTTGCGACGTTTGAAAAGTTGATCCTCTTTCTTTGATTTGCGCAACTCCACAGTAACTTCATGGCGACGCATGCGAGAATCCTATATATCAAAAGTATTAATTATTTCATAGCTGAAAAGTCCATTGTGAGATACTAACCTGTGAGTTAATCGAGTTCGATTTATACGAATTTAAACGTGTTGTATCTGATTTGCTCATTTTGTTGCTGATGTATAATAATGCAGGAAATAAAGAATAATGCAGCGTTACTAAACTTTTGATGAAACAATTATAATATTTGTATATATATAATTTTTGATTTTCTTAAGTGTAATATTTACTGTCAATATTCATAGACAAGTTATTTTAATTTTTTTCTAGCACACAATAATCAAATTGATTCTGTTACTCAAAATGGCAGACCAGGCAAATGATAGGTTTTATATCACAAAGGTAGCAGGCAGGTATTTTATAGTTTCCAACCCTAAATGTAAGTACAAATTCTGAGATCCTATACAAATACATGAAATCCATAGCCACATTGTCTACAATTTTCTAGACATTTTTCGAACCTTTTGCAAATGAAAACCTACCTGTCTTTTATTTTAGTCCTGGGTTTCAGTTAAAAATAACGTAACTTCACACAAATTTGCTTAATATGTTCAAGACAGGTTATTCTCACCTTAATTTTCCACTTTTGACACAAAAATATTTCCAATAAATAAGCCACGCTTCGTATAGATTTCAATGCAAGTTTTATTTTAGAAATCAAACAAAATTTAAAGGAAAATAATAAAATTTCATGCAATGAAATAACTTATTAGTTCTTTCTATTCGACTGTCTGCTCGGCAATAAAATACCGTTTGAAAATTCAAAATTTCCCCTGCAATTCGAGCAGACTAGAAGGGAGACTTTGCAACGTTGATTTTTGTTTTTGTATAAAACGTGCATATACAGCGAAATGGTAAAACACATGCAATGAAAAGGCGCAAATTTGATCTTCGCGCAATATCCATTGTGAGTTAAAGCGTGTAAACAGCTGTGCCGCTGCAGTGTAGAGAAACAGTTCACTTTTTTTCAAACAATTAGTTTTGTTGTAAACGGCCACTTTTCACATTTTGTGTTGATATGTTGTCTCATTCTAGCCTTTGGTTAGTGCTAAGATCGGTATATGCATGGACAAAAGTCTCCAAAAATGATGTTGCCTATTATTCAGATCAAAGCAGGGTTGCATTTTGATTTACTTATTTGTTAGTTGGAGAAACACAGGGTGTCATAAAGCGATATATTGCGTATTTTGTAGAAAATTTTTTTTCTGTAGAAGAAACGGCATTTTCATCAGCTGTTATATGAAATAAATTATTAGTACGATATTTTGTTGCTTCGACTTTAAAAATGTTTGGAGTAACCATTTTTAAGTACTTTAAATCGTGCATATTCTTCGTGTACTCCCAGCGCTGCATAAGTCATTCGCTGTTGACCTCTGCAATGTGAATACACGAAATGCCACGTTGCGCTAGGCTTAAAAGCATTTATTATCAGCATAATCAAGGACGTCTTATCAAAATCATGCTAACAGTGGTCTAACATAGCATCCACAATTCATTTGAGTAGCGCATCCTGTTTGCAGAGATGAATAATGCTGAGCACATAACAGCGATGAAATGCTCCATTCAGCATTGTTAACATTTGCTCTCGCTGTGTCCTTTGCGCTCACTATCTCTTATTAAACACTGGTGTGTGGAGCCCTGTGCAGTTTTCGCTCCACGAAGCGCCCTTTGCTCGAATAAAAATTAATTTTACAGCACGAGAGAGTGGGTGTGTGTCCAACAGCCGTTAACTAATGCGAAATGTACGAAGCGGCAGTCGCCAGCAGCAACAGCATCAGCTATGACATTGGTGCAATTTGATTTCATGCGTCAGTTCACACCTAAAAATTGTTTGGGGTGCTCCAACAGAGCAATTCGTATGCAATGCAATTTACCTAGTTGTGGGTTTACAAAATTCGTAAGTATCTAGCTGCACGAGAGGGGAGAAAAAACGAAGAAAAGTATATTGCGAGTGAAAATTTACGAAAGTGTAGCACGTCTTTAAGCACACGCCGCTCCTTTGTGAAATACTCCTTTCGGCAACTACTTGTGGACTTAAATATAAGTATACTTTCTTTGCCGTATATTCTCGTTTGTTACTTCGGCTGCGCCGCCCCGCCCCGAGAACTATGCAAGCAAACTCATTAAATGTCAACACAAAAATTTAAGTGATACTTTGAAAATTACTTCATTATACGGCACACTCTACTGTAGTCGCTTTCTAGGCGCACAGCCAGTCGTCCCCCCATTGGACACTTCAAATTTGCCCGTAAACATAATTTCTTTTTAGTTGCCTGTGTGTACATAGGTCCCTGTTGCTGTTTGTGAACTGAACTACCCTCTTACACTTTTGTGGTTGCGCTTGGTTTACCCATTATTCACACGCGGTATACGCCCGAAAGTATGCTCTACAAAGTGTTATGTGTTGGCGTTGGCGTTCGCTTTGGCTTTGAAGGTCATCGCAGTAGACGAAGTAGACGAAGGCGACGATTTATGCTCAATCCAGCGCTCGCTTTTAAGGGAAAACATTATTAAATGCACTTTGAAAGCGGTTTTTCGCATGTAGATATGGGCTAAGCACAATGGGAGCAGGTTCAAAGAAGAACCAGTGACGCACTATATCTATCCTGAACCAGTACAATTATTTTTTATACTGATTTCTTATAAAGATTGTTGGTCGGATATTTTTGAACAAGAAAGTTAGGCGAGCTCTAAGATTCTTCTTCTTTATTGGCGTAGACATCGCTTACGCGATTATTGCCGAGTTATTCTTTTCATTGGAGGTGCCTTTGACGCAGCGGGTCCCAAACCCAGCGCACAAACCTGGGGAGGGATGGTTCGCCTTCTCACTTTAGCTAACCTTCCTTTTTTTAGAGGATACTTGGTCTAAGACCTGAAGTCGTGAGCTGCTTGAGCCATATGCGAAAGAACCGTTTCTGGCCATTCCCAACTGAATGAAAATTAGAGAACTTTCCACACTTGCGTGAACTTCTACACACGACTCCATCCTCCGAGCTCTAGGATTACTGGTCTCAATATGGTAATCACAACGATGACGTCTTAAGCACGGAATCTGTTCTAATGTTATCTAAAAACTCACAACAGATCAATAATGATATCGAGAGTTATTTTATTGAAGGGCCCACCATCATGAACTGAAAGATTTCAAAAGAAGATGAACTGAAAGAAACCGATAACTGCGAGTTATGTACAAATTGTATCTCGTCTTGAACTCTCGAAATAGTTTATGGAGCATTTGGTTGATAAGACTGCTTGAGCCTCTGATACAGGTATCATTCCAAATGAAAGTCCGAAGTCTCCACATCTTTATTCACTTGAGAAATTGAAGAACTGACAATTTGGGCTGAAAGAACCCAAGTTCGATGAATTGTATCACCTATTGAGCTCTCGAAATAATTTTTGTGGGATTTATTTTATGAAATCAAGTAGTTTTATTATCATGATGCTGACACAGGTATCACTCCAGATGAAAGTCAGAAGTCTTCACACCCATATCGACATGAGAAATTGAATAACTCACAGTTTGAAATGAAAGAGACCGAGTTCCAAAGATTGTACCCCATCTTGAACTCTTCAAATATTTTAGGGTGGATTTTGATTATTAAACTGCTTTATTTCCTAAGTCATAAGTTTGGGCTGCTAATATCATTCCGTAGAAGAGTCCAATCCTACACCCACATCGACTAGAACATTTGAACAGGCGACAGATTGAACTAGTTTTCTTATAGCAACGGATCCGAATAGTTCAAAGGGACCAATTAATCACTCCATGAAATACTGCCTATTTAGAAATAATTGGAAAGTTTAAAAACTTACCCACTTGTTACTAGTTCTACACCATTCTCGAATCAGTCTTAATCATTGTCTGCATTGATACGTGTCTTCACTGGTTGTTGACGGTAAATTTTGTTTTCTCTGGAATTGCCCACATGAATTTGTTTATTTAGGTATATTTTGGCACTGTCTACCTACTTTGACAGTTTTGACAAAAATGCTGTCTGGTACTTCATTCTTTAATGTCGGCTAGTTAAGTGTATGTGAAAATTTGAGTACAGGTGCATTGCGGTTGTCAAAACCTAGCGGTTTACTTGTACGGCGTCAAATGTCAATAGAAAATAAGAAGCTGGTGAGAATTGCATGAAAATAAATAGCGAATAAATAAAAATATTTACGTAGGAAAAATTTATACATAATATGTGACCTTAAAGGTATAGATAGAGAAATTTTACATTTCAAGGTGTGGTCGAACGTATAATTGGAAAAAAAATCTTGTTTCTCATGACCTTAATAACCACGGAGATCGATAGCTCAGTTTAAGCTCCATAAATAATACTCGATAACTTCTGCAAAAGTTCTGTATGTAGATTCCTTTTCAAATTTATGTATAGAATGTTTGGTGGAGATTTGTCGTTCCTTCATTACCCATAAACATTAAAAGTGTCCGAATCTTGCCCGTCAAGCCGTTATAATAATCATAAATCGCAACAAAATTTATGCATTCCTGTAGCGGATGGTTACTGGCGATAAAAAAACTGGGTTCATTATGTCAAAATCCAGCGAAACTTATTCTGGATGAATCGCGGCGAGACGGCGCAAACGGTAACCAAGCAAGTATTGACGGTCAGAAACATTTTGCTATGTGTTTGGAGGTTTTGGAAGCTAATTATCAACAAAGAACTGGTTCCCTATGACAAAACTGTTAATACGGACCTGCCCTGTCAACAATTGAATGGGCTGAAGGAAGCAAATGACCAGAAGCGTCCAGCTTTAGCCAACAGGAGAGGAATTATATTTTATTTGGGCAACGCCAGACCATACAGATCAATACTTACTAGACAAAAGCTTTGAGAGCTTGATTGGAAAGTTCTCATGCATTCATCTTATAGTCCTGGCAGCAAGTGATTACTACCTGTTCCTGCCTATGGCGAATGATTTTGCTTTCGAAGCATTCGCCCCAAGAGAAGCTTGCGAAAATCAGTTGCTCCAGTTTTCTTATCAATTAGGGACAACAGTTTCTATGACGAAGGCATTATGATACTATAGCCTGCTGAATGGCACGAAGAGTTGGTGAACCCGATTCCCCAATCGATTACGATGAATCAGACGTTCCATTGCCCGACCACGAGGAAGTTCGAATAGCAATTACCCGTCTGAAGAACAACAAAGTGGTGGAGGCCGATGGTTTTCCGGCCGAGCTATTCAAAAACGGCAACGAAAAATTGATAAGGAGCATGCATCAGCTTCTTTGTAAAATATAGTCGGACGAAAGCATGCCCAACGATTGGAATTTAAGTGTGCTATGCCCAATCCATAAAAAAGGAGACCCCACAATCTGCGCCAACTACCGTGGGATTAGCCTCCTCAACATCGCATATAAGGTTCTATCGAGCGTGTTGTGTGAAAGATTAAAGTCCACTGTCAACAAACTGATTGGACCTTATCGGTGTGGCTTTAGACCTGGCAACTCCACAATTGACCAGATATTCTCTATGCGCTACATCTTGGAAAAGACCCGTGAAAAGAGAATCGATACACACCTCCTCTTCGTCGATTTCAAAGCTGCTTTCGACAGCTCGAAAAGGAACTGCCTTTATGCCGCGATGTCTGAATTTGGTATTCCCGCAAAACTAATACGGCTGTGTAAGCTGACGTTGAGCAACACTAAAAGCTCCGTCAGAATCGGGAAGGACCTCTCCGAGCCGTTCGATACCAAACAAGGTTTCAGACAAGGCCCTTTCCTGTGACTTCTTCAACCTACTTTTGGAGAAAATAATACGGGCTGCAGAACTAATCAGAGAAGGCACCATCTTCTCTAAAAGAGGGTACAGTTGCTGGCGTACGCCGATGATATTGATATCATTGACCTCAACATCCGCGCCGTAAGTTCTGCTTTCTCCAGACTGGACAAGGAAGCAAAGCAAATGGGTCTGGCAGTGAACGAGGGCAAGTGGCTCTCACGTCCCTGTTGACAGTCATAACTTTGAAGTCGTATATAATTTCGTCTATCTTGGAACCAGTATAACCAGAGTCGATGTTACGAGTTTTCGAAAGAAAGGTTCTGCGGAAGATTAATGGTTCTTTGCGCATTGGCGACGGCGAATACCGCAGTCAATGGAACCTGAAGGAAGGACCTGGCTGCACTTGGAATCTCCAATTGAAGCGAAAAGGAAAAACGATTGGCTCGCTTTTGTCAACTCGGCTATAACCGCGTAAGCAGGGTCAAAGCCACTAAAGAAAAAGAATAACAAACTACTTATTACTAACATTGAGCTCCACTTTACAGTTTTTATTGTATCTCAGTAGACTCTTGAATGCGGTGCACTTATTACACTCATCGACTTCCATTAAATACAATGCGAATGGAGCCTAGCCAGCTTATTACAACTATATTTGCGCTTTTCTTTCAACTTTAAATGTTCGTAAATGATATTACCAGAGTAGGCCCTATACGGCTAGGTACCGCCTCGACTGCCCGACTTCGCTGGCAACTTATCACCTCATGCTGCTCATTACGCAGTTAATAAGAAAGCGTACAAAGGACCACCTCCGACAGATGACGCAGAACAAATGAGCGACAAAAGTTAGTTAAGTTCCGAGAAGAAAGCAAAAGACAAAAAACAACGGAGTTGCACAGCACAGTAGTTGTGCGAAGTCAATGGACAATTGAAATTGTCTGCACTACATGGGCAAAGTCAATGTTCAAAGTCATTACATTTATACATTTGTCCTTGCCTGCATTATCCTTAGCCGCCATTTGCACTTTACGGTCGACTCTTGTTGGTAATTGTCGGCAAACGGACACACAAGAAAGCGGCCGGAGGAGCAGCGCAGAGGCGAACAAATAAGTTGATATAGCTTTATACATGTATGTATATATAACGGGTGATCCAAGTGGAGCTATCGTGGAGAGTCGATGCGGCGCCATTCACAGTAACTTCGACAAACATATGGAACGACTTGGCGCATTTTACGTCGAGATCTTAAGTTGAAAGCGTGCAAAATACCATAAAGCTTCTGAAAAAACTCAAGCCGCTCGACCTACGCAAGCTACATCGGTTCTCTCTCAGCTCTTCTTTTCCAAGAAGATCTGACGTTTTCGAGCTAAATTTTGTTCAGCGATGAGTCCCATACCATACCATAGTCGATCTCCAGGAGGACCTCCAAAAAAAAGGTGTCTGGAGGTAAGGAAGATTTTTCACTTAAAATTATCTAAATTCCAAGAATCAAAAACATTTTTATTGAATTATATTAAAAGGTGATTTTTTAGGTAATTTTTAAGAGATGTGCTTTTCGATGAGACAATACTTTTTCGGAGTTGGTCTTTTTGAAAGCTGTTACTTGCTTCAAACTCAGTTTAGTTTCCCACTTCTTACTGAACAGACTTTTTCCAAAACAACTTTTGAAAACTGTAAAAATTTAGTACCAAAATAATGGTTCAGATCGAGTGACGCATATTCCAATATTTGGACGATATTATCTCGGAGCAGAGTCAGCAATTCCAGCAGCTATGGTTCGCCTTTGCACCACGTTTACTCCAGTGGATAATGCTCCTCAGTGGCGTTGTCAAGTACGCAACAAAGATGATATTGCGGCTGTGGAGCGGAGTATCGAAGAAGATCCCAATGAGTCCAGCCGTCATCGCTGAAGCTGTGTCCTTCCATTTTATGGAAGATTTTGCAAAGTATCTTGCTTTGTTGGCTTTCAAAATCCAACTTGTGTTGGATTGAGGCCGAACTACCTACGCGTTACACGTTTGATGAATGGGACTTTCATAAGAAAATTTTGTGGTTGATTGGTGGATTTTGATGATTACAATTTTTGAGTCCGACAAGATGGCGCTTGAAGGAATTTTTTAGTCAACGGACTATCTCGCGCCGTGGGCCTGTTTCGTGAGTTCTATTATTATGTGATTTAGCATCGCAGTACTGTGTTTTTTCCGAGGTTACGGCAAGTCGCAAAAATTTGGACATTAAATTATATGTATTTTTGGCTAAAAAAATACCCTTAAAATGAATTCAAGTAAAGATCGAAGGAGTAGTTAAAATTTTTATTTTTTGGCTTCATAAAAAAAAAAATTAATGAAGTTATTTAAGAAAAAATATTTTTTATGAATTTTTTTTGTGAAATTTTTTTTTTTAAATATTTGTTTTGAAATTTTTTTTGTGAAATATTTTTTATAAAACTTTGTTGTATTTTTTATGAATTTTTTTATGAACAAATAGTTTTTATGAATTTTTTTGTGAAAAGTTTTTTATAATAATTTTTTTTTTAATTTGTGGTTAGAAATGTCTTAAATAATCGATATATGTATACTATAACCCGTTAAAGTACCTATTTAAAAAGTAAGTGCTCTGTGGGGTCCTGCCATGATAAAGAAATCGGTCAACCTGTTCCTTTTGCTTTCTTACTTTTCTCACGCTGCGGCGTAAGCGTGTTAAAACCAATTACAGCCCTTTTATCTACATACAAACACCTTTCATTCACACACACACACATACACAGCGGAGACACGCACATTCTTTCACACGCTTGGTGTTTTCTTAGCGCGCGCTGTAGAACACCAAAGTGTGGGTAAGCCATAAACACCCTGTTGTTGCACTCACGCGCGCTTTTCTTGCATCACACACACATATATATGTATATACGTAAATACATGCACTTATTTGCACACTTCCAGCTTTTCGACCCCACCAACTTCAGTTCAATCCTGTGGAGAGTCCCCAGCAACACTTGTAGATTTTTAATGATTTTATCTTTACTTCGAGTAAATTGCTGCTGTCGTTCGTACCCCTCATCTCTGCCACTTTTCACTGTTCCAACCCATTCATAAGCGTAAATCGCCTTTCCACTTCAGCTTGCATATACGTGACACTTGTCCAGGGTGAACGGTGGAAAATGCTGCGTCCAAGTGCATTTGTCGTTAGCGTGTGCATGTATGCTTGCGTGTGCATGTGTGTCGGTCGGCAATTGCAAATAAATAAGGTCAAGAAGGTGTGCCGTTTGCATGATCTTTGTTTGTACTTTTATTTCCGCTGTTTATCTGTTGCCTTCGCATTGTCCTTTCACGAGAATTTCTTGAACTTTCTTCTTGCAGGATTAAAGTACTTTTGCCAAAGAAGCTTCATAATAAGGAATACAAAAGGATAAACAAAAAAATACAAATACAAATTACAAGAAAATTGAACATTGAAAGGCGTATGAATAAATTAGCTTTAATAAAGGAAAGTAAACGTATGGAAAACCCTCTTCACTTTGAAGAAAGGTCTAATACAAAGAAGAGCGATGGAGAGGAAAGTGAAGAAAAATGACTGAGAGTCAAGAGTTTCTGGTATTTTATTAAAAAAAAAATAAATCACTCAATACAGAGCTCTCAAACCTCAGTTCGAAAGAGAATTACTTGTGAGAGAGCGACACCTGTCGTCGAAACTCCGATGCATTGAACCAGGAACCTTACCAGTTCGTAGGTCTCATCTTGACAAACACTTCCCTACGGTTGGATATTACAGATTTCGTAGATCAAGAGCTCCGTCAGGATCGAGAAAGACCTCTCCGAGCCGCTCGATACCAAACGAGGTTTTAGACAAAGCAGGCAGTCGCGAGTTCTTCAATTTACTTCGGGAGAAAATAATTCGAGCTAAAGAGCTGAATGGCGAAGGTACAATCTTCTACAAGTGTGTACAACTGCTGGCGTACGCGAATGATATTGATATCATCGGCCTCAACAACCCCGCTGTTGGTTCTGCTTCCTCCAGAATGGATGAGAATTGAGAAGTACAGTTCTCTCTCGACGAACAAAGACCAAACTTTACAAGTCACTCTTCATCACCGTCCTGCTATATGGAGCTGAGGCATGGACGATGACAACATCTGATGGATCGGACTTAGAAAAGTTCGAGGGAAAGCTTTTTCGGAAGATTTATTGTCTTTTGCGTACAGGCAACGGTGAATACCGCAGTCGATGAAACAATGAGCTGTACGAGACCTACGGCTGCGCTAGCCAGAAAGTATTCGATGCAATACCCGCCGGGGGAAGTAAAGGCAGACATCTACTCCATCACAAAAACAATTATTTGGGTGATAGAAAGCGTTTAATAGAGATCGTGAAGTCATCGAAAATTTGTCTCTTGCGAGTCGTCCATCCAGCTTTATTGATGACGATAATATCGGAAAATCGGCATTATTGAAAATAACAGAGGGCCTCAAACATCTTTTACGAATCGACTCAACACATTGCGGCTAAAAATTTGGGTATGAAGCCTGCCAATGCTGGATTCGTATACAAAAAGCTGAATATTCTGTCGAGTCGAGGTCGCAAAAGAAATACTTGACAACGTGGGTGAGGACCGAGAAGTGACTTTATGAATATGACGTCGAAACTTTCCAATAATATAGAGAATGGCGCCGTAAAAATGAGTCGAAACCGAAAGGAGCCAAATTCGCTGAGGGCACTGAAGGCACTGAAGGCCATCCCATCCTTGACCATAAATGTTGGTATACTTTTATTTTGGTGTAGAAGCCTATTTATATATTATATTACATAAATATGTATCTTCTTTTTGTCAGTCTCGGTCAGTTTTGACTGGTGAGCTATAGTTCTAGAAAAAGTGAGTTATAAAGCTGAAGTTTTTAAAGATCGATAGAACACAACCGAAATGATTTTAATAATATAGACATGGCTGTCTTGAAGTCCCTTAAGTTTTACCTTTTTCCCCTAATATTTGAACGTGCGCACATAACCCGCATGATATTTAAATTCATACCGAGCACCCCAAGGCACAAATATTCACATTTTATTTTCCATTATTTCATTCGTTTTTATTAATTTAAATCTTTAAACCAGCTAACAATGCGTTTATCTTCAGTTTAATGACTTGCGCGAGGGAAAACGAAAATCTCAACAAATCACCCGCGAAATCACCTTTTACCCCGCTTAAGCTTCTTTCGCCGCTTCCGTCACAGGCGCTGGCGCTGCGGTGCTGGATGGTTCGGCATTGTCGCTGCTGTTGGCTGAGCGCACATCCACGACATCAGAGTCATCGCCCTCGGATTGGGAGTAGGGTGGGAAGTGTTGATCTTGTGGGTATTGTGGCTGCTCGGGTTGCTGTTGCTCGGGCTCTGGCTGTTCTTGTTCTGGATATTCGACAGGTGCTGGTTCGGCTGCTGGCTCTTCGGCGGGCTGTTGTTCGACAGCAACTGGGGCGGGTTGTACAAAGTGTTGTTGTTGTTGTGGCAAGTATTGCAAGTACTGTTGTTGGACTGGCACAACGGACTGTGCGGCAACAACTTGTTGCACAGCTGGGGCAGCAACAGCAGCGACAGCAGCAACCTTGGCGGCGACAATTGGTTCACGTTGGACCACTGCATTGAAACCGTTCACATCATCAGCGGTATAGGTAACGGTACGCTTATAGCCATCAGCATCGATAACGCTGTATGAACCGGCAACATTGCCACCATCACGGCTCTCTACCTGGCTCTTGATGTCACCGGTCAAGGAATCATGTACGCCATAAGAGAAATCATAACGTGGCGCCGATTCGACTTCGACTTGCTTGACAATGGGTGCAGGTGCGGCGGCGACGACGGTCTTGGTAACAACCGGTGCGGGAGCGGCAACTTGCACGGCTGGTGCGACGGTCTTAACAACTGGTGCAGCGGAGACAACAGGCGCGGCGGCCAGGTAAGACTTAGTGTAGACGGGCGCGTGATGGTAGACGGCAGCAGCTGGTGCGGCATGTTGGTACACGACCTGGTGGGCGGGGCTAGCATAAGTAGTCACAGCGGCGGGAAGGTGATGGTAGGCGGCATAAGGGTTGTACGAGTAGGTGGCAATGCCAGCCAAGCTGGAGCCGGCCAAAGCCAAGACGGATAAGACGCTCAAGAACTGTAAGTTAGAAAGAGGTTAGATTTTGGTTTTGATAAAATATTAAAAAATATATATTACAAAAATAAGTATAGATCAAAACATTTTAAAATTTTGGAATTTTGTCAGTTATTTTTAATTTTTTTGAAAAATTAGGCAATTTTTTAAAGATCTTTTGGATGTAATTTTTAATAAAAAAATATGTAAAAATTCATTGCACTGCAAAATATTAAAACATTTTCGCTTATAATTTTTAAAATATTTTTGAAAAAAATTCTTGAGCATTTTTTAAAAATTGTTGTAAAATATCTTTACTATTTTGTAATCAAATGTTATATGAAAGAAGTTTTGATAAATGGGATCTATTAATATAGTAATATTAAAAATAAGTGAAATTCTGAAACTTTTTCAGTTAATCTGTTGAAATATTTTTGAAAAAATGTTGGAAAATTTTTTGAAGTTTAAGAATTACATTTTTTTGCTAATATTTTAGAAAAAAAAAAATTGGGAAGTTTTAGAAAATATACATTTTTTAAAAGTTTTTGAAAAAATATGTACAAAATTTTATAAAAAATTTCTGATATTGTAAAACGATAATAAGGGAACTGTAGAATTTTTTTAAATTGATAGTTATATTACAGGTTTTGAGATACAAAATAGTTCTTTAAAAAAATTTTAAGTTTCTTACAAAATTGTTAAAAATTATTAAAAATCGAATTAAAATTAAAAGTTTTGTGAAAAATTACACTGATTTAGTTAAAAAAAAATTTGGATTTCTTTTTATTTTAAATAAAAATTTTTGAAAAAAATCTCAAATTTTTTTAAAAATTTTATGAAGTTTAAAAAAAACATTTTTTTTCCAAAACACTTCACTGATATTTTGAAAAAAAAAAAAAATTTGAGCACATTTGGAAAATATAAATTTTTTAAAAGGAATTGGAAAAAATGTGTAAAAATTTTATAAAAAAAAACATTCTAATTTTGCAAATTTATTTTTGTAAAACAATAAAAAGCGAACTGTAAAACATTTTGAAAATTAATAGTTCTATAGAATAATACAGATTTTGAGTAACAAAACAAAGTTTTATAATAAATTTTGAAAAAAAAAAATTAAATTTACTGCAAAAGTGTTAAAAATGATTGAAAATCGAATTAACATTAAAAATGTTGTCAAATATTACACTTTTTGAGTTAAAAAAAACAATTTTTTGACTATATTTTTTTTTAATAAAAAAATTTAAAATTTTGAAAAAAATTTGCAAATTTTATAAAAATTTTATGAAGTTTAAGAATTTTTTTTTAGTTCAAGATTTATTTTCTAATATTTTGGCAAAAAATTACGAGCAATTTTTGAAAATATACATTTTTTTTAAGTTTTCGAAAAATTAATTTTATTAAAAAATTTCTAATTTTGTAAATTTAGTTTTGTTAAACGATAACAAATTTTTAAAATAAAGAGTTTTATAGAATAATACTGGTTTCGAGTTGAAAACATAAAGTTTTTTAAAAAAATTTAGAAAGAAATTTAAAATTTTTGGCAAAATGCTTTAAAATTATTTTATTTAAAAAAATGTATTTTTTAGTTTTTTTAATAAAAAAATTTTAAAATTTGAAAAAAAGTCAAAAAAATTTATAAAAATTATTAAAAGTATTTCTTTTAGATACTTTTAATTATATAATATAATAAAAAAATTTGAATATTTAAACTTTTTTCGAAAATACAAAAAATTAAGAAAAAAATTTCAAATTCAATATTTTTATTTATTTTTACTTTTTTGCTCAATAAAATTAATTTTTAAGTTCTGCACTTCAAAGAAAGCCTTATTAATCCTTCCTAGAAATCATTGTTGTAGCTTTACAAGCTTTGTCTACTTGCACTCAAAACACGCCATCTTTAATCTCATTTATGCTTTCTTCAAAATTAGTTGACCATGGTAAATAAAAGAATTTGCTGTGCCAAAAAAAAAAAATGCTGCGCGCGCTAATGAATTCCTATTCTTTGTGATAATCAACGCTGCTTTGTGCCGTTTCCGCTTTCATAATCCTTTTCTTAGCAACTTAAGCTGCCGCTGACAGCCGCGCCTTGCACAAATACATACAAACAAACAAGGGGGCGATTTAATATGCATTTCACAGGATGTTGATTCTTAGCTGAATTTTTTTTAATTATTTATTTTGCGAGTTTTTATTAATTTTATTTTCGATTCTTTTGTTGTTGTTATTTGTATCCTTTTTCTCATAGTCGTTTCGACACTTAATTAATTTTTCTATATTTTGTTTAGTATTTGCCTTCTCTTTGAGCAAAATGTGTTAACACCAAATTGCACTTACTTTGCTTGCCATCGCTGCTGAAGGTTATTAGAAATTTTGTTAAATAAAACACGCCACGCAAAAGTAAATTTAACGAGGATACGCAAATTTCTTCACTATGACCAAAGCAACGCTGCTTGCACTGTTGCACGGTGAACTAACGACGGTGTTGTGATGCTGTCAACAGGCGGTGACAACTATTTTATATGCTGCGCGGCGTAGGAAGGCAGCAATAAAGGCGAGCAGCAAAGGTAATTTTAGTAAAAAAAAAAACAAGAAAAAGGTTTGAAAAACAAAAAAGTGTCGAAAAACTGTAGCGATTTGAATAAAAGAATCGGCAAAGAAGCCGAAATGGCGCGCCAAAGCTCTCCAGCCAATAAGCAGTAATAGACGAAGCTTAAGAAATACGAAAAAAATTAAAAACCAAAAAAAGTGTTTATTTTCATGCCTCCACGCATACATATGTATTGTAAGTACATACATACGTATACGTATATGTGTCAAGCACTGATTTGTATGCCAATTACTCACGGCTGCTCGAACAACTGCCAATACAATTTTCGGCATCAATTGAACTGTTTCGAAAATATGTCGAACCGGATGACGAGCGCACGCGAAAAACTGGTTGACATGCGATTGCGAGCACTTGCAAGCGAGTGTGGGAGTAGCAAAACAATAAAAAAGAAAAAATAATTAAAAAAACAAATAAAAAAAAAATTAAAAGTAAGAAATTAAAAAAAATATATAAAAAGAGAAGATATAAGAATAATTAAAAAAAAACAAAAAAGAAATCAAAAATAAAAATTTGTTAAGAAAATATAGAAAAAATTTAAAAATAATATTTTTTTTTATTTTATAAGTTATAATAATTTTTTTTTTTTTTTTGAAGTTTTAGTGTTTTTTGAGATATATTTTTTAAATTTTATATGAAAAATAATATATTTAGAAAATTTGAAAAAATTTAAAATAAAAAGAATATAAATTAAAAAAAAACGAAATAATTTAAAAAAAGAAAAGAATATTATATTTATAATTTATTATGTTTAAATTTATTAAATTAAATAATATATAAAAATTAAAAGAAAAATAGAAAATTGAAAAAATTTAATGTAAAAATAATTTAAAGAAATTAAATAAAAAATTAAAACAAAAAAAATTAAAAAATGCATAAAAAATATAAAAAAATAAAAAATAAAAAAAGAATAAAATTAAAAATTAAAAAAAAAATACTAAAAAATGTGTACCAAAAAATATCGGAAATCGCATCAAACCTATTTTTCTAATCTAATTTGGCTTGGGTATTGTAGCTTTAGTGGTTATACTCTGTACAAGGGAACTGTCGATCGGCATTTCAAGCTCCTTATGCCCTTACGTACACCTGCAAATGAAAACAGAATGCCTACCTCACAATCTTACAATCGACCACAACACGTGGGGGATGGAATAGGTACCGAGAGCTGAAGAGGAAAGCGAGACGCATTTGCAAGCAAAATAAAGAGAGAGGCCCATATACGTGAGTATGAAGAGCTTGACAAGCTGGTCGACAAGTATAATGTTCGAAAATTTTACGAAAAAGATGCGGCAACTAAAAGAGGGCTTCAAGATCAGAGCGTACTTTTGTAGAACGCCCAGAGGGGATCTAGTGACTAATACCCAGAGCATACTACAATTATAAAGGGAACACTTCTCCAGGTCGCTGAATGGCAATGAAAGTATAATACCAACATTACATTTTCATTGTAAAAATAAAATTTTCTATTTTTATAAATTACTAAATAATATACACTACATCCAAGAATTATACAATTACCAAGTATATATACCAATCGATGACGATGGACGTTCCAATGCCGTTCGAATAGCAATTACCCGTCTGAAGAATAACAAAGTGGCGGGGATCGACGGTGAAGAATTGAAAAGGAGCATGCGTCAGCTTCTTTGTAAAATATGGTCGAACGAAAGCATGTCCGGCGATTGGAGTTTAAGTGTGCGGCTGCCCAATCCACAAGAAGGGAGACCCCACAATCTGCGCCAACTACCGTGGATAAACCTCCTCAACATCGCATATAAGGTTCTATCGAGCGTATTGTGTGGAAAGTTAAAACCCACCGTCAACAAACTGATTGGACCTTATCAGTGTGGCTTTAGACCTGGAAAATGAACAACAGACCAAATATTCACCATGCGCCAAATCTTGGGCTGTACCCCTGAAAAGTGGATCAACACACACCACCTTTTCGTCGATTTCAAAGCTGCTTTCGACAGCACGAAAAGGAGCTGCCTTTATGCCGCGTTGTCTGAATTTGGTATTCACGCAAAACTAATACGGCTGTGTAAACTGACGTTGAGCAATATCAAAAGCTCCGTCAGGATCGGGAAGGACTTCTCCGAGCCGTTCGATACCAAACAAGGTTTCAGATAGGGCTACTCCCTTTCGAACGACTTCTTCAATTTACTACTGGAGAAAATAATTCAAGATACAGAACTAAACAGAGAGTTCATCTTCATCTTCTATAAGAGTGTACAGCTGCTGGCATGATATTGATATCATTGGCCGTTAAGTCTGCTATCTCCAGACTAGATAACGAAGAGAAACAAATGGGTCTGGTAGTGAACGAGAGAAAGACGAAATATCTTAAAAAAAAATTGCATCGAAAATCGTAACAAATCTACTAAAATCGGCAAACTGTAACATTTTCGAAATTTAAAATTTAAAAAAATAACTGCAAAATTGTCACACAAGTGCAAAAATAAAAAAATACAACAACAAAAATGCAAACTTGTCAAATCATGCTGATCGATCACTGGATTTCAATTTTCACTAGCGACGCACAATTTGATTACTACAATTACCAGGTAGTGCAGGGGCATATATTTTATTTATTTTTACATTTTTTTGCTTTCTGTACATTTTTTAATTTCTTTTTTTTTTGTCAATTTTACCACGCTTCAACTGCTTGGCGGCTGCTGTGACAGTTGTGGCGCCATAACCGGTTCCATATTGATTTTTAAAGGGCAATAGTGTTTGTTGTCAATTGTCGCATTGACACTTAATCCGCTTAGCGGTCAAATGCCAGACGCATGTACTAACACTAACAGCAGACAAGTTGACATATACATATATACACACCCACCCATGCAGAGTCGCCAATACACATACAGACATGCATTTGGTTCAAAGGGAACAAAAACCACATAAATTGATTGCTATCAGTTGGCTTTTTATTAAAGCCTAATATAGACCTAAAAATGTTTAATCAAAAATTTTGTGAAAAAAATATTACAAAAAAAATTGAAAAGTAAATTGCTAACAATTAATGAAAAAATTTGAAAAAAAAATTTCAAAAAAAATTAATACAAAATTTTTTAAAATAAATTTAAAAAAATTGCAAAAATGTTAAAAACTGCAAAATAGCATGTCGAGTTTAATTAAAAGCCCAGTTTGACATTTATTAATTGCTAAAAAGCAATTACACGCTTAATTATTGCCGAAATTTTTGTCATAAAAAAGTTTGTCGAAATCACTAAAGGTATGCGGCAAGTTTAGTGACATTCGAAAAAATCAAAAACGGACAGCAAAAACTTTAATTTCGGCTGAACGGAAGCAATACCCTTCTCAAGTGCATTTTTTTATAGCAACAAAGGGCATAAAAAGGTTTTTACCTTCGTATTGATAGGTCAGTTTGTATGGCAGCTATATGCTATAGATGTCCGATCTGAATAATTTGTACAAAGATTACATCACAGCCTAAGGTAATATTCTATGAAAATTTCGTGGTGATATCTTATCCAATAAAAAAGTTTTCCATACAAGAGCTTGTTTTTGATCGATCACATTGTATGGCAGCTATATGCTATAGTGATCCGATCTGAACAACTTCTCTGGAGATTGTAGCCATGTTTTTGACAATCAGCTGTGCCAAATTTTGTGGAGTTATCGTGTTAAATAAAAAAGTTTCCCATACAAGGACTTTATTATAATCGTTCAATTTGTATGCAGCTATATGCTATAATGATCCGATCTGAACGATTTCTTCGGAGATTACATCATTGCCTAAGACAATAACCCATGCCAAATTTCGTGAAGATATCTTGTCAATTAAAAAATTGTTCCATACAAGAGATTGATTTTGAAGGTTCAGTTTGTACAATCGCAGATATCGGCAGTTCCCACAAATGAGTAGCCTCTTATGGAAAAAAGAAATCAACTCAGCTCGTAGCTGATCCTTTGTATATATGTATATATACATTTTGCAATCTCCGACTTTTTCTTCTGAATCTCACAAACTTCGTGGTAAACCCAATATACTCTGTACAGGGTATAAAAACTCATAAAAAAGTATCGCCCGAATTTTTTCAAAAGTCAGTACTTTTGTCAGTTAATCGTACCAATCACCTCAGCATTGCATTTTTAGTTGTCATGCACTCTTACTGTAGTATTATAGAGTCATTGTGTGCTTCACTAACCTACAAGTGAAAACACCTACACATGCTTTTGATTTATGGGTATGACATTTACTTTCTGCACTTGAACTAAAAAATCGGCCAACTTTCGTAGATTACAATGTAAAATTTGCAATCAAAGCTGAGCAACCAAACAACACGGGGAATTTTCGTTGCATATTAATTGTTATCGCAACACAATCATCCAATTATATTAATGTAAATAGGACAATTGAGAAATTTTATGAGAGAAACCATGTGATAATGCATTTGTTCAAATATTGCCAGCACAGTCGGTGAACTTCAATGTTTGTGAGAAGTTTTTAAACACAGATTCAATTCCAAAAGACTTTAATTTTAATGAAAACATATCATATCCAGTTTTAAACTATGGCTGAAGGCTTTAAAAATGCTTAAAAGCTAAAAATAATGCCAAAAATAGTATTTGGATGGAATCCATTGGAAAAGGAAGAGAATCTAACTAATACTAACAGCAAATTTATTTGTTGTATGAAAGAAGGTAAGTGACAAAGATCTAAGCAACAGAAAAATCAACTTCACAATTTTTTCACATAACTTAAAAATATACGTTAAAAATACATAGAATCGGGTTTTCGGCTTTTTCGTTATTTTTTTACATTTTTATTTTTTTTTCTATTCACGAAATTTCATTCAAACTAACCTTTTTATCTAGCATCTTGGCGGATATACTTGTATATATAGCAGTTTTTGGATTCCACAACATACCAGCATTCTAAGTTTTCGGTTACCTCCTAGGATCGACCTCGTAACATAACCTTACTCACTGTTATTTTCTTTTACCTTGATTTTTTACCTTATTTTGATTTAATATCGAGAACGTCCCTCCATTTCAAGCGAAAATACTCACGTCTAAATATATGTTTTTTTGAAATAATATAAACTCTTCTTTTTTGGCCCTACAATCGGGAGTCGGACTGCAACGAGAATACAAAACATCGCCAGACGTCATAGTGCAGACAGTTTGCCATCCATTTGGTTCCTCCCTTGTATACGTTGGCGCCCTTGCTTTCTCTTTCCACCCTTGGATTGCCCCATCGCTCACGTGGACAGCTCCAAAAACCTTGCGGAGAAAAGATCTCTCGAAAGTTCCAAATGCTTTCTCCTCTCAGTTCGACATCGTCCATGTTTCTGTCCCTTTAATATGATGATTAAAGCGCGTTTTCTTTTTAAACAATCTTCAAGATGACAGTTCCTGTTGAAAACATTCCCAAAATTATGTTAAAGAATGATGCAGAGTAGGCAGTCCATGGCCGAATACTAAACAGGGTCCGCGTCGAAAATGTAATGTGAGATCACTGTATTCTGTGTTAAGTTACGGTTTCAATAAATAAACAGGGATTCAATAATCGAAGCTTTTGATGCATCACCACAAAGGTCTTCCAGCTTATTTTTAGAGACTTTGGTTAAATACAGTAATTTTGACCCCCATCTTGAAATTTTTGTTATATAGGAAGGAACACTTCACCAGCCTGCTGAATGACAGTGAAAGCATAACACCAGTAGATGGTGAACCCGATTCCCCAATCGATGACGATGGACGTTCCATGGCCCAACCATGAAGAAGTTGGAATAACAATTACCAGCCTGATAAAGCGGTGGGAGCCGATGCATTGCCGGCCGAGCTATTCAAACGGCGAAGAACTGATAAAGAGCATACATCAGCTTCTTTGTAGCATTTGGTCGGACGAAAACAAGCGGCGATTGGAATTTAATGTGCTCTGCCCAATTCGCAAACAGAACCAAGAATTCTCCACAATCTACGGCAACTACCGTGGGATAAGCATTCTCAACATCGCATATAAAGATGAAAAGCCAGTTCTTGAATCTCTTTAGGTTGTTCTTCAGAGATCGCTAAACAAAATTTGTCTCGAAAATGTCGGATCTTGTCGGAACTTTTCAAGAGCCCATAGAGAGAAGTGATTTCGTATGGGAAAGTCGAGCGACTTCAGCTCTTGCACAAGCTGTATTTTGTACACTTTCAATTTAAGATCTCGAGGTAAAAGACGCCAAGTCGTTTAATAAGTTTTGCGAACGGCACAAAAGCGACTCTCTAAGATCTTCATGTACACAACAAAAATAACATGATACCTTAACACGACTCACTCGTCCTCTCTGTTAAAAGAAGGCTACTGAAAAAAGTATTTCTAGCAGGATCTCTCTATATATACAAAATTTAGAGACTTTAATAGAAATAGCTTCGTATGACTTCACTTAATTACTCAAGTAATTTTGAAAAATGAAGGTTTAAGAAAAGAGGGTTAAAGATAAACTAATGGAGCTGATTGAACTGAGCGGCTACGCTTAACTCAAAAACAATTTCTGATATTGTTTTAAAATCATAGTATATATATATATATTTTTTAAGTTATAACCAAACGATCGATATATCGGTATTGTTTTCGAATTTAGCACTAAATGCGCCCTTAAGTTTCCTTGATTAAGCGTTTTGTTAACAAGTAATTTAGTCAAACTTTCTGTTTTCAAGACTGACCGCAAGCCTTTGACATTGAGACAATGCAGATTTGTCTGTTTCTTATCCAACCTATATATTTATATGTCAAATTTTTATTGAATTCGAGAAATCCACACAATCGCAATCAATTTTATTTATTTAATTCAACTGTAAAGCCTCAGCATGAGATCGCACTTATCAAGACTGCCTGCAGGCATATACTCGTACATTTGGCGACATAATTGGTTTTGCATTGTTGAAATTATTATTATCTAATTAAGCTTAACTTCATTACGCAAATTTAAAAATTTGTCCAAAAGTTTGCATATTCAAGGGCAATTTTATAATCAAATCACATACTCTTATTTTGTAAAACTAGTGTTACTACAATCGCTTATTTAAAGGCTGCTGTCACGCTGATGGAAAGATTAGGAAACAAATTTAAAACTAATTTAAAAAACGGTAACGCCTTAGAAACAATAACTGTAAATGCAGTCAGTCAAGACACCACTCAAGCCAGCAAACGTGAGCAACAGGACGATGAAAGGACTTTGACTAATTCAAAGCGCTTCAATGCATTTGTGTGGATTTAGTTATACCAGAGCAATTGGCGTCACTCCTGCTTATTCGGTATATGCTATGTATACATGTAGTGGTGTGCACATAAATTAGTGTTCAACAGAGTGAACATGCCACTGACAATGACATTGATTCCATAATCACAGCAAACAGCTGAAACTATCCATCATCTGTGCGAAGGCGAGCTGCTAATTGCTGTTGCATTGCGGTTGTCGGTTACGGGCATTCAACTAATGTTGTGTGGCGGTGTTGCCAACTGCATTAAATATTGCTTGGTGTGTTATAGAGCGTTTTGTGGTGGATAGCTGCGGTTTCAATTCTCACGTTTTAAAATAATTTTAATTCTTAAGTTCCAATCAAAATTAAGCTTGCTTTTATGTATTAAAAAATTTGCAATATCCGACATATGGCAACACTATTTACACTAGAACAATGGTCTAGTCAGTGAAGAGGTTATATACTACGCGAATTTTTGATTGTTCTCCTCCTGGTCGCATTGTCTTGCAATTACTCACAATAACTGCGTCTAACATTTCAGCACTAAATTGCCTTCCCAGCTCTTTGGTTGTCTAATCAACAGTTTTGTGCCGGTGTGGAGTAGTGCTAATTAATTTATTGCACTAATAATTCTCTGTGGCAATATATATAATATGTATATATTTTATCAAATACATTTGGTTGAGCAGTTCCTGCGACATGTGATTTCAACTAAATGAGAACGGTGCTACGCCCATCGTCACCGTTTGATACCGTATCTCTTAAAGCTCTCCCATACCATCTCCAGTTAATGTCTCCAGGGCATTTAGTTATTGATTTATGGCACTTTTAATGATCTCGAAAATAGCTTTAAAATCTCCGACTTCTTCAGAGCTGTGGTGCGGAGTCCTCTTAGTAATAGAAAACTGCTGAACCAAATTAGAGAGGGATTACGACAGATAGCGGTCGCGTCAGTAGCATTACAAGAATCCATTCTAGGCTCCCACTTGTGGAACGTCAGCTACGACGCTATATTAAAACTCGAAATGTCAGACGAATGATACTTACTTAGCTACGCGGACTACATTGCAGCAGTAATTACGTTAATCTGGTTATGATACGCACGTATGCATGGCTCGACTCACACAAACTCCAGCTCGCTACGGAAATTCGAAAATTCGATATATGTATGCAAACCACTACGGATAATCTTAGGATACAAAAAGCAGGAAATTACCTAGGCGTGAGACTGGACCCCAGACTAACGTTCTGGTTACAAATGCATCACGCCACAGGAAAGACAGCCAAAATCAATTCCCAACTCAGCGGACTAGGGGCCAATATAAAAGGTTCCATTCAAGAAAAGAGGAAGCGTCGACGACAACCAAGGTCTTATTGTACGGAGCTGAGATCTGGGTAGAAGTACTTAAAAAGGGAAACCGGCGTAAGGTAGTTGCCAGAATGTACCGCACCGCAGGCCTCAGAGCTGCATCAGCCTACCGAATAGTGTCAGGCGATGCAATATTAGTTATAAGCGTTAATGCCCCAATTGACCTCTGGCATACGAAAGGGAAAAGCTGTTGGAGCAAAAGAAAACATCTGAAAAAAAAAAACACGAGCGCAATAGAACAAATAAAGAAAAACACAATAACAACACGCCAACAAAGATGGGAGAATGAGAGTTGTGGCAGATGGACGACCAGACTAATAAAAGATCTAAACTTATGGATTAGAGAAGTCGATTTTTACTTATCCAGCTGTTATCCGGTCACGGATACTTCAACGGATGGTAAAAGTCGAAGGACCGCCATACCTAATATACAATGACGTGACAGAAGACCAAGCTGAACACATACTCTTTGCATGTGTGCGATGGCACCGTGAACTCCCCGGCGTAGAAGACCTGGTTGGTCCAATAAACGCGGTTCACCGTGATGCTAGAGATTTAAGCCAACTGGGGGATTGTCAAGAAATTCGTAGCAATCTTTCTACACGGCAAAGTGCGGGACCTGGACACAGGTGCACAGATGTAAATCTCCCAATGAGAAAAATGAAATGCCACCCGGAAGTAATGCAAATGTGGTTCAAGGGTGGGCGACGATTCCAGGTTTGTCCGGAAAGTAATAGGACTGAGTCGATTTAAAAAAAATATTGAATCAATCGTTACAATTCTTTAAAAACTTTCTAAATATTCTCCTTTGCGTCGATGCAGCGCTGCTAGTGCGATTTCCAAGCATTGAAGGCGTCACGGAAAGAATTTTCCGGAAAAACCTTGAGAGCCATGGTGCATGCTGCATGGATCACCTCTGTCGTCTCAAAATGCTTTCCTATCATCGGCTTTTTCTGGCAAGGAGTCAAAAGAAGTCCGAGGGGCTACATCTGGGCTGTAAGGCAGCTGCTGAAGCTTTGAGATACCGGCCTTGGTTAGGTAGCTGTTCACAAAAAAGGAGGTGTGAGCCGGAGCGTTGTCGTGAAGTAACTTCTAAACGACTGCGATGTCGTTTCGGACCCCATGACGCTTTGTTTGAGTCTCTTGAGGACTTCCAGGTAAAACTTGGCGTTGACGGTTTGTCCAGGAGGAACAAATTCATGGTGGACAATGCCTTTGATGTAAAAAAGACAATGAGCACCATTTTCACTTTGATCAGACCCTGTAGAAGTCTATTGTGTTATACTCTTCTTTTAAGTTTCCTTCAATTTCAGTAAATCGACTTGGGTCTGTGAAGCATGTGATGGAAAATACCAGGATGCAAAGAGGCTCCATGAAAGGAATCATAATCAATTGACCTGAGGTCTACGAATAGACTTAATTTATTAAGAATTGGTCTAAGGTCTATTAACACATTGGAAAGTTATTCACTCAAGATTCAAAAATCGAAAAAATTACTTAGTCCACTGCTACGTTTCTAATTGTTTATGTAGAGTTCATTTTGGTGGTGAGTTATTCCTAAAAACGAATTGAATTGTCTCCTAATCGCTTAGTTAATGATTTAATAAGTTCCTATTTAGTCAGACTCTATCATGCTTAATAATGAGGTAATATATTCGGCTAGTTTGATTTTGAAAAGTTTTCTTCGGGAAGCCCTCTCTACTTGTATAGTAAGCCAAAGCGTCTACTCGTGCAAGCTCAGAAGGCGCCTTGATTTAATCATCTTTTCATCCCCTCAACATATTTTTTATTATTCGCTTATTTCTAAACTTGAATTTAGAACAACTTAATAAATCATTTACTACACTACTCATAACATTTGTCTCATAATTAGCTAAAATTGTCAGAAACTGTGACAAACGCGAACGCCTTTAAATAGTTTTACAAATGTTTCCACAATTTTGAACGCCTCCAAATTCAATTGTATTCAAAGTGCTTTTAGGTCATAATCTTTTGCTTCCGGTACGCAAAGGTGGCCAGTTACCAAGCGAGGCAAGTTTTGAACTCATTCTTTTTTCTCAACTTCTTTCCAAACGGAATTGCTGGCATTTCTTTGTATGGGCTTTTTACAAATACGCTTTGGTTCTGTGACTGGTTTTGTAATTCTGCGTGGGTCATTGACGTATTTCAACTGTTCGGGAAAATTTGTTAATGACACATTGTCGCTTAAAAGTCAATTAACATTGATATTAATTAATTATATTATGTTGGTGTTAAAGTCCATTACCGGATATTGTATTTCAATTTGAAATTCATAAAGAGGCAATTAAGACTTAAGTACAGACAAACATTTATGGGTACATATTCACGCTAATATTTCAAAACTGACACTTGCATGTAACATTTTGATTTATCAGCCGGTATTCAACATACAGACGTCACATCAAATATCACAACTTCGAGGCTAGGCTAGAAATATTGATTATTTTATAACCTTTCATATATTTGAGGCTTTGGGCATATTCCGTATTGTTGCCGCAGTATTCTACTACTAGTTTTGGGACAACAATTTCTATTCCTTTTAGCGATTTGTGGATTCCAGCCGTAAAGAACTAGACCAGCTTGCTGGCTAAGAATGAATCAAGTCAATTTTTGACACTCTGTTCTGCTGTGAAGTGAGAGCGTTCTACTTCAACCAGAAGAAATGGTAGTCAGAAGGTGATACGTCGTGTGAGGCAAAACTTCACAGCCGCTGTTTTTCAAACACTTTTTAATCGGTCTTGCAACATCAGACCGAGCACTGTCATGATGGAATATTAAAGCCTTGTGTTTAGTCGTGAATTTCGAGCATTTTTTAGGCAATCTTTCGATTCCACTTGATGAGTTCTTGCCGGTACCGTTCCCTATTAATGGTTTCATCCGATTTTAGAAGCACTCATAATACAGCAAGTCCTTCTGATTCAACCAAATAAAGACCGTAACCTTGGCATTAAAAATGACTATAAAATTAAAATAAAAAAATATATATAAAATCGACTCATAATTATTTCGTGTTCTCACACCTCTCTAAAGATCTAAGCCCCCGATTCCCTTCTAATCAAGACAGAATTGAGATGAGGAAAGAAAAACAAGACTTTGCACAAAATGTGAAGACAAATAGATTGTATGTTTTTTTTTCGTTTATAGTATGACAAGCATAGAAATTCGGAGTACGGAACTTTTATCCGTTAAACCTAACCTAATCCTAACTAATATCTCTCCCACGGATCCACCGGATTAAGTATTATTTCATGGGAGAGAGAAAGATTTTAAGTCTCAACTATCATACGGTCTGACGGACGCCTAATATACTGTATACAAGTATTCTTTAGTTTTAGCTCCACTGACAGCTTTCCATTTAACAGAGGACTGACACAGGAGTGCTGTCAAATTTTCAACCGAAAAACTACTACCAAGTGAAGATAGCTTCTACAGCTTACATGCGCACTTAGTATTTGGGTTAGGTGGAAGTCTAGGTCCTATCTATCCACGAATGGATGTCCGGGTTTAGTCAGTAAGTTCATCGTCCTTTGGTTAAGGTTTGCCACCGTTGCTG
Source organism: Bactrocera zonata (assembly GCA_037783105.1). NCBI lineage: Eukaryota > Metazoa > Arthropoda > Insecta > Diptera > Tephritidae > Bactrocera > Bactrocera zonata. The sequence continues at coordinate 1,075,391 of JBAWJQ010005073.1, read as the reverse complement.
CCACATTATGATGCTTTTGGTTCTCTCCTCTGCTTTGACGCCTACGAAAGGGTCTGGTAGCTGGTCAAATCACGTAAATTCGTCTCCCTGGATATAAATGGACATACATTCCATAGACAAAAGAGTGGCCGAGCTAAAAAATTTTCGACTGAGGTCAATTAAGGGTTGGCTGGATGATCCAAAGAGACTTAATATGAGGGGTTAATATCCAATTGGGTTCGATCATAATATATATTAACAGACTTTTGTTATTCGATTAACATACGAAATTGACATGGGTTTGAGAAAGGTCGGCTGGAAAACGCCAACAGGGTCTATTAGCATCAACAGGCTTAAACATATTCATTTATAATACATCGTTTATGATTCAGAGTGGGTCTATGGAACATACCCCGGTCCAAAGCGCATGTGTATGATGGATTGAACACCTGTTCCCACGACGGTCGGGTCTACGTAACCGGAACGGAACCGGATTTTAACTAAGGACTGTCAACGTGGCAGGATTCTGTCGCTACGACAGCAATAACTTGGATTTGTGATCATTTAAGTTCGAACATGAGTTCCATTGACAGATTGAAGGCCACAAGGAAAGGCTCAAGGAGATTTGGAATCAATATCAGCGGATTTGATTTGTTTCATCGATGCAGTTCTGAAGTAAGGAAGTAAATAATTACGATTGAAGTTAGTTACATCACTTAGTGAATATATGAGGACTTAACAAAGATCTCGAATATTTTCAGAATATGTGTTTAAAGATTCAGAATGAAGTAGTTTTCACAGTACCCATAAAAAAGAAAATTAATTTCCTACTTCGTCTGTCTTTTCCTCTAAACAAAAGTAAGTTTGGTTTCCCAGAGTTACACATTCATTTAAAACTAATAATAAATATGTCACTGCACCTTTAATGACACTACTGTGACACCACAATTGACCTAATGCCATCAATACTCACACCAGCTGAGACCAACAAAACGTGAAGGACTTCGTTAGGGCCACTCGTGCTGCGCTGGTCGCTCGGTGGCTGTCAACCTTAAGTGGAACTGACACTTAACACAAATCCAGTGACACGACATAAATGTCTTAATTACATCAAATTGCATTTAATTTAAGTCAAAGTGAGCCACATTCAAGGTCAATAAGAGCCCCTCGGCGCAATCGACGCCAAAATAGACCAAAAACACAGACACACAAAGCAAAGAAATAAAAGAAAAGAAAACAAACAAACCAAAATCAAAGGCAAACAAATGAATTCTAGGCTTTTCGACCGAACGCTATGACAACAACAACAATAGTAATAACAATAACAATAACATAAGTGTGATCAAACGAAAATGTTGTTTGTATGTGTGTGAGTGTGGGTGTGCTGCGCTGAATGCTGAAGAATAATAAATATGCTGATGTTGACAAACGTGATAACGTAAATTGTTACAAAATGTTACAACAACAGCAACAACACACGTTTGCACGCAGGTATTTTCTTGACTTGAAGATTTATACCAACGAAAATCAGTTAGAAGAGTGCCTTGATAAATGATTTCTAATCACTGAAATAAAAAAAAAAAATACATAACAACAACAATGCGACGAATTAAACACACAAACCACAACAACAATTCTGTCTAGCGTTCTAAAATGTCAACTCATCCAAGCAACAAGCCGGCAATGACAAACGGAAAAAAGTAGCAACCAAAAGATCGCAGACAAGAATTTCCGAGGCTCAAGAATTGTCTTATGAAAAATACAAAAATAGCAGCAACAACAAAAAAATCTTGTACAAAATTTAGTAAACCGTGATTTGAAATGTTAAGCATTTTTTTATAATTTTGTTTACCACCGCAGATGAAAACTAATGAGCCGTTAGCGGCGGAAAAAATTTACAAAAATAAAACCAACATAAAACCGCTTGACTGGTGGTCCGTCCGTCTGTCTGTGCGCTAATGAAATCGAAAGGCGAATTTGTAAAGTGCGTAAACTAAAAGCTTTAATGCAGACACATATACACAAACATGCATGCACATACATACATACATTCATGCATTCATACAAACATGCATTCCTCTTTTTGTACTTGCATTCAATTGGTATTGACTTTTGAAATACTTTGGTTGGCTCATGAAATATTTAACAGACGCGTGTTGTTGCCTACCAAAAACAGGCCTAAATAAAATGTTTCTTGTCTTCTGAGCTGCCTTTGGTGTGCTTGTCTGTTAGACAAGGGGAAGCAGTTGCAGCTCATTCTAGCGCCAAATCACGTATTGGACAGACAACGCATTGAACTTGAACGCCGATTTGATAAATGACTAAATTGTGTGCAAGGATTGCCGGTTTTTGGTATTTCTTTCTTGATTTTGGTATTATTTCAGTTATTTTGTGTGCGTTTCAAGCCATTGGTTGGAAGGGATACCTCGTATTTAAAAAAAAAAATTGTTTTGATTATGTTGGAATTTGAAGTAAGCGAGTTATGAACATGTGTCTAAACACAGTTTTGAATTATTTTGTAAGAAGATTTGTTTTAAAACAAATGTTCAATTTATTTATGATATTATGTAATTTGCCAATGTAAAGACTGATCCAATTCCAGGTCTCCTACCTTTTTAAAGGAAAAACACATAAACTTCAAATTTAAAGGGAATGTTTATTATCATTCGAAATAATATTCTTTGGCATTTATTTTTTGAAGATTATCTCTTTATGTTGGCCGCGACTATAACTCAGACAGACCATCCGTTTAGTTCGAATAACGACTGGCGAATGACACGCGTGATGTTTTGCTCCAAATCCTGAATCCAGTGGCGTAGCTACAACTTCGGGCGCCTGGGGCCAAGAATGTTCTGCCGCCCCCTTTATCTACCTACCTACAAGTTTCTTGAGGTGGTTAGAACAAAAGTGAATTTTTACAAAATATCTTCGATATTAAGTATATAAAACTTAGAAAAGTGTATCTTTAAGTTCTGTCACTATCTTTAAGAAAGATATAAGCCAAAAGATATAAGACAAATTCAAAGACTGAAGAGTATTCGAGTAAAAATTAATATTTTTCATTTTTATTCAGATTATTACATTGTGAGTGTACAACTCTTTATCTTTTATAATAATTTTTGTAAAAAAAATTTTTTGAAAATTAAATTATTTTTCTGAATATTAACAAACAGCGGAGATCGTTGCGCCCGGGGCGACGGCCCCCTTCGTCAAATTAGTCTATATTCCAATGACTTTGGGGCAGCTTATAGTGGCATTAATTTCCAAAGGTCGTTAAAAACGCTCATATCACTGCTAAGGACTTCCATCCATCTCTCCTCGTGTCTACTGAAAAGGCTACACAAACTCATGGACCTGATATTGGCATCAGAATTCGAAGGGATGGGGTAGAGGGAGCTAGTATATTAAAATAATATGTTATGGATACCTTCCTTGTTATCGAGGGAACCTTCAACAACGTACTGCCGTAGACTGTTATTGGAGCTCTCAATAAGTTTCTTTCAACTATGGTCAGCTTTGCAACAAAACAATTACTTCTTCCCTTACCCTGGATCGTAGTAGTAAACAACCTTTTGAAAGAACTTGAGGAACAAGGCTGTCGGCTAGTTGCCTACGTGGACAACGTAACTCTTTTGATAAAACGAAAATTCGAAACACCGTTTTTGATCTCACCCAAGGGTATCTAAGAGTGGTAGCCAAGTGGGCAAATAGAGTTGGATTAACCATAAATCCAAATAAAACTCAGCTAGTTTTATTTAATAGGAGATATAAATATCTGATGTTACTCTCCTCTCATTTGGGAGACTATATTCTTCAATTAATGGACAGGGTGAAATAATAAAGCTTATTTTGAAAAGGAAGCTCTCATGGAAGCAAGACATCCAGAGAGGAGTGAAGACGGAAAGATTTGAAAGATGTTTCACCTTATATTGTTGTAGAGAAGCAATTGGAAAATGTGTTCTGTGACTACAAAACCATAGTTAATCCAATAATGTTTATGGGTTCGTTGTCTGATTGAAGGTGCTCGAAAACAGACTAGGGGAAATTGGGTATATAAGGTGCCCCGGTCAGGAACACATTGAAATTTTGCAATACTTCAATTGAATTCCTTATAATTTAGATCACTCCATCACAGAACCTCACCTAGCGCTTCCTTTTCCGCTCTAAAACATGCGAGGGATTTGTGGACGGGGCGAAGCTGTTGTAGAAGAGATGCAGTGAGTTTTTTCAGGTATCAATCAAGGTTAAGAGAGAGTGTAGAGGGTGGAGTTTTCTGTCGGAAGCTCTCCATAACTCTAGTTTGAGCCTACCAGATCACTGTATCGCTTTTCAAGCAGAGGTGGCTATCGGAGTCTCGGTAGATATACTGCTCCAAAGTGCAGAATCTCTCAGAGTGCTTTTAATCTGGTAGTTGAGCAGCATTACCGTCTTTGAACTCGCTGATTGTGCGCTCAAAATTAAGGAGTGCATGTCCTCATTACCAATAGCTTTAATGTTTTTCTTAGACTTGTATGGGTATTCCGCTGTATAATCGCCGGAAACTGCAAGGCCGATGAGATCTGATTGCAAGCGAGTTGTACTAACTCTACAACTCTACATAGAACTGCAGTGAGCTCTTTAAGCGCTGGTCAGCAACCATAACTTGTGCGAATGTGAGATCATTCTTGCCTAACGTGAACCATTAGAGGTCCTCTGAACTAAATGTTCTTAGCAAAGTCAATTTTGCCGCATACGAACTTCTGGAATCCCCGTCTCCACAGATCTCGAAAGAGATGATTCTGAAGACTGCACCAGTAGACGCCATTTTGCGTCAAATTGTTTTATACACTCAAATAATGCACTTTCTTTTTCTTTACTTCCAGAGTAAATTGTAAACTTTAGGCTTCTGAGAGCTCCAGACTGTCCTAAACCCGTAAAGCTTTACTCCAGAATTAAGTTTCATTAGCGATAAGATCTGGTCTAAATAGAATACTGTCTTTAAAATTTTTATTATAAAAGAATCTGAATTTGAGTTCTCAAGACTTGATTTACCAAAAAATAATCTCTTAGTGTTTTCTAAATAAAGTTCCAAAAAAATTCTCTGAATCAAAGCAAAACACAATCTTTAGGTCTCAACTTTAAGGGTTACTTGAGCTCTTCGAAAACCTTGGAAATTCGGTTAATGCAATGAATTCTGAAATTAACACAAATCTGCTACAAAGCCCTAGATTGAGATCTTATAAAAATAACCCAGCCTGTCAAACAACAACTACGGTTTGGCCTATGCTGCATTATCAGCTCAAATATTACGTAACCAAGTAAATTTCCAGAATTAATTACAAATTTTTAATCCCAAATGAAGTTCTTCGATACAATCAAATCAAGAATACAATCCAACTCAAGCCTGTGTTATTCTTTGAGAATGAGTGAATTCCCAAAGCTGGTCCCTATCATAATTGAGCCGATTATACAGCGCAAGCTTTGCATACACATTCGAAAAAGTGGTTCAATAAAGTGGCTTAAGGTACAAAGGGATACAGGGTGCAGGGATAGAAAAAGACACATTTAAGGAATTAAGAGATTTAAAACGAATAATTAGAAAGGTTTCAAAATCAAATATCTCATAAAACATGGTGTCCTACTATTCAAATATATGCTTTTGTTCCCCATAAGGTTTATGAAAGTTGTAGAAATATAGTTCTGAAGTGTAGCTTTTGGCTCTAAGAACACAACGCCTTGTGGACAGCTTTCATATCCGGACAAAAACATGGTTATTAGGAATTTCACTGTATATCTAGATGATAAAACAAGATTTAAGATCTGTCTATCCTTCACCAACTATATTTTTAGGAATATTTTTTTTACCATTAAAAAATTATAAAAATTGTTGACAATTGTATACTCTGGGATCTGTAGTGGTTGGATTTATCACCAAAATTCATCTGTAATATTTCATATATAATTCCATTTTTTCATAGCCAAAGGTAACCTTTAATTATTTCATATAAATTTCGATATTTTCTTCAAACGAAACTAACCTTAAATATCTCATATAAAATTTATTTTTTGCTTGCCTGATTTATTTACGAAACTAGCCACCTCATACATTAATAATTACAATTTTCTTGATCGAAACTAACCTTAAATGTCTCAAATAAATTAGAAAATTATTATGAGACCATTATATCAGCCCACTTATGGCACCCTGTAAAACTTCTTTAAAAATTTATTTCTAATAACTCACCACCCACATATCTACCGAATTATCGTTACACATTTCCTGAAATAACACGTTTCTTTAACTACTTTTGCTTGCGCTCAACGCGAACAGCACGAAATCGTTATATAATTCTTCATTGCATAACACTTATTGGCAGATTAATTCATTGAAAAGCAATTTCAAACAAACGGGGATCTTATCAATGCATAAAGCTGTTGGTATTGGGGATTTGCGCGACACACACAAACAAATGCAAAGAATCGAAGAAGAAGGAAGGCGACTGCGCTAATTAAATTCCTATTCATATCAATTTCATTTCATTCTTTGTTATGCTCCATGACAATTATGCCATTATAGCTGTCATTCTGCCGTTGATTCTTTAGCCATTTATCCACACTTCAGCTTTTTGCTATTATGCTCGCTTTAATGGTGTTTTATTTGCGCTCCTCGCTTGCCTTTGCGGCTATCAGTGGTTTTTAATCTTTAGCGCTCGAATTAACGTATTTTTTCCGCGTTGCCAAAGCCCGCGGCTGCAGCTTCAAGGAACTGCGGCCAATGCGAGACACACACACACAGTGTTACACTTAGCACCATATACTCACCTACACTGATATATTTAGCAAAATAGTCATGCTGCGGGAGAGATTTGTCAACAGTCTATAGCGCCAGCTTAAAGCGTATATAGTAGATGTGTGTCTGTCCTATATACATATACATTCATAATAAGTATTGGTTTGCATACCCGCCTTGTAATAGATGAGGCGTAACGAACGCGCAATCGATAAGTCATCCCGCAGTGGCTTGTGTTGTCGGTCAGTTTGCTTGTCAAAGTCGTGGAATTTAAGCCACCACGAGTCAGGCCAGTCAATCAATGAAACCGATGATGTATACGTAGCGTTTAGCTAGCGAACAAACGTTCACGAGCCATGCCGCGGGCTAACTCGCACTTGTCCACGAAACGGGTAGTTGGCAAACAAGTTTCTATTTCAATAAAAAATAAAAGTGAGAATATTATTTGTTTAACTGACAATTTTTTTAGCATTAAAATAATATTTTATCAGTTAAAGTACATACAAATTTAGTTAATTAAACTGTTTACCTTCAAAAAATTCCGACCATCCATCATTTAAGGTGTGTGTCTTCACTAACTTCCAACCATCATTTAAGGTATGTAACTTCACTAAATATTTGATAATGTGTCTTCTCACTTTAGCCCGCCTTCAAAAGGATGTTTTTTAGCTACCCAGAGCTCTAAGACCGGAAGCAATGAGCTGCTTGAGCGATATGTAAACGAATCGTTTCTGGCCATTCCTAAGTAAATTGAGCTCAGTGATCTTTCCTCACTTGCATGAACTTCACTTCTACACATGACTCCATCCTCCATGGACAACCTCTGATGAGTTGGAGTTACGAGTTTTTGAGAGAAAGGTTCTGCGGAAGATTTATGGTCCTTTGCGCATTGGCAACGGCTAATACCGCAGATGATGGAACGATGAGCTATACAAGATATACGACGAGAATTAAGAGACAGCAGGTGCACTGGCTAGGTTATGTCGTCCGAATGAATGAAAACATTCCACCTCAGAGTGTATTCGACCAGTACTCATCGGGGGAAGCAGAGGAAGAGGAAGACTTCCACCCTGTTGGAAAGATCAGGTGGATATGGACCTGGCGTCACTTGGAATCTCCAGTTGGTGCCAAATAGCTAAAAGCAAGAAGGACTGACGAGATTTTGAAAACTCTGTAACCGCGTAAGTGATGCCTACGTCAATAAAGAAGAAGAAGTTCAGTAAGATTTGCCATTTCTACAGATTACGTTTCATTTTGGCACAACGTTTGGGAATTGTCCAAAATTATTAGGCAAAGCCATGTTCTCCGGTGGCTACTTTAAGAGCTCTTCTCGCAAAATATGGTCCTCTCAGATGAGGCCCCCTGACTAAAAGGCTCCATTACCAAACATAATTGTCGCTAAATCCTGGGTGAACTAAATCCTCGTGGGGTTCGGGAAATGCAATTTCATTCCCAAAAAGTGGCCGTTTGTTGCTGATTGTGGTATAGCGGCGTCATCGAGCCTTATTTCTTTCAAAATACGGAAGAAAACTTCGTTATCACAAGTAGCGAGCATTTTAACACGATGTTGACCCATCTCTATTTCAAACAAGACAGGGCAGCGCCTCTGGCTCTACGACACCGTAGTCAAGCCCACTATGTTCTATGCAGTCCATATGTGGTGGAGGGCTCTGGAAAGACCACACTTGCAAAGAAACTCGAGAGCGTTCAACGGGCAAAGCTCATCAGCATCTGTGGTGCATTAAGGTCCACTCCAACCATTGCACTTTGCGCCATCTTGCACGTAGTGCCCGTAGACATCGTCGGAAATCGTATGGCTGCGAATGTTACTATCAGACTTAGACAATCTGGCTTTTTAAAAGAGCACGTGTCTGAAAATTCCGATATCCTCACACACTTTGACCTTATACCGGATCACTTGGATCATGAAGTTGCCAAACCGAACTCTGGCGGCTCCTTCTCTGCCCATATACCGACGAGGAGTTGTGGATTAGAAGAAGCCGTTGGAGGAGAGACGCAGTGAGCTCCTTTACGGATGGGTCAAAGCCCAGAGGGAATTTTGGTAGAAAGATTTATTGTCAGGAGCTCTTTAATAAACTCCAGCTTCGGACTTTCTGCCAATTACAGTGTCTTCCAACCCGAGATTTCAGCCATAAGATAGCAGTAGATCTGTTGTACCGCAATCCAGCCCCCTTCAAAGAAGTGACCATTCACTCAGATATCAGAGCAGGGATACTAGCCTTGAACTCACTAACAATGCTTTCAGAGCTGATGAAAGAGTGCCTAACCTCGCTCTCAATAGCATAGAGTGTCTTTGTGATAAGACTGGTATGGGTAGCGGGCCATAGCAGAATCACAAAAATTTCAAAGCTGATGAGCTAGCAAGGAAAGGCATCCTAGAACCGCTATGGGCAGAATGGGAGCATGCCGGTGCTTCCGTACTCTCTGGTCTTCTACTACTAGATAGCTGGGCTTCGCGAAAGCTAGGCCCGTGCTGGGCCGCCATCAGTACATACGCTGTCGCAAAAGCCTTTTAGCCTAAGATCGATGTCAAGAATCTAGTGATCTCTTCTTTGCCCTCAGTAAGGCTAGCCTCTCCCTAGTTTTGGGGGGACAGAGAGCGAATGATACGAATGAGATAGTGAGAGAGAGAACGAAGAAAAGACCATAAACCAGTAGTGACCTAACACTTTTCACAACAACAAGTTGAGCAGCGTTAGCCGCATCAACCCTGCAGGATTATTGTATGAAACTTCATTAACCAAATCACTTATTACATATTGTTAAAATCAGTGCAACCCTGTAGTTTAGTTTGCATATCTATTTCAGCAATTATTTACAGAAACCTAACGGCAGCACGGGCAAATAGCTTCGTCAAACGCTTCAAGATACATTCACACCCACACACTGGCACTGACACAGCCGCAAACACAAATATTGCGCGAGCTAGTGCAGTCACTGGATGGCATATGTATTGATAGAAATATGTGTATGTATGTGTTTGTCATCATTTATATGCGCGCAAGCATCTCAATGACCCCGCTGTGGCATGCGTCCTCAAAGTGTCACATGCCATTTAATCTATCAAAAGCCAACGGGCAACCATAGATCTCAAAGCGTCTGCAGTTGCTAGACGGACTTCTATATGTATGTATATGTACATATGTATGTATGTGTATGTGTGTTGTTGCACAAACTAATACGCAAATATGCATATGCTGGCTGGCTTCTGGCTTCATTCTAATCCTTTAAAGACTGCGCATTAGTGGTGGCGACCGAAATGTTGAGTGACTAAGAAATGAATTCCAAGCAATCTGCTGGCGCTCTTTTACACATTATACAAGCATAAGCGCTGATATAAATATAAGACCATGTATACTTGCATGGAATAACAAAAACAGATATTTTATTCTTGCTTCTGTTTATATATTAAAGCTACATAAATTTGCAAATGTTGCCGCTGCCCACGCGCCGCCTGTCATCTGTGCCTTAACCACAAGCCATCAGCGTCAATGTACACAGTAATTGGTTTAATTTTCGTTTCATTTGCGTTGCAAGCTGTGCAAATAATTCCACACCTTCTTGCCGTCATATACATGCATATGTAATATGCATATGTGTGCTGGTAAATTTGTCCATCTGTGGTGGTAATTGCAAGTCATTAATTTGAAAACAACTCGGTGTGCGTGAGGTTTGCCTGTATGTGTATTAGTGTTGATTATTTGGCGGCTTTGTGGCTTATGGTGAATCACTTGAAGGTCTTTCAGTGTTTCTTAGCGAAAATTAAAGGCTTTAAAGACAAACGCAGATATGCTTTAAGGGTTATATCCACTTGTGAATTTTGAAACAAAGATTCTTCATATCATCACTTCCAAGTTTTTATAGATAGTCCACGTAAATCATACCTACTGAATACCAGAATACGATGCTTATCATCACTTTGGACAGCATTCGCTTTCTTTGGAACAAATTCGCCGATGATGACGTCCACGGTTTCAGCAGTTCCTTCGTTTCTGGGCTGCTTGGTGCATCTGTGTTTCCTCGACGCTCCTTTCTAGAATACGGTGGACATCAGCTTTCTTTCCAATTGGAAAGTCTTCGTCTTTTTTGGCTCAGATTCACCGTGTAAAGTCCCAAGTTTTGACAGTTTCTGGTATGCATCAGTGGAACCAAGTTTCGTCGCCTATTACAAAACCAATCCTTCGTATTGCATGCGAAGGTCATAAAGTAAAGCTGTGAGAAGTTGGCACGGTTTCTCTTGAACGCCTGAAGTGACCAAACCCGACAACTATTAACGTCAACAAATCTCATCAATCGCAATATTTCATGCAGTCCACCAGATGAAGTATGCTAGAGATATTTGAGACAGCTGATATGTCAAAGAACCGCGTGTATTATTCTTTGACATACCAGCTGTCTCAGATATCTCGAGCAGCTTCATTTGGCGGACTGCCAATGCGAGTTTGTGAACTGTTCTCACGATCCACTGAGGTATCAATATTTATGACGCAAAAGGTAGCTCATTAAAAAAAATTGACGATCGTCATCGAAGGAAAAGAAATGTCGTATACAATCTCCTTTCTAAAAACAAGGATCGTTATCGTTTTTTTATATTTTCTTGAAAATCCGCGTCAACTGGTGGTTAAAACAAAAATACGAGTCCAATACGGCAGAATTTAACGGTAGCTCTCTATAATATTGTACTGTGTGATTGCAAATTTCTATTGTAATAGTGACGCCATCAAGCAGTAAAGCTGAGTACAAATTTGAAACTGAGTCCAAACTCCTCCCAGTTACATGTTGCCCTACAGGATAACACCTGAACTTAGGTGCGCTGAAAACCTATTGGTACTAGGCAACTTTAACGCGCACTACGACGGTTTGCATTTCCGCCTGTCAAACGATCGTAGGGGGATGGAGCTGGCGAAACAGACAGACGATTCGACATTCTGCACAATGAATGACGAAGCTCCTACTAAAATTATGGGTACCTGTAATTGCTCACGCGATATTACAATTGCTAGTGGTGGTCTGATAAATAACGTAACCTAACGACGATGCTAACTCTCGCATCAGACCATCTGACCATAATTATCTCGATCGAGAAACCTCCCGACTGTAGTTCTGGACTATGAACTAACTACTCTAACTCTCGCATCAGACCATTTAACCATAATTATCTCGATCGAGAAACATCCCAACTACAGTTCTAGACTGTGAGCTACTTGAGAAGAACTAATCAAGGGGTTCTGCAGAGTTCTGCAATCGGCCGGCCGATTCTTAACTACGCTGCACCAATATGGTCGCTTGGATGCAGTGAAGCGTAGACGAGGAAGCTGCAAACATATCACAATACTGCCCTCCGGACCACGACGGGATACCTCTTGATGTCTACCATCGAACACCTGCATAGTGAGGCCCGCATGCTCCCAGTTAAGGAGTATAATGAACTTCTCTTCAAGCAGTTCCTGCTGGGGTGCTTTCTCAGAAATCATTCCCAAAATGTTTGAGTCATCGTCGGTAACGGATCATTATAGCATATAGCTGCTATACAAACTGATTGATAAAAATCAAGTTCTTATATTTTAAACTTTTTTATTTGACAAAATATTTTTACGACATTTGACATGGATTAAAATTTATTTGTTATGAGCAAATGTTGTACAAATTAATTTGTTACTAAAGCAGTTTGATTATCCACGCTAAAAAGTATACTTCAAAATATTAACCGATTTCTCTGGACTGTGGTAAGATAGCTACGAACAAGCAGATTAATAGCTCAAGTTTTCAGGGATTTCGTTTAAGATATTTCCAAGGAAATTTCATGTGGGGACTAAAAAAAATTTAAAAAAATACTATATTTAATATTTTACAATATATGTTAAAAGAACTTGAATCAATAAAGTGAAATCCCTTTATTGAAATTTCTATAAGCTTAAGAACTTACGCCTAATGACTTTTCAATTTCATGGCATAAATATGAATATCCGCACAAATGTCTACTCACTGGCACAATATGAATGGTTATCAAAGGAAATAAAAGTATGTATGATGAACCATAAGGCAAACAATTTTTATTACTCGACGTCACTACAGCTTTCAATTGCACATTTCCTTCTCATTCAATGAGACTTTAAATAAACATTAGGCATTGTAAAAAGGAAAGAAAAAAATGAAATCCTTTTGCCACTCAATACAAATAAAGCATCACTTTCTGTCAACGAAATGAACATCTCAATATCAAGTGCAGTTTCATTAAATACAAAATCGTCTCTTAATACCTGCAGGCCTTCAAGTTCACTACGCAGTTCTACAATATGCCACTCACTGCTGTGGAAATACCATCCTCAAGGTCACACACACAACGCCCACCGCTCGACGCCCACTCCCGTTATTGAGGCTCATTGTGCCTCGTACAGCCTACGAATTACAAAATAAGTAAGTAATTTGCGCTTTCCTTTCACTCATTCATTCTTAGTTACTTTATTTATATTGCATTGTTGGCTTTCTACTGCACTTTGCCATTTCAGTAGAAATGAAGATTGGCAGGAAAAGTTCGCCAAAGACCATTTGCTGCAGTCAAGGAAATTCATTAAAATGCCAATTTGTCGATATTTATTCCATTTAACTGTGAGAAGCAGCATCGTTTCCGCAATTTATGTCACAGCATTCCAAAGAACAGCGACTAAGAGCGTCGTAAGTAAGTGCCTTATAGACTGGCTCAATTAATGAGTATTTGATGTATTGATGCGTTGCTGTGTTTGTGTGTGTAGTGGTGTTAGCTCATATTTAATACATACTGAGTGTGTTAAAGTAGTAGTTTCGTTGAATTATTGAGAAAATAATTAAAAATGTTGTTGTATTCCAAGCAAAAATCGTTGCATATCCACAGGCGTGGCCTTTTAAAGCAGTTTTTGCTTTTTAAGGTAGACTAAAGGTAATACAATATATGAGAGAGTGAGTTCAAAATAGATGCTTGGTTGTATGGCGTCGGGTGGCATATAAAGACCCTCGAAAATAGACCTAAGACAAAACTTTTCTTGCGACAGTCGGGTCTACGTAAACGGAACGGTCCCGAAACTATCTCTATCAAGGACTGCAGGATTCGTACAAATTACTTCAGGAATATTTTCTGCTGCAATAACAACAACCCAAGATAAGAAATATCAAACAATTTGTATGGCAGATCTAAATAATATGTTCCCAGCTCCTAACGTGATCTTGAGCAAATAATGCATGTCAATTTTCAAAAAGATAACTTAAAAGTAGTTCATACAAGAATTTGATTTTGATCGGTCAGTTTGTATGGCAGCTATATGTTAAGTGGCCCGATCAGCAAAATATTTGCAGAGAACGTAGCGTCGGTTTATACGCCAAATATCGTGAAAATATATTGGCAAATAAAAAAGTTTTCCATACTAGAACTTGAGGTTGATGATTCATTTGGTATGGCAGCTAAATGCTGTAATGATCCGATATCGGCAGTCCGACAAATGAGCAGCTTCTTGATGAGAAAAGGATGTGTGCAAAATTTTAGTTAGAAATCTTTAAATCTGAGAGACTAGTACACATATGTACTGACATAAGGACCGACGGATACGTCTAAATCAACTCATGAGTATAAAAATGCAAGATAGGAGGATGAAAAAGTGATGGAAGCTCCTCTATATTCTATGCATTCGAATACTTCGAAGTCGATATTAAAATGTTAACTTAGGCTTTGCAAAAACCTCCAAATCCCTTCAAGGGATTATATATTCTTTAATGCATTTATGGGTTTCAGACAAGGGATCTGAAAAAAGGTGGGCTCGCTGCGCTGTGCATAACAGCAGCTTTTAGAATAACTCCAATGGCGGCTCTTGAACTGACACTAAACCTGCATCTATAGACCTCTTCGCTGAAAACTGCGCAGGAAAATCCTGGCTGCAGGAGAATTTATACCTTCGGAACTAAATCGGTGAGTAATGGTGGTTGGACAACTACCGACTATATGATCTCACTTTTCAACTGGGAAAGAAGACTCACAGTAAACATAGAACAAGATGGCTGGCGTAAAGGTATATTTCCACGCACAAAATCTGAACATCTATACGGATGGCTCGAAAATGGACGATGGAGTTGGTGCGGGAATATACCGTCCAGAGTTAGGTCAAGATGAGATCTTTGTTATTGCGAAAGCATCGGAGCTGGCTTCTAATACACTTGCAGGCAATTCCAGAGTCAACATCTACATAGACAGCCAAGCAGCTAACAAAGCAGTAACCTCGTATCGCATATCGGTAAGAAATTACCTAGGAAGCAGGGCGGCAGTGAAAAGTAATGCTAGAAGCTAGCAACTTCATTTCTAATGGGAACCAGGCCAAAAAGGCATCGAGGAGAAGAATATTGCCAAAGAACAGTGTACGGCTAACATCCGAAAAAGTGATCATGCATTGTCTATACGAAGGTAAAAAAAACCAAAACTCGATGAAACGAGCTACCTGGGTGCAAGATTGCAAGAGTCATGTGCAAAACGGTAAATCGAAAGTAGATAAAATTTCTATTGGCACTCGACAGAAGACACTCTAGGAACATGATCGGAATACTAACTGGTCACTGTCTGGTGGCGACATTGGTGGCAGGACGGGGCTGATGGAACAAGAAGACTGCAGGAAATGTCTAGAGGAGAGCACCACGGAAAGAATGGAGCATCTCTTGTGCACTTGTCCTGCATTGGCAAGACCATGCTGAAAGCATCTGGGGTCCCCACGGTATGATACACTGGAGAAGGTATCGATAGAGAGACTTCAAAGTCTGTTAAAATTTGCATCAAGCGCAGGCATCTTAAAGGATGTCTACTTCTTTGGACCTAGCAACTGAACTCCATCTGGTATCGCAAAGAACCAAAACTGGTTTATACGTGGCTTATTGGCCTACCAGATTAATCTAACCTAAATACTACAGAGTTAAGTTGTTTAGTCTGGAAGTCTAATAGCAAATTGATGTATGTGTCACATAATTCTCGAAAAAAAAATAGTTTTAAGTCGAGATATGGTATGGGATAAAAGTATACGAGGGCTGCTATATATATTTCTGGCCTAATAATGAAAATAGGCATATTTATCAACGAAAATGGTTTTTTTTTCGTTGGATTTGGCTCGTCTTGGAAGACCCACACGGTCGATTGCTGCTTTGTTTCGGGCTCATATGCATAGATCCATAATTCGTCACCTGTGATGATCTTATAAACGTGTTTTGAAGCACCGCGATCGTATTTTTTCAGCATTTCTTTACACCAACCCACACGAGCCTTTTTTTGAGCGATTGTCAAATTGTGCGGGATCCAACGAGAACAAACCTTTTTAACGGCCAGGTGTTCATGCAATATCGAATGTACGCTGGTGGGAGAAATGCGTAGTCATGCCTCTATCTGAAGGTATGTTACATGACGGTCTTGCATTATCAGTTCACGTACGGCATCGATATTTTCTGGCACAACGGCTGTTTTTGGACGACCTTCACGGAATTCGTCTTTGAGCGAGCGTCGGCCACGATTGAATTCGTTGTACCAGTTTTTCACAGTGCTATAGGATGGTGCTTCATAGCCATACAAAGATTTTAGTTCATCGATGCACTCTTGTCGTGATAATCCACGTCGAAAATGATCACGAGTTAATTCCATTTTTCGGCCGAGATGAATTCTCCCTGTAAATAAAACAATTCACGATTAAATGACAAAACGTTCTGAGTGATGTTATGCTAAAAAATGTCAAACTTTCCATTGGAAATGTCAGATTGCACCTGGCAACAGTGCTAGTCCAGAAGTATACAAGCAACCTATGTATTTGTTTATATTCCATAGTTCAACTAGAAAGACTATTTTAGAGTTAAAGACCGATTGGTAGCCAAAAAAGTTCAGAAGGGCTGAAACGGAAAAAAATAGATAAATATTTTATATTTCATGGGAAAAAGTGATGATAATACTTTTACCACTTTTCCACAGAAATTCGACAGCAAAAAAAGTAAACCGATAAAATAAGCCCTTAAATAGTCAAATATAAAAGAATAAATCTAAAATATAAAATATAAAAGTTCAATTCAGAAGTAAGAAAAAATACTAACAGCTTTCTCCCACAACTCAAAATAAGTTTCAAAGTATCATGCATTACTCAACGCAAAAGCTTCTTCAGCAGCAGCCACAGATGTAACAACTCAAGTTATCCGCATTTTTATGTGCGCTCGATGAGCCAAGTTATATACTATGCATGAGCGCATATGGAATACCGCAATGTATGCAATAGTTGTTGTATGAAAAATTGCATAAAAGATTTTCGACACGAATATTGTGACTTTTTTTGAACGGCTTGATGATTTTTTTCGCTTTCGCTCTTTTCTTTCAATTCGCTGCGTTGAGGCAATCATGCTGATAATCCCAATGTCAGAAGAATATAAGAAGTGTCTAACAGTAGTTGGCGATTATAGTTGTGGTAAACATAAAAAAAAATTATGAAAACGCTGGCGCATATTTCAAGTGAATTGATGCTGAAGTGAGCTAAGGCTGACAGGCTTGATGGCTTCGATTGGCTATGCCTGCTGCTGCAGCAAATAGTGATGACTATCGCTGATGCTAAGAAATTGCTCAAGTTGACGCATAGTAATTTCTAAAAGTGTAGTGCCGCCTAGAAACAGAAAGTTTTTGTAAAATTTGTTCGAATTTAAGATAGTATGTATGTAGAGGGTAGGTTGGAGAGGGCGAACTTAAAAGATACGGTAAGTTGGGTTGTTATAAACGAGCGAAGCAAAGCGATCATTTAAGGTCAGTAATACATTTGTGTGATAATTTTGTAGAAATATAGTTTCTTACGGCTTTTAATAATGCCAATTTTAATTTAGTGTATATTCTTAGATTTTAAAGTATCCAAAACATTCCTAGATTCATTAGTATACAATATACACCTAGATTTATAAGTCTCCAAATAGTACTAGTTTTTGAGTCTCCAATATATTCTTAGACTCTTAAGTGTCCAGTTTATTTATAATTCTACATTATACATCTAGTTTCTTAGTCTCCAATATATGTCCAGATTCTTAAATTTTCAAAATATCATTTGATTCTCAAGTCTCCAAATCATTGCTAGATTTTTAAATCTTCCCAAGTATTTCTAGAGCTTTATTTTAAATGTCTAAAATATTCTTAGATTCTTAAGTCTCCAAATTATTTCTGGACTCTTAAAATTCCTAAATTCACAAGTCTCCAATATATTTCCAATTCTTAAGTCTCCAAAAATATTCCAGATTTTTTAGTTTCCACAATATTCCTAGACTACCAAGCCTCCAAAATATGTCTACATTCGTAAGTTTCCGCTAAATTCCAAAAAATCTTAGATCTCAAAAAAAATGTTTGTTTATACCTAGATTCTTAAATATCCTAAATATTTCTGGGTTCTTAAAACTCCCAAATATTCTTAGATTATTAAATGTCCAATATATTCCTCGATTCTCAAGTCTCCAAAATAGACTTTTAAGTCTCCAATTTTATATTATTTTCGAAAGTATCGAAATATTCCTAAATTTTTAAGTCTCCAAAATTATCCAGCATTCTAAAATCTCTACATTTTTAAGCCTACAAACTGTTCCTACGTTTTTAAATCTCCAAAATATTTTTATATTTTATAATCTACCTCCACTGTCATTATCTTTAGCAGTTCAAGTAGGATTATTCGCGGTCTCACGAATATCCCATTTAACACTGGCTTTGCAGTAATAATTTCGACTATGTCGCTACAAGTTTTCTAAGATTTTGAGTGGACTGTTTGTTCAAAATCAACCCTGGAAAACTCTCATAGATTATAAGTCTTACAGCAAGAAATTTTAACTGTGAGTTGAAAAATTGAGATCACTGATACCACTGGCAACAGGATCCTCTAAAAACGATAAATTGTGAGAAAAGAGCCTGACTGAAATTTAATAAGAAACTTTCCCGCTCTCTCACTCTCAATCTGCACGCCGATGATGACAGGATACGTTGCACATAGCTCATAACTAACCTCACTTTTTCTACAAAATTCATATCGATTAGTGTTGCCACAAGAAAACAAAATTAAAAGGCTCATTAAGCAGGTGCAACGATCGGCTTAAAAATCGTTTAAGTCTATTTTTAAAAGTATTTAAATTTAAGTTCAGTAAGCGCAAATCTGCTTAAACTAATTTTAGCGCATAATAATTACACAGTGTTCATAGTTAATTATAGCGCGTTAACACAAGGCATATGCCTCGGCGTGCAGCAAAACTATGAACACACACGCCCACTTATATATGTATACCGTTATATCTGGTATTTTGTATCAGGCATCAACGACGGAGCTTATTAGGCGCTTATTCGTGCGAGCAGTTCATTGCAAGCAATTTGAGGAGCTTTTCGTTGTCACGCCTTTGTACATTGTTGCGGCAGCACGCTGACAGTTACACGAGTCAAGTGTCAACAACATTTCGTCATCAACGTCATCAGCATAATTACAAGGGCTGGCGAAATACAAAACTCGACGCTTATACGTATCCTCAGGTTGCAAGAACGCTCAACAACACGGAGGCAGCGCAACGGCAGTGCGCGCAAAGAATGCGGCGGAGTGTGTGTGGATAATGAGCTGGAGTACGAGGTGCAGTTGTTCTGAAGGAAATAAATACTTGCAACAGGCTACATATGTGTACACATATACACACACAGAGAGGTTTGTGGGAGTGTGTTCGTGTGGCTTCTTGTGCAGTCACATGAGCCGACGCTTGCCTGGTATATTTACAATTCAATTATGCCGGTCGCACGTGTGCTGCATAATTAAGTGGCGGCACAATTAAAGGGTCAAACAAACTGAATTTCACCCTTAGACGGACACGCAGGCACACATATGATATGATGGGCGGGATACATAAATGCCCGTGGGCCCATAAGTGTGCAAGAAATGATGCGGCAATGATCGCAGCGATTCGGGAGCGCAATATAATATTATACGGAATATAATATGTGTGTATGCACTTATTGTTTATTATTAATAAAGAGTTCAATAGTAAATACTTCTATTGCTTTTTTTATAGCTTGAACAAGTCAGATATTGAGTTTGTTATAAAGTAACACCCAAAAGGAAACGTCGAAGATTCTATGAAATATGTAACCTGATTCGATTTAGCTATGTCTGGCTGTCAGTCCGTCTATCTACATATATGCGAACTGGTTCCACAGTTTTTGAGTTCAATTAGCTGTGGTCCCTCACTGGATGATAAATCCAACAGATCATTTCTGAGGACAGTATGGCACTGATCAAGCGAAAGGATAACGAGTTTCTGTCGCGATATTATAGTGGGAAGTGATAATGAATGAAGTATAAATTCCTCGGTGGATATGGTTCAAAGCGTCCGGAGACACAACGGTAGGGATGCTGTCAAGTTGCAATAAACGTACCGCTACGAAGTGCAGCCTCTTTCAGGGAGGTAAGCATTCACTCCGACAGCACAGTGGCAATACTTGCGCTGAGCTCGGTAACTGTGTGTTCAAGGTTAGTAAAGAGAGTCTGTCCGCACTAGAAATAACTTCGAGCTACTTCAACATCAGGCTTGTTTGGGGGTCGCTGACAATTGCAAAGCACGGCGGAATTGGTTGGATCTCCATTGACATGCTGTCTTCTAGAACTTGACCTATGGAGCTCGCGTGTGCTTAATAGGCGCTGGTCGATAACCAGTTCTTTTGCGACTGCGAGGTTCTTTCGGCCTAGAATAGAAGGCAAGAGATCTACGGAACTACTTGCTTTGAGCAAAGTTCATTTTGCCACATGCGTAGGAGTTCCTAATGAACACTGTCCAATAGGCAAAAGTTTTAAAATCTTATCGGACGCTAGTTGTCAAAATTACAAAGGGGAGTGTGAGGTATAAACATTCAAGTACTTTCACCTCCATTGTCCGCCTTTGCAAGACTGAGGCTGAAACATCTCAATAATCTTACCTTCCTCAAGCCAAAAGACATAGCTGAAATTGATTAAATTTGTGACAGGCTCAAAGCGCTTTGTCCATCTGTAAGGGTCTTTCGATCCAGTTTTTAGAAGTTCATAGATACACCAGCGGACCGGAGTTCTAAGCTGTCCGGATGAGATCTTTCTTAGATCGAGCTTTTAACTTTACTTAAACTAATTTTGCTTTGCTGAAACGATTGTAAGAAAAGCCCAGCGCCCTTTTGTGGCGAATAATTAATTGATCTTTCACAAGGACCATGCTGTCTTATACAGGGTTTATTCAGCTGTTGCAGGAACGGTGGGGAAATACGCTTTGTAATAGGCTCCTGTCGACCTATCGTCGATTGTCCCGCTTCGTCCTCTAACGACTATTTTCTTTTTCCTGATGCAGAAAGTAGAAGATTTCGCTCAACTGAGCAAAGCAAGGCCTCAAAACTTCATACCACCGAGCCTACATCGAAATGTTAGAGAACCGTTGTTAGAATAAATTCATATTTCCATTCGATTTCAATTCAATTTTTGTAAAGGTTGGTGAATTTTTAGTCTGAAAGTGTATGGAAATGAACAGATAGATAGAAAGTTGAGGCTTTGCACTCTCCTATATCACATATAGTCATAAAGGTCCAGCATTCTGAACAATTCCATGAGCTTGGTGGGCTTCGCAAGAGACTATGCCCATGTTGGATAAGTGCTTCCTGATTATGAAGTGCCCTGTATAGAGCGCGACAACGAGGTGGAATTTATTTCCTTGCAAGGTTGTAGCCTCCCAGTAGTAGCTTAGCGTGGCGCATTGTTTCTGCCTGCTGCCAATACCGTTTTCTCTCCACTCTCTCTTCCATGTGGAGAAATGGTGTGAACACCACCGCAAAGCGTGATTCTGACCTTATCATTCTGGAAGCTGCCCCAGAGCTCTATGCCGACTATCCCTTTATGCCCCGGCACCCACGTCAGGTGACCTCATAAGCTGAAATCGCTTTAAGTGCCGCTTGACTTTCGTTGGGTATAGCCATAGTTGCGATAGAGATTGATTTCTTCCCACTGACTTTTACAAAGACTTCTGCTTGAAAGATGCTCGGAAAACGTCCAATTGGTATGGAAAGTCTGGTATGCGGTCTCGCAATGCCTGCTCTATTACCTTCCGGTGTTTTCGAGCCAACAGTGTACCAGTAGATAGCGTCGCTCCTCAGTAGTAGGTCAGGTGTGCTATCATTCCACTCCGCCATACTGCCGAAAGTAACTCTGAACTTTTTTGAAAAGTTTACCTTCATCGTAAGACCGTGGAAGAAGCCAGTGAGTGTGTCTTCCTCTCATGCCTTCATTTGTTAAGACGATATTTACTTCCTTTGTAGCTTCGATAATTGAAAGTCTACCGAGATTGCCTCGCCTTAGCCAAGCAACCACTTCATAAGTGATAATAAGCCTTCCGATCATGGTATACAGTCATTAGATGATACCTCGCTAGCAGCCCCAGGATCTGCCGGCCTTGTTGCCTTTGGACAATCTTAATTCCTATGATTTTTCCACCGTAAGGTTGTCTGATGTGAGGCCAGGGAATTTGGTCTCTTTAAACACCTTCAACGCCCTGCCACCGAGTGTTAGGGACCTCAAGCCCGGAAGAGATGTTCGCTTTTTAAAAGAGACAATAATTTCATCATCATCATATATTATTTGTCACTTTAAATTAAATTTAGTACAAGCCTTCCATAAGTTAAACACAACTATGTTCCTACAAACGCTTTCTATGTATAAGTCAAAGGTCAAAGTACCCAAAGACTATAGTAACCCTACCAGCACAGCAGCTGTCAGGCGCAAGTACATTTTTTGCGATTTCAAATTGGATTTTTCATAATTTTATTTTATGCCTTTAATTTTCTTGCTTGCTCTGGCCCAACATCCAGCGTCCGTCATCAACGCGGTGTGTTGACTTTTCACAAGCAAAATCATAAAAAGCGTGAAGCATTTTAATTAAAAAATAGCTAAACGCGTAAATTAAAATATAATCACAATCGACAAATAAAAATACACAATTGAGTAGCGCGGAAAATGACCGGCTCCCTGTTGGCCATGCGACAGCGGAAGCGACTACAAATTAATAACGGAGAAAATTAAAATAGCATGCGCTTTAAGCTTAAATTCGATAATAATGTGGTGACGAGCGACGATAAAGTGCTACAAAATGATTGAAAGAGGTAAAATATTTATTGTTGATGATAGTTTTTAAAGACGTCACGTGATATATCTAAAAATATTGCTGTCTATTCAGCATGTCATATTGAGATTTATGATTATTGAGGATTTTATTAGAGAACCTTGGCCACTTTCAAAGTGCTTTTCAAAACTATACAAGTAGTTCATCCTCTAACAGCATATATATTATACTATAAGAAGCAGAAGATAACAGCATACGAGTACTAACTGAGAATCAACATCTCTCGTAAATCGACTTAACACATTTTTGTTAATTTTTTTCGAAAATGTTCAGGATGAAACGGTCAACAAGGAGTACTACTTGACCATCCTGAGACGTCTACGTTAAGCAATTCATT
Organism: Bactrocera zonata; assembly: GCA_037783105.1. NCBI lineage: Eukaryota > Metazoa > Arthropoda > Insecta > Diptera > Tephritidae > Bactrocera > Bactrocera zonata. The sequence continues at coordinate 1,052,121 of JBAWJQ010005073.1, read as the reverse complement.
GTAAACGTCCGGATTTGTGGGCAGAAAGGTCATGGGTTTCTCACCGCGATAATACCACGTTAAATTGTAGTATGATTAGGACTGAATTTTTGACCAAACACGATATTAGAGTCATCGCTCAGTCACCGTATTCGACAATTTTGGCTTCCTGTGACTTTTTCCGTTTTCGAAACTACGTACTTCGCGGTACGAGCCTTGAGTCCACTGAAGTTATTGAAAATCATTCGCTGAAGGCACTGAAGTTGGATTAAGCTTTGACATGCTGGTTATACAGGTATTGCTTCAAAAGGAGCTCCAGGTTTGAAAACCATTGATATCTCAGTTTATTTTTTACGTACGGCAATAAAAAGAACTCATTCGCTGTCATGTCAGGACGTCAGCACCATGTGGTGGATGATTCATCAAATCGATGTTTTGAGTGATCAAAAACGCAATTGTTACAGTCAATGTGTGAGTGCTCGCATTGTCGTGGTGAAGCGTGAAAGGTTTTCCTAATTAATTGAAAAAAAAACTGGCAACAAAAACTTATGTACCACTCAGAATTTACTGTTTTCCGTTGCTCTAGAGGGACGGTGGCAACTTTTTCTGGAAACACCTATATAGTCGAATACGTTTTACTTTCGAACTAATGCGTATAAATCCATCACCTACCATGTTGTCATAGACTTCCTTTTTTAGTCGATTCACAAATTATGTGTGATCTGCGACCTCGACTGGATTCACCATAATATTTAAAAACACTGGAATTAAGTTAGACGTTACACTGTTGCTGAGTTAATGTTTTAAAAAATATTTGAGTGAAAATCTTCGGGATTGAATTCTATTTTTTGGCCGAGATCAATATTTTAAGTTACTGTACACAAAAAAAGGAACGCTGTCACAACGTTCTAAGTATCTAAAACATCACAAATGTCAAACTTTACGATAAAGTTGTGACTTGCTAGTCTGCAGCACTAGGGTTTTAAGTCCCTACATACATTTTGCCAATTACTGAGACTTGTTGCTTTGAAGGAAATGCAATATGGTTCTCTTTCTTTTTCTTCTTCGTGTGATAATCCTCGTCTCAATTTATGATTATTTATAATCTATCTTTAACACTTTCTTCAGTATAGAATAGTCTATAGGTAAGGTAGTTGGCAAGCCTAAAATTTCTATTAAAATAGTAGTAAGAATTTGTTCATTATTTTGAAATTTTAATGCTTCAAAATCTACGACGTTCGTCTCAAAGTAATTATCCTTATCCCCAATACACATGTGCCAACGTATTTTCCAATCCTCGAAACCGTTGTTAAAGTCAATTTATGGAACAGCCTTCAATGCGTGTAGCGATTTACATTTAATGTCTGCAATTGACTCAAAAGGGTTCTCTGAAGCGGTAGTTTGAGTTTGCTGAATAGTTAGAAGTCACATGGAGCTAAGTCAACCGAATATGGTGGTTATGGCACGAAATTGGTTGAAATTTTAGCGGAAAACTTCGCAAGAATTAATGCAGTAAACGACGGTGCATTATCGTGGTGAAAAAATAAAGATTTTTCGACCCATAATTCCGGCATCATAAATATTCTTCCTTCTTGGCTATTTGGCCAGTCGGAAGGATATTCGAAGAAAACTGTCAAAGTCCCTGGATTTTTGATCTACTTTCACGTGGGTTTTTCGGTTTCGACTCACCTTTGCCACGATATCCGGCCGATAGATCTAAGTCTCATCGCCAGTAATAATACATTTCAAGGTCTTCAGGTAGTCGAAAGGCATTGTTTCACAGACGTTAACGCGACGTTGTTTTTCGAAAAAATTTAGTGATTTTGGAACCAATCGTGCTCTCACTTTTATTAGGCCCAGTTGATTTTTTTAAATGGTTTTCACTGATCATTTTATTCACGTGATGATCATCAGTTGATGGTCTCCATGCACATAGTTCGTCTTTAACTCGTTCTCAGCCGTCTTTGAATAATTTGGATAAATCAAACACACTTTCCCGTGACAAACAATTATCACTGTAGACCTTTTATTAATATTCTGAACGTTTCGGCACCACAAATTTGATTCCGTACACACAGGAAAGTTAAGCATATACTAAACACTAATGATTATTTTAATGTAACAGTTAGGACAGATGTCACTGATAGTCATACGAGGTTTGACAATTAAGTAATGAGACTGATTTTATTGCCGCGCTTGTGGTAAACCTGTGACCTTGAAATGCCCTTTCTCTTTTTTCGGCATCTCTCCCCTCTCCACTGATATATGTACATCGCTCTAGCTTGTTTAGTTCGCCTGCTGCGTCAAGTTGAGTAGACATATGTTTGTAGTGCTCGCCACGAAAATGGAAAAACGAAATCAAGAGCAACGCGTCGCGATAAAATTTTGCGCCAGATCGGGTGAAACAACTTCGGAAACCCATTTTGAGTTGATTACGGACATCCCAGTCGAAGCATTCCAGAAATGTTACGAAGCATGGAAAACGCGCTGGAATCGCTGTATAGCTGCCCAAGGGGATTACTTTGAAGGGGATGGCAGTTGTAGAATAATTTTCAAATATACGGTTTTATAGAAACAGTCTCATTACTTAATTGTCATACCTCGTATCAACCTAAAAAAGAATATTTCAACAAATTTGTTTAAATTGAAAAGTCTTACTATTTTCTGCCCACAGTTGTTTCATTTCATTAAGGAACGAATAAAAAAATTTCATAAGATCTTTATTAAAGTGTTTGAAAAAGACAATTTACATAACAAATTTTGTAAAAAGTTTCAAACCACTTTACAAATGCATGTACATTTATATAGCTGTCTAGAATACTTAGCTTTCAGTCAGCTCAAATTTAATATGGAACCCCCCAAGGACCACTTCATAATGTAAAACGCAGTTGGTTACCTTGTCACAGCAACAAGAACAATGGCAACGAATTTTTTTGTTTAAAAGCGCAACGCACCTGACAATGCCGTCAACAATGGCCAACTAACAAAAACAACAACAAATGGCGTAAGCAAACAACCGGAAATGTTTGTCATTGCAAGCGGTTAGTTGGCGCGGTTACCGCTACTGAGCTGCCAATGACTCTGCAACGCTGGTGCAAGCACATGCAAGTGGTGGAGAGTGAGTGTGTGTTTGTGCGGCCGTTGCACCGGCGCGCCGCAACGCTTGGTGCATGGCCATTTTGCTGCCGGAAAGTTAATTTTATTGTTGACGTTCACCTCAAGGGCGGCATTAACACGTGAAATTATGAAAGCCATGAGACACTGCAACAACAACAATGCACATTACATGCAACACATGCCGCGCACGTTAGTCGCCTACATAAACAATGCAGCTATGACAAAAACAACAACTCGGACTATGACAGCATAGAATTTCGGTAATGTTTTGGCAGTTTCCTCTTTTCGTTTTTGTTGTTTTTTTTTTATTTTGGCGGTAACCACAAAGTTCGAGCGAATATTTTGTAGGCAACATGCTGACCAAACAATTCAGACGCGCCAGGAAATTTTGTGCCTACCAAACATTTCGTAGGGAGAACAACAACAAATTGTTTAGTAGACTGCGTTTTTGCGCGTTGCGTGTACTTGGTGATTGTTTTGGTGGGGTTGTGTGGCAAGCAGACGAAATTTAAGCTGTGAACTTTAGTTGTAGGGCACACAAATATGGAAGAAATTGTTATAAATTTAAGTAAAGTACTTATAAGAAATATTTTTTATTATATTTCAATAAGTTATGCCTTTAAAAATAAAATTTTAAATCCATAAGTATGGATACCCAGAGGTATGAAGAGTTTGGTAAGTGGTCCTGCGACTTCTGCACCAACTTCCTCCGACCTTTTTGAGCCGTCGGTGTACCACTTGATTGTACTACCCTTAAGCAGTAGCTCGAGAGTGGAATCACTTCAATCGGAGTGCAGAGTGGAATCCAGTGAGAGAAATTTGACCATGTTTGTCATCTCGTTGTCACTTAGAAAAACTAGTAACTTATCAACGACAAAGCTCCATAGCGGAGGGAAAACATTCCACCCTGTTGGCAGCCTCTTGTAGTGTCGAGTCAACTCCTGGTATACCTTATTCTAGTGCGCAGTACGGCCTCTTTCCATCTGCCACATTGTTTTTCTCCAATGCTCTGGCTACGCTCTTGTGAGACGTGTTGTCAAAAGCACCTTCGATGAACAGAGCAGTATTAGTTGATATGCCTGCCTTTTAAGTAAGCTAGTTCACATTCAAGGTTGCAACGTTCAACGTCTTTGACATTATTTCATGATCCACGATCTTTTCCATACTTTTTAGTAAAAAGAAAGTTAGACTAATTCGACTGACGGATTTTGTCTGTGAATAGTCCCTCCTTCGTAACTTGGGTATTAAAACCACCTTCGCGGTCCTCCATATTTCAGGGATATACGCCAGTGCGAGACTACACCTCAAGGTGTGGCAGTAGAACCTGCTCTTTCTGTTATAAGAGGGTTTCCAAAGTCAATCCCATTGACTGGGTCTTCAGTGAACAGTTGTTTTGCGACTGTCTAACCTAAGGTAGACATCAGTCTATCCGAATTGTTTCCGCGAAATGCGTATAAGTCCCGTCGCATCTTTTGATTGCCAATACTGCGTCAGTCCTGCCTCTGGCCATAGCTCTCTGCAGACTAGGTGTTTCTGATGTAGATGTGACGTTTTCACTGAACTTCCTAAAGGTTGGCTGTTTGCAGACCTAATCCTAATCTTAAGTTCCATTTATATTCCTCCTAGATCCCTTTACGTTTCGCCTTATTGAAGAGCCTACGTACTCTTTTCTTAAGATCTGAGAGTTTGCTTGACCACCAGGGGCAGTTGCGTCTGTTGGTGATCACCTTTAGTGGGCTGCTGCAGTGGTACGCGTATATGATGGACTGGTTTAGCACAGACAATCTGCTTTCCAGTCCTGAAGCCGTAGCATTTCTATCATGCTGCTTCTCCTCACTCACATTCATTTCTAGCGTATCTCGGAAGGTGTTCCAGTTTGTGTTCCGGAGAATAAATCTGGGACGGGAATTGTTCGAACTCTACTTCTAGCCCGAACCTTATGATTCTATGACCCGACAATGAGGGCTCTGATGACACCTTCCATTAGTGAGATCATTCCGTTCATTGACCCGTTGCTTAAAGTGATGTCTAACACCTCCCTCCTACTTATACTTGTAGTATAAATGAAGTTGGTTCACAACCCACATTCTCTATAGTTAAGTTTCTACCAATAAATCTTAATAAGATTATTTAAAATCTTGTGTTGCAGTCCTTACTGCCCCATTTCGATTGATGGGTATTCGCATCACATCCCAGGTTCAAGGGCAGCTTGTATCGCCTGCAGTAACTCACACGGGGGGTGTTGTGGATGCCTCTCCCGGAAAATAAGCTGCAGCCAGGACGAAATCTGCTCCTTCACTATCCCTCATTTACGCAGCAACTAGATCCTGTGTCAGGAACTCTGAAATACAAAAAAATATCAAATTGTTCCCTTTCCTTGACGTCCGTCTTGACGCCTCTAATCTTTCATTGGGAGACTCATGGTTCTTGTGCCAGCAAGTTGTCCAGATTAGCCGATGTGAACCTTCGCGTGATGACATTTAGGCTTATATGACCTTATGACCCTGGAACTGAACCCGTAGTTCAGATGGAAGCTTTCTCTCCGGACGTTTTTTTTTTTGATCCATCGCTTTTACAAAGTCCTTAATGTAGTAGTGGCTGTAGTTGGATTTCGCAGATTTACACTGCAGCCTAAGAATGTCACGCACTAAGTGTTGTCGAGAATGATTCGGCGGGTCTGAGTTATATGATTTCACCTAAAAGTTGGCGGTGTCACGGTCGGGTCGGGGGTAAAACTCTGACGTATTTAACTATTCCTAGATAAAATAAATGAAATCACCTTTTTGCCAGCAGAAACAACAGTCAGAAAATAAAGCTGACCAACTGCCAGCCCTTGCCTACATTCAGGCTAAAGTCCACAACTATTTCATGCCAAAAAGTATACAATGGGACGGAAGCGTGCAAACAGCAACCACCATTATGCGGGAAGTAAAGGGTGAACAGTATAAGCCTGCAGTTATGAGTGCGTTACGCACAATTGCGAGCAAATGTGTGTACCTAAGCGAGTCAGCCGGTTAATGCATGCACTTTGGCGCACTGGCGCGCAACTAACGCACTCAAATGGCATGACGGCAGTGCGAGTTTCCGGCGTAGGAGTTGACAACAGGCTTGTTTGGCAAATTATTTTTCATGATTTTGTTTTGTGTGCTGCTTTTGTTTTCAAAGCGCTTCCCAGTTCACTTAGCGAACGCACACGCTAAGAGCTAAGCAAACGCTCCCGTATGCACTTTTTCGTTACTTATCCACAGGGGCGGGCTATGCGCCGAACGCACCAAACGCCATGTGAAGTCATGCCAGATATTTGCTTTGCAATTCTCGCTCGCTGCGCTCTCCTAAGATTAGTTCTCATGGCACATTGTCGCATTTGTTTCTTCCTCCGTTGCCCTGCGTTCGGGCCTTATGTGCACGCCGCTTCGCATTCATTTTTCATATCCCATTTTGCAAGCAGATTTGGTTGTTGTTGCTTTTGGATGATGTTTTTTTTTTGGTGCTTTGCTGCCTGCTTTTGCGCATTTGCTGTGAGATTTATACCGTCATCATAATAAATTCATGTGATTTATCTCGAGGGCAAATGCATGTGAAATGCACAAAAGCAGGCGCAAGCCAGCGCACGCACAGAAGTATATATGTACATATATACATATATACACTAACTCAGGCTACTTTGTTCCTGCTAGCGTGTTGCTTTGCGACAGTTGCCTTATGCTTGCTGAGCCCTGTCTTACATACACACATATACATAACTAACACTAAACACTATAAAGGCTCACACCAATACACTCACACACATACCCATCCGTATGTATCGACCCTTGTGCCTTTGCAACAAAAACCGGAATTAGGCAAATATTTTATGCGTTATGTATTTTTATAGAATTAGCACTGACGGTCCAAGGCGTTGCATGCCAAAATAATACTGTGCGGCTTAAAAATTATGTTCCAGCACACTTCCATCCACAACATACATACATATATACATGCTCATACACACACATATGTATATGTATATACTCGGCACCAAATGTAATTGCCTTAAAATGTTACTGTAGCGAAACATTCTTACTTGTAATTTGTCCATTATCACCTTGGTAGGTCTGAAGAAAATGCGGTCACTGGCTTGTATATTTCAAAATGTGCAGACTAAATTATTTTTCTGTGACAGTTAGGAATATAGTTTCACTTTCCATAGTCGAATTTATGAGCGTACTTTAATTAATCAAGTTCTAGTTGGAGAGAAAATTGGTGGCTGTAAATTTAGAGTCGCAGAATTCTGCTCCAGCACTCTTTGGCTCATATTTTAGTTATATATTCAGTTATGTACATAATAACAAGGCAAAGGCAACTACAAAAAAATGCACCACTAGATGGTGCTACAGTCACGTGATTTTCATAAAGTGCGTATATTGTAAGATTTGAGATAATGACAAAGAAAGCGGCTTAACACCCAATAAATTTGTCTCCAAAGCTTAAATATTGTCCCATTTGGGTAATTTTCAAAATTCACTTTACCACCAAATACTAATAATACTTAATTAAGTTAAGTTATGCTAACCTAGTAAACCACGCATAGACAAGTTTTGGCTCTTTGCGATATCTGAAGCAGTTCAGTTCCTAGGTCCAAGAGAAGTAGTCATCCCTTAGCATTCCTGAGCTTGACGCGTATTTTAGCAGACTCTGCGTCTTCATTATTGGACCTCCTCCAGTGTATCGTACCGCGGTGACCTCAGATACTTACAGCGTAATCTTACCAATGCGGAACTAGTGCACAAGAGATGTTCTATTGCTTCCCTAGTGCCCTGCTGTAGACATTTCCAGTAGTCTTTTCGATCTGCCAGCCCATCTTGTGGACGTGTGTCGCCACCAGACAGTGGCCAGTATTACCATAATGATCGTACAGTCTCTTCAATCGAGTACTAATAGGAATTGTGTGTACTTTCGATCTACTGTTACGACAGGTAGCTCGTTCCATTGAGTTTTGATTTTCTTTCCCATACTTCTGTCGAGATCATCGTTACCTGCAAGTGCATTAGAGGCCAGCACCGCGGCTTTCACAATAGCAAAGCCCTCTGCTTGAAATATACTGCAATGATCCGGTAATTTAAAAGGCTGCCTTATGCCTCACTCTGGACAGTAAATTCCCGCACCAACACGATCGTCCATTTTCGAGCCATCTGTAAAAATGTTTAGAGTGTTGCACATAGCTAACATATCCTTACGCCAGTCATCTTTTTCTATATTTATTTTGAACTTTCTTTCGAAGTTGAAATGTGGGATCTTGTAGTCAGTGTTTGCCCAACCGCCATTACCCACCGAGCTATGCCTAAAGGTTCTATATGTAAATTCTCCTGCAGCCGGCAGTCGCCCCGCCGATTTTGCTGCGCAGTTTTCAGCAAAGAAGTCCAAGGTTCCAAGGTTAGTACCATTTCCAGAGTCGCCGTTGGAGTTGTTCTTAAAGCTCCCGTTATGCACAACGCAGCGATCCTCTGAACCCTTTCTATTGACTTTTGGTAGAAAAATTTCCGTACGTATGTCCATAATACTACTGCACCGTAGAGCAGAATTGATCTAACAATAGCTGTGTAACACCAATGCATAAGAGAGGGAGAGAGCCTCAAGGTTATGCAGAGCATCTATCTACACGCATATAAAGTATTGCTGGTTTTCCTCACTCTTACTTTCACGTTATGCTTCCAGAGCAGTTTATTCACCACTTATGTCCATAGAAGCGGGGGAGTACCTCTATAGACTTTCTTGGTAATTTCATCGTCGTTCCATTCTGCTCTTATCCGTCTAGAAGTCAAATGGCTTTTGATCTAGTTTGACTGGATACTATTCAGAATAGACTCCATAGCGACGTTAGTGAATGCTCCAGAAATGTCAAGGAATGCTCCAAGAGCATATATTATATTCCCTACAGTCAAGAGCCCTTTCGATATTAAATACCAGGGTATGGTCTCTACTGATCTGCCCTACATATATGTATTCTGCGTCTCACACAAGCTTCTAGAAAGAGCGGCGATCCTAATGGGCGTGTCTATAAGTATTACATCTGGTGGGGATTACTTTTAAGCCAACAGTATGAATAATGAAGTATTTTCTGTTTTATTTACAATTTCCGGGTGCAATATAATATATTAACTCTGATAATGCTGCAATTAACACTTCATACTAGAGCACATTAATGTTCAAGTTATTGATTCGATTTTTAACCGAGTAAAATAACTTAATGAAGTAATTAAGAGAAAGGAAGATAATTAAATGCTGTATCAAATGCAATCCAATAATCGACTACGCCGCGGACATTTCATAAGCGCTTTGAAATTAGGGCCTGGAGCGTAACGTAACTTAACTAGTTAAAGTATGGCTTCACATGCCAAACAGTTGGCACATAAACATACATTTTTGACTCTTTTAAGCGCCTCAAAATATGCTACACACTGTTAATCTGTAAGCTAGATGTAACACGTGTGAATTAACTTTTAATCGCCAAAGCATTTAATCATCCAACGACATGCTTACATATGTATATCTATATGTTTCATTTATGTCAGCCACTCATATTTGTTTCGTCCATTTCATGCAATATTTATCAGTTATTATAACTTACATTCAATATTGTTTTAGCTGCAGCTTTTGCTTTTTTGTGCGCCAACAAATCCCCACTGCATTAAAGATAATCTGTGTTTATTTTAAAATTTACGAAAACAAATAAACAGTTACGCCGAAAAAAGCGGATGAAACTCCTGGCCACATCAGCTTATAAATTCTATATACACCTCAGTTTGCTGACTGGGAGCGGAAAGTTAATTTAGAGCAAAACAATAACAAAGCAAATATTAACGGTCATTGCTGCAATGACAAACAGCAACAAAGCAGTGTGCAGTTAAAACTTCCAACAACAATAATGTAATCTATGTAAACAATTGTCAAAACTGTCTGTAAAATTTCGGTAATAATCGAGTAAAATAATATTTACAATGTAAAGATAAACATTCTAACGATGTAAGCGTGAGTTTCTGGTAGTGTGTTGTGTGCTTTATACAGAGATAGATGCTGCCTGTGTGTCATGAAATATATTTGTGTAGTAAAAATTTATTTATTTTTTTTTTGAAACTGAAGTTTAATTAATTTAAGGCATATTTTTCATTTTTCATAAATTTTATAAGTTGCGAACAAAAATTAATATTATATTATTTGCTTGATGACAGGAGATATTTCGTCTTGTCCTCGTTCACAACCAACCTATACGCTTCCTAATTCAGTTTTGAGAAAGAAGAACTAACCAACTTTCGTGGTTAATATGAGAATATGTTCTCTATTTAGCTCTGCAGGTCGTATTTTTTTATCCAAAAATAGAATAAAGAAGTCGCAGGAAAGTGAATCGCCTTTTCCGAAACTTCATGTGGTATCAAACAGCTGGGAGAGGTATTTCCCGATCGTGATGGAGCTTTTCGTATTGCACAAAATCAGTTTACACAGCCGTATCAGCTTTGCTGGGATACTAAGTTCAGACATAGCGGCAGTTGCTTTTCGAATCTTATCGAAGGTTCTAAAATCGGCGAAGAAGTAATGTATGTCGACCTTTTACGGGTCTTTTCCAAGATTTCCATGGTGAAAATATGGTCGATTGTAGGTCTTCCAGGTCTAAAGCCACACTGATACAGTCTTCAGATGAGTAATTGGTGAAGTGTTCCTCAGTTCCTCCTTCAGTATACTCTGAACATCTGCCACTAGATGACCACTTTGGGTCCTACGAAAGTATGCTTCAGTCGTTTTGTCGATTTGTCGAACATTACTCCTGTCGGCCACCTTCTTAAGCTATTCAAACTCACACATTTCGGCCTCTTTCTTTTTTGTCTGCATATACGTCTTCCTTCCCTTTTTTCGTTTCTATCCCATGCCACTGCAACGCAACAGTCCTCATCATATCAGCTGTTATTTTGACCTTTACGAAAACCAATCACTTTCAGCCATACGTAAAAGGATTGAAATGCCGCCCCACAGCTCCCACAGAGAGCAGGAGTGCAAGTCAAGTAAAAAACCGTTTCGCTGTCGGTTGTGATAGTAGCTTCTCGACGTCTCTGTTTGTTGGCGGGCATGTTTTACTGTACAGAGGATGGTGCGCCTTCGGTACAACAAGATAGTGCTCCGAGTGGGTACGTACGCACGTCGAAGACACTTATATCGTGTCGTTTATCTGTCACAACATGACATACTGGTTACGAACTCTTCGATCCAGAGACAGACAAATAGCTTGATGAATTTTCTTGTGGTGGAATCTAGTACTACAAACAACCATGTTTCAGGCCCCTGCGAAGTCGCTTAGCCTCAACTCATTTGGGGAGGTTTCGCTATGGAGGCTGAATTTTAATACTGTTGTACGAAGCATGCCTTCTTTGCCTACCCTGCCGGTATAATTTGTCAAATACAACAAAACTCATCTTTGGTTATATCCTTCTTCAGTATTATGTTGAAAAATGTTGTACTGATGCGAATTGTGACTAGATGATCATCTACCGGAGTTAATTCCAGGACTCGACGATGAAGTCTTTCTCCTATACGCTATTTGCGATCCTTTATATGGCCACTGTAATAAATCTCAGAGAGACCTACTGGTTTCCGTCCTTGTCCCATCCATCGCATTTCTTGAACAGCGGTGATGTACTTTCCCAATTTAGGGACCGGACTTTCCAGGTGCACCTTAAACCATAGTCTTTATTACATTTTCGGTGGTCGTAATTAAAAGTGGTGTCTTTCAGGCGAGGCTGTTGTTTCGTTTTCATTAGGAGCGCTTTCTGTATGGCGGCTCCCAAACCCAGCGCACAACTTCGGTAGGCGAGTGATATAGAGTTTTAAAACATTTATATAGCGAGCCGCTTGTTTCAATACCGACGCTCGCTCGCAGCCGCACTTTTGGTGAACAGACGCTGCAATTACACTTCAGAAACTCTTAAATCCAATATGTTGGAGTGGCTCCGCTGAAGTTTCCTCCCCGCCGTGACCCCAGGCTCCACATAGGTTGGCTTCCGCTTCTTGCACAAGGGTTACTCACGCGGTGAAGACGCAAGAGGAGGATTTGGGTATAGCTCTACTACTGTAACTGCTTACCGAGAAGCATGACTATACCCAATTACAACCCCAAACCACTCCTCGCTAATAAGATATACAAACTTTCATAAATATGACGTCGAAAATGCCCAACAATCTAGCGAATGCGCTCCAAAAAAGAGCCGAAACTGTAAAAAACCAAAATTCTCTGGTGACTCTGAAGGCCATCCCAGTCGGGCTTATAACAAATTTATTGCAAAATGCATTAACCGTTTCGTTGTCAGTCCGGATCGAATTTGATACTGATGGTTAAAGTAAAATATTATATTGTCAATTAGCCAGAACCGAGTTGTAGTTAGGTGAAAAACACTAACTTAGTGGGTAGTATGGTGCAGATCTTGATGTACATTAAGGTCTTGAGTAGTAGCGTGAAGGTGGGCTGCCAAACGTCTTACTAAGTATCAAACGCCCTGAGTTGAGATAAAGGAAATCGGAGGTGAGAGCTTTCTAAGTCTGCCACACGTCTCTCCCGCTTAGTAATTGAACCACTTTTGCTGACTTAGCTTGATTATTAGATTTCAAGAAATGGTTATTATTGGAACTAATTTTGCTTGTATGCAATATGTTCTAAACTCTCTAGCTTTAAATATTCAAATCTAATTACTAACTGTAAACATATGTACATGCTTGTTCTCAGCCAGTTACAAACAGTGCGCACTTACGACTTCCCCTTCCTCTTTGCTTACCAAAAATTAATGACTTCTACTTTATGCTGCTGCAAAAGAACAAAATAAACAGAAAATGTGCAGTTTAGCAGCCACTCCTACTCTGTGAGAATATGTAGCATCTCCGCTTACAACTTTGCTCCCATAAACTTATTCACATATACAGCCCCCTCCCATAGATTATTACACATATAAGCCGTCTTACTATACTCCGAAATTCTAAGTTCATTTTGCCTTCCATTCAACTTCATTAGAAGTACTTCCTCTTTTCGAGCTACCAAGTTCTCTTCCTCCAAATCCAAATCACTCTTGTCACTCTTGCTGACAATGATCGCCAGCCAGTAAAACAGTAGTTTGTTTGTCTGCTTTGTTAGCTTCCTAAATTCTCGCTTCCCCCTTGGTTATGTGCATGGTTTTGCGAGCTTGTTTGTTTAACGGTAATTATGTGTGGCCGCATTGTTTTTGTTGTTGTTCGGTAGTCGCAATTCTTTTGGAGTTTGTCAGTTTTGTAATCGTAATCGTTTATCAGTGTAGTTCATTTATAATTACATTGCAATTTACAATTATTGTGTGGATTTATATTTCTGTATGTGTGTGTGTGTATGTGTGTGTGTGTGTGCTTGCATACAAAATGAATGCTTGTTTTGGTATTTGTGCGGTTTTGTAGTACATATTGTTGGCAATATTTTATAGTTGTTGTGCGGCATTGTTTGCAATTTGCTACATTTTAACGATGTGGTGATTACTTGTTGATGTATGGCAATTACAAGCGGCTGCCTTTCTATGAAGTGTGCGTTTTTTGTATTAAAAATGGAGCTGTGATTTAAGTAGTGTTCGTTGGTCATACTTTTGATGACTAGTAAATAAGTTTGAAAATGAGAAACTGCGAGCAATTAATATGCTACTTCGTGTATTTGAGGGTAGTGTACTTTCAGAAGTTACTTTGGTTGGTCAATAAAATAGTCGATCATCAAACAATACTGCAATGAATGACATGCAATGTAAATTTCTTTCCCAAAGCAAGCCCAACCCCTCCTAGATGCCTCTATAGAACTCTTATCTTAAATAAATTAAGTGTAGACCCGATTATTTTCATAACATTTGGTTGTTCTTGGATACCATATACAATAACAGGTCCGTGTAGTAGGTTTATTGCTGTTCTTTTTTTTCTTACTAAAGATAAAAAGAGATCTTAGTTTAAAGAAAGATTAAAGAGAAGATCATTTAACAAAGTGAGGAAATAATGAAATGTAATAAATATATATGAAAGTATAGTTAGGGCAGTAAAGAAAAGGATGAAAGGGCAGTTGTGGGAGTACTGGTGTATGACTGTATCTACATTGGGACCCGGAAATTTTAAATGAAATGCAAAATATTTAATTATTCATCAATACTCATTTTGTCGCCTTCAAAGTGATCGCCATCAGTAGTAATATACTTATGCCAATGATTTTTCCAATCAATTTTGAAATAGCTCCTTCAGCGAATTTTGCTTTATCTATTCAAGCGACTGTAAACGGTTTCCATGGAGTGGTAATTTTGATTGGGAAACAAAAAAAAATCACACTGAAATCTCGTGAATACGATGGTTGATCGATGGTATTCATTGCGTTTTTGGCTTTGGCTTCGGTCACAATCGTGGTTCGATGTGATAGTGCTTTATCATCGTGTAAAATACATATATGAATGAATTCTTTTCGACAGATGCTCTCACGCAAATGCCTCAATATGATCAAATAGAACTTCGAACCGTTTGTCCCTCCGGAATAAATCCAAACCACCAAATCACGAATATCGTAAAACAGTGAGCATCACCTCGATTATTGAGCCTCTCTGGCGTTGTTTTTTTGGTATTGGCTCGATAACTCATAAATCGATGACTCATCGGCAGTTATAATGATCTTCATAAATGTGTGATCGGAACTCGAACGAGCCAACATGACCAAAAAATTCAACTTTATTGGGACGAGTCGAGCAGGAACACGACTCATACCCAAAACGTTCAACAAAATCATATGAACGTTGTCGAGCTCTCTTGCCATCTCTTAACACTTGAATCACCATTTTCCAGCACTATATCTTTCACTTTTTTAATATTTTCAACAGTAGAAGACATCGAAGGTCGTCCATAATGAGGCGTGTCTTCAATGATTTCTCTACCGTTTTGGAAGGCTTTGTACCACTCGAAGGCCTATGTTTTTGATAGAACTGAACCACCGTAAGCATTTTTCAACTATTCTCAACCATTCTGCACACGAAATATGGTTAGAAATACAATATTTGGGACACATTTTTTCTTCGATATTTTTATCTTTATATTTTTATTTTTATTTATGGCTAGATTGCTTGGATCACAATTCCTCTTCTATTGGCCAAGGTAGGACACTTCTGGGCGATTGCTTGTTTCAGACGGTCCAATTGTTGACACAGATCAGATTCGAATCAAGAGTGTGGCGGTAAGGGAAGAACTCATAGTAGATGAGAGTTTCGATTGATTTCTGTCGACGTTTTCGCAAGAGACCTACTTTTCATCACCAGTAATCGGCCTCCTCAGAAATGAGTCCGTTTAAGCAGCTATTAACATAAGGAAATTTTTTAATTTTCATTATATCTTCACGAAATTTGGCGCCAATTATAGCCTAAGATACGCTATAAACTACAAAAAACACAAAAAAATATTAGTTTTCCACATTTAAAGGCTTTATCACTTTTCGTGATAATACACTTTATAGTTACTAAGCCTCAATAAAAGCTAATTTACTGTCACACTTTATGTACTAATTAGCTGACAGAGGCATTCAAGCATAAATTTTGCGCTTGTGTGCACTTGCACCACAACAACAACGCAGGGTGAAAGATTTGAAGATATTTATATATATATATATATGCGTGCTTACTTGAATTTATTGCGATATTAATGCGCAAGTGGTCTTTATGATCACCAAAAATTTTTTTTCTTCAATTGAGTTAAAAAATTATTAAAAGCCATCTGCACTGCCAGACAACTGTATATAATGCAAGCTATTGTTTACTAAAAACATATCTACATATTAAGAGATATTTATTTATTCGTAATGGCAGCCAAAAAGTAAAAGTAGTAAATTAAAAAACTTGCCTTGCTCAAAAGAGGCTTGCACACCAAGCAGCGCAAATCACACAAAAAGTTCATCATACGCCCTGTTGGCTTGGATGTTGCATTGATTATGACGCTTGCCATATAGTTTTTGATAGAATTAACCCATTTCTGTAGATGTAATATAGTTTTTTATTCTTAAACGCAAATTTATTTGCTCTCAAAATTATTTTCTTTTCAAAAAGATTACGTAATTAAATTGCAATTTGGGTTTAATTGTAAGTGATTTTTGAAGACGAAAATTTGCTTATGTGATTGTTGACTGAGCAAATGAGTGGAGAGTTCTATTATATGTAGATTAAAAATATGCCTTTTTACATTTGTACAAAAAATAAACAAAAATGTATGTAGTGATTTCAGCGCACCGAACATACCCTGCAGGAAACGGAGTGAATTTTTGATTTTTTTTTTTTTTTTTGAAAAATGTGGAAAATTGTATTTGTTTACTATTATCGAAGGTAGCAAAATTTCATTAGAACTAAATATTTTCGAACGTTTTACATTACTTTTATAAACCCTACGACAAAATTCTCACTACTACTGAGTACTAGAGCAAAGCACCCAAATGTTAACTGTCGTAATTGTTTTTAATTTAATTTTTAACTGACAACATTCGGCTTTGCAAATAAATATAACGTTATTTCGGGATCCCGAAATTTTTGAAGAAGGGGTTATTCGGGACTATTTAGGGATTTCGTCACAAGAATTTTTATGTAGGACTACAAACGATCGTTTTAAATAGTTAATCTTTTTTCTACAATATAATTCTTCTTCTTTTTTGTTGTAGACACCGCTGACGCGATTTGGACAAATTTCTCATGGGTAATTTAGATTATTGGTCTTAAGATTTCCGAAGTCCCAACTGTTCAGGTCTTAACTTTTATAACATGAAAATAATAACGAATATTGGGTATTCTAGTTAAAAAAATACGATTTTTAGGGATCCCGAAATTTATGAACTGGTAACTTGGTAATTTCATCACAAAGCTGTGAAGTGGCATAATTTACATAGATAATAATCGAAATTATAAATAAAAATAAAAATATTTCGGGATCCCGAAATATAAAAATCCGGGATTATTGGAAACAGTTGCAGGATTTCATTATAAAATTAAATTGCATATGTATGTAGCTATAATCTTTTTTTAAATGGTTACAACAATATTCTCTATTAATACGAGTATAGCATATCCCATATAAACATTTGGTAAAGTCGTCATAAGTGATTTCACTTGAAGCTGTTGAGATTATAATGTTGTATTTTTTCGGCGCGTTAGACTTATATAGCAACCTGCGGTATTTTACTAAAAAATTGTGATCTTTAGGAAACCCGAAATTTTTAAAATCGGGATTATCCGCAGAAGTTTCGGGATATCGCTCTCATTTCCTTGTTTAACAATTTAATTAAGTAAGTACATGAATTATTTCGAGATTTAACAAATAGATTATAAGCATTATTTTTTAATTGTTTTGAGTTTTCGCAATTCCGCTTCTGAAATTCTCAAAACTTATTTTTCGGGATCCCGAAGCTTTATTTTATGTGATTAGTATTATTTTTTTAATTCCTTTGGGTTTTACTATTCTGCATCTCAAATTATTAAAAATTATTTTCGGGATCCCGAAACTTGATTTTTATGTGGTTAGTATTATTTTTTTATTCCTTTGAGTTGTCGCTATTCTGCATCTGAAATTCCCTAAACTTCCCGAAATTTGATTTTATGAGATTAGTGCTACTTTTTTTTAATTCCTTTGAGTTTTCGCTATTCTGTCTCTGAAATTTTCAAAACCTTTTTTCGGGATCCCGAAATTTGATTTTTATGTGATTTTTCCTTAAGTAAGCATATTCATGCAAAGGCAAAACAAAAATTATTTTTTAGCAAATAGCAACAAAACTCAATAAGTTCTAAAAAATTGTCTATACCGAAAATTCAAAATCAAGTGAGAAACAATACGCAGCTCATGAAATGACAGGCAATTTAAATGAAAAGGACACGCAAAATTTGATGTCATTAAACACAAACCAAAAATAAAAAGAAAGAATGATATAATTCGAGAAAAAACTGGAAATAAAAAGGCAGAAATGCGATAATCTAGGAAAAAATGGCAAACCCGCAAAACAAAATGACACTAAAAGCTGTTTTCGGCAAAACTGAAAAGCAAATTTCAGCAAAAAATTAAAATAAAATAGCAAATGAGCGCAAAAATTTATACGAAACTAAAGCAAAAATGCAGCAGAGCAGCGAAAAAGTTAAAAGCGAAGCAGCGTGAAACGAAATGGGAAGGATTTAGTATACCATCCCAGGATTTCAAGGATAAAAAGGATATGGTCGGATAGAGGAGATTATCCTGATCACGGATATATATGATTATAGCCGCAGGAAGCTTATAGTTTCCGAGATATTCGCGTTTAAAGTTGAAAATTTGCAATATTTTAATCACATATTTTCGATATATAAAATTAATTTTTCACTTATATTTTTCACTTTTATATACACTAACACATCACTTATTCATTTGCACACATTTATTTTATATACTATAGTGCAAAAATTGCTTTTAATACACATTTAAATTATTGTTGAATTATTATTATTTTAGAATAACAAACGAATTACAAACTGTCAAATAATCAGTGTTACCTTATCGACATCATTTGTAAAATAACTAAATGAAATAAAGGAAACAGATTATACCCCAAATACGAAAATCAACAACCTATAAAAAAAATAACCCTGGTCGGTCCAACACCGGGGTGTATCAAATTCTTTTCGCGTAGAACTCCTCTTTGCGTGGGCGGCCTTCGGCCGTGCTTCAAAAAAATAACCCTAGTCGATCCAACACCGGGGTGTATCAAATTCTTTTCGCGTAGAACTCCTTTTTGCGTGGGCGGCCTTCGGCCGCGCTTCAAAAAAAATAACCCTGGTCGGTCCAACACCGGGGTGTATCAAATTCTTTTCGCGTAGAACTCCTTTTTGCGTGGGCGGCCTTCGGCCGCGCTTCAAAAAAAATAACCCTGGTCGGTCCAACACCGGGGTGTATCAAATTCTTTTCGCGTAGAACTCCTTTTTGCGTGGGCGGCCTTCGGCCGCGCTTCAAAAAAAAATAACCCTGGTCGGTCCAACACCGGGGTGTATCAAATTCTTTTCGCGTAGAACTCCTTTTTGCGTGGGCGGCCTTCGGCCGCGCTTCAAAAAAAATAACCCTAGTCGATCCAACACCGGGGGGTATCAAATTCTTTTCGCGTAGAACTCCTTTTTGCGTGGGCGGCCTTCGGCCGCGCTTCAAAAAAAATAACCCT
This sequence comes from Bactrocera zonata, assembly GCA_037783105.1. Lineage (NCBI taxonomy): Eukaryota > Metazoa > Arthropoda > Insecta > Diptera > Tephritidae > Bactrocera > Bactrocera zonata. The sequence goes on along the minus strand of JBAWJQ010005073.1, from coordinate 1,032,821 downwards.
GGTCGGTCCAACACCGGGGTGTATCAAATTCTTTTCGCGTAAAACTCCTTTTTGCGTTGCGGCCTTCGGCATTGCTACAAAAAAATTTCCCTTGTCGATCCAACACCGGGTGTATACATTTTTTTTCTCCAGTAGAACTCATTTTTACATTGACGGCCTTCAGGCCGCTTAAATTTTTAATATATTTTTCATTGTTTATCAACGATAATGTTTCCTGTATTTAGGGTATAATATTTCCTCATATTTTTTTTGTTTTAGTTTGTAAAATATTTCAGTATGGTAACACTGATTACATGAAACATTTATTTTTACAAATGATGTCGATAAGGTAACACTGATTATTTGACAGTTTGTAATTCGTTTGTTATTCTAAAATAATAATAGTTCAACAATAATTTAAATGTGTATTAAAAGCAATTTTTGCACTATAGTATATAAAATAAATGTGCGCAAATGAATAAGTGATGTGTTAGTGTATATAAAAGTGAAAAATATAAGTGAAAAATTAATTTTATATATCGAAAATATGTGATTAAAATATTGCAAATTTTCAACTTTAAACGCGAATATCTCGGAAACTATAAGCTTCCTGCGGCTATAACCATATATATCCTTGATCAGGATAATCTCCTCTATTCGACCATACCCTTTTTATTCCCGAAATCCTGGGACGGTATACTAAAGCCGACCCAACGAAATAAATAAAAATCGCGCAAGAAGGCACTGATGAGGGCAATGAGATGCGACGCAATGACTGTAACATTGCCACTGCCACAATGACAAGCAGCTTGAATTTGACTTCAATTTGGTTATATCTCTACTGCTTTTGTCGACGTCTGCACTGTGTGTTGTACAGTGTTGTTGCACTCAACATTTCCATCACTTTTTTGGCTGCAATTCAATTCAATTGCATTTAGCAGCGGCAATGACGTTTGTGTGGCAAGTGAAGCAGGCAAACGGGGCCCGATAAAGGGAAGGCAGAAGAGCGAGAGTAAGGAAATTCAGCAAACAGGAGATCGAAGTGAGGAAGCAGCAAAGACGTTGCAACTTCGTTGAGTAAGTTTGCTGTTAAAAAACCAAAACCGCAAATGCTTGCGTTTGCAGCGCGGAAATTGAAAATAGCTCTCGCAAGCAGTTCGCTAAGGCGGTTGCTTGCTTTTAATTTTCACTTATTTTTTTTGTATTCCGTGAAGATAAATGTAAAAAAGTAAGAGCCTAGCTTTAAAGAAAATGTTTATATCTAGGCATAAGTAGAGGATGTAGTGCCAGAGACGAAAATTGTTTATAACAGCATTTGCTCGAAAATGTGATTAACTATTTTCCGGAAGCACAAATATAAGCAAGGAAAAAATATATGCAAAAAATTATCTACATTTACAAAGAGCGAATTATTTTTACTTTATAGATTTAAGGGTTCTGAACTTCAAGTAGCTTGAATAGTTAAGGAGGGAAACTCAAAGACTTTCATTAATATATAGTATGTCTAAAAAAACTGTTTACAAGTGGTATAGTGAGTTCCAAGCCGGCCGTGAACGTGTCGAAGACGAAGAGCGTCCAGGGCGACCATCAACCTCAACCGACGAAGCTCACGTTCAACAAATCAAAGATTTGGTGTTGAAAAACCGTCGATTAACAATTAGAGACCTTGCTGATGAAGATCGAAAGGCTCAGCCAATACCATTTTGAAGGATGTTTTGGGCCGATGAGGCTTGGATCTATGCTTAAGACTCCGAAACAACCGATCAATCGAGCGAATATCGTGCCAAAAGAGAGCCGAGACCAAAAAAAATCGCGCCAAAGTCGCTCAAAAATCAAGGTCATGTTGACTGTTTTCTTCGATTATCGTGGTGTTGTGCATTATGAATTCCTGCCAACCGGTCAAACAGTCAACAGGGAATATTATTTGAACGTTATGCGTCGTTTGCGTAACGCTATCACCCTAAAAAGGCCGGAATTGTGGAAAGAAAATTCTTGGTTTTTACACCACGATAATGCACCATCCCATACTGCCCTCGTAATTCGTGATCATTTCGCCAAAAACTTAACCCATATCGTTCCGCAACCACCGTATTCACTGTTCACGAAGCTCAAAAGACCGCTCCGGGGACACCGCTTTTATACGATGGAGGAGATTCAAGCCGCAGGGAAGACGGAACTGAAGGCCATCCCGGAAAGTGACTACAATCAGTGTTTCGAAGATTGGAAAATCCGTTGGCATAAGTGCATTGCATCGGGAGGGGATTACTTTGAAGGGAATGAAATTAATTTGGAAGAATATATAAAGAATTTTCAAAATAAATACAATGTCACCTTATTTTTTGGGCACAGTAGTATAATGAGCAATTGTCTTAAATTAAATAAGAGATACACAAATTTCTATAGAAAATTGTGAAATATAATTCGATAAAAAGTTATATTAAGTTTTCCACGAATTTTGTAATACCCAGAAGTGAGCTACGGAGACCCGAAGATATAAACATACATATAAAGATATGATCAGCGTAATGAGCTAAGTTGATTTAGCCATGTCCGCCTGTCTATCACTTTGTATATGCGCGAATTAGTCTCTCATTTTTCAGGATATAAAATTTTGCATAAGTTTTTCCCCTAAAATCTGCTCGGAACTACGTTTATCGGGCCATTATAGCACATAGCTGTCATGCGAACCAACCGAATAAAGACAAGTTTCTGTATGGAAACTTTTTTAGTTGACAATATATCTTCACGAAATTTGGTATAGATTATTGTACAAAGCAACGCTATAATTAGGGAATATACTGTTCAGATTTTTAGCTTATAGTTGTTATACAAACTGATCAAAATCGAAATAAAGATATTTTTACACCTTTTTTACTATAAAAATACACATTTGAAACGTACTTTTTTTGTTTATTTTAAATGTTTAATAGTAGTTGGAAGCATCGTAAACCGGAGTGCGAAACTTTAATCCGCTAAGCCCAAACTACTCCCAACTTAAGACCCTCCCACGCAACCACCAGATAAAGTGTTACTTCGTGGGAGTGACAAGACATTTTACATCTCCTCTATAGCACGGACGAATTGACGCCTGAAAGTCTGCTGTAACTGTTTAATTTTGTCGTGTTTTCACTTCTCAGAGGACAGACATATATGTGCAGTGAAATTTTCCACAGTTAAACTACCACCTAGTGCTGTTTCTAACTTCTTGTGTGTTGAAACCGAGGACAATGGAAAAAAACGTGTTGAGAGTCTTCTATTGATTCCGTACACATCGAACAATACGGTCTGACGTCATTTTGAAATTTGTACAGATAGTCTCTGAAGCACACATGGCCGCTTAATATTTGGTTAAGCAGGAAATCAAGGCTCCCATGTTGGCTAGTTATCCACGTATGGATGTCAGGTATAAGTCTGTGGGTCCACCGTCCTTTGCTTGAGGTTTGCCACCGTTGCTGCCGTATAATTATGCTCTTCTTCCTCTCCTCTCCTTTTTTGATTTCTGTAATTGGCGCTGATAGCTCAAATAATGTCGTGAATTCGTCTCTCTGGATGTCTATGGGCGGCATACTCGCTGATACTTCAGCTGCTTCGCTGGATATAGTTCGAAAACCACTTGTTACAGTTATTGATGTGGATCTATACACCATATTTATTGCTCTGGCATAGTCTGTCTGTATCTATTCTGTGGCAGCATATAATATTACTGAGCTCGTCGCTTTTGCGATGAAAAGTCAACGGCTACAACGCATACAGCCTCCATTTGCCCTCATTAATGATAGGTTATTGTAAATATTATTTACTTTATTTGATGTGTATACTAAGTACACCTTGAATTTCAGTTTGGAATCCAATATTACCCCTAAATACTTCAATTGTGGCTGTGAAGTAACCGCATACTCTCCTATAGTGAGAGTTATTTTTTCCTCAATTTTTCTGGTGCTTATGACCAATAGTTCCTTTTTGTGCTCAACCAGTTCCGAACTCGTGTAAGAAAACCATTGACGTAGACCATTTATGCATTCGTTACATTTATTTGGGAGGTCATCAAGTTGTTTAGCTACTCCTACCACTATAAGGTCTTCCGCGTATGCAATTAGCTTAATGCTTTTTAGTTGTTGTAATCTTAACACCGCATCATACACAAGATTCTATAAAAGAGAGCCTAGTACAGAATCGGGTAGTATTTCACTTAAAATAGGGTAACTCTTAGTGCCTTCACTGGTATCGTAGATCAGCCTTCTTCGGTTACGGTGTAGCGAAGTTAACGAGTTTTCTTGTTTTCATTTATTTTTGTAAAAATCAAAACTTTGTTATTTATCTATTGTAGTAATAACTTTTCTGCTTCTGAAGTTGATATACTTTTGAGTAGAAAACTCTTTTCGTTTTCAGAAATGATCCTGGAAATCAGCCATGAATCGAAGAAATCCAAAATTTTTCAAAATGAATCGTCGATCTCTGAGATAAAAGTAATTCTATAAACTTCATAAAAAGTACCTTTCTCTGACTTGCAAGTGGTTCATGACCCTTTATGGGATACATGCATTTCTCATTTTATAAGGGAGTTCATTTCTTATACCGAACACAATCACCAAAAGAAAGCGATGAAATATGATGAACGCTGAAAGAACTAAAGTTCCTCAAATAAACTTTACGCCGTCACAAAACTTTGCACAGTCTACAGCGCATAAAAATAAACACCTTTCGACATAATTCTCAACTCATAAACACACTCAAGCACACACAACTTTATGATTACAGAAGTAAATAATTCGTTTCTGCATTACAAAAGCGGCGGCAATCAATTTTTAGCATAATTATGACAGGCAAATAACATGCATATGTATGTGTGTGTGTGTATTAATGTTTTTATGTTTGAATATGTGTATGTAAGTTTGTGTGAGTGCAGTGTATAAAAGCAGTTGAGTACTGTGCTCATAATATACTTGCACTGGCGGAGCGTTGCAGCTGAATGCGGCTGGCACGTAAAAATTTAATTTCCAACAAATTGCATGTCACTCATACGCCATGTGTGGCGGCTGTGGCGGCGTCGGCAATTGCAGCGAATTTCCAATCAAGCCAGCATACAAACGTCCAGATGCTTTATGCTTTAATACATTTCGCTTAATAATATGCACGGCATGTGAGTGTGTGTATGTATGCGGATTTATATGTGTATGTGTGTGTGTATTTATAAGAGTGTTTTCGTGCATTTTTCACTTTTACGCGTTTCATTATTTACCCTTTATGCTGATTTACAGCGCTGTAATAATAATAATATGTTGCATAATGTACATGCACACGCAAAAATAAAACTTTAACACGCAAAAAAAGTAAATTAGTTTGCACATGAGTGTGAATATTGTGAAAAAATATGCTCTGGCGAGTTTTTGTTTGCATATTTACCGGCGCTTTAAATGATTTATAAAGTGTGCATATGCTAAAAAACCAATCTATATGCCTGTGCATTGGTGTGTGCGTGGCATTTACCACTACCATGCACTAGTTGACTAACTGTACTGCGACATGATTGTTGATTTGCGATATTTTCGTGGTATTTTCACGTGTAAAACAAGTTAACTTTTTGCAAATATTTTACCACGTTCTTTGTTGTTTTTGGTAACTAACGTTTTTTAGCAACTCCGCACATGCAAAAACTAACGGTTATCGATGTAGAAAAACTTAAGCCTATAAATAACTATCAGGCACACGTAAGTACCCGCCCGCAATGGCGCGAAAAAATTCTAATGAATTGCAGCCATACAAATGAATGGGAGAGCGCTGTTTGCTGGCCATTGAACCGTGAATTGCCGCAATTTATCAAACCAACTCGCCGTTTTAATTTTTGGCACTTTTGTGCGGCTGGCGGTCGGCGGCTGGCGTTGGTTTGTCGCCGCTGGCAGCAGGTGCAGCGCGTTTTCGGTAAAAGTCTAGACAATTTTGGGCGCATGAATCAGGCGCTGCGTGACAAACAGCCGATTAATGCAGAAAAAACGCGTATGAATTGATTGAGAGAATTATTAATATGCATATGCATGAGTTTTGCACGCATTTGCCGCTGTTTTGGTTACTTTTCACTTTTATTGTAATTTTGCAGTTGAAGTCGCACAAGTGGCAGCAATTTGAAATCCGCACGAAAGTATATGTTGCTATGAATTGGAGTGAATTTATACTTAATTTTATTAATTGAGACAAAATCTGAAAATGAAAATCATTTCCATACTGTTCTTGAAAAAAAAATTAAATTAAATTAAAATAGAAGCAAAAGAGAATTATTTTGAGTGATCAGTTTAAATTGCAGTTGAATGCTTGAGTGAATCGATCTAAAGCAAATATTTGGATTTGTACTGTTACTTTGGACAAAAATTCATGCTGAATTTCATGAATGTATCTTCTCAACTAAAAAAACTTTTCCACACAAGAACTTGATTTTGATGTGCCTTTTAATTTTCTTCGTCTGCGATAAATGCTGATCATTTGCTGATATCGTGCGTTGTACTGCGGAGCGGGCGACATTTCTCTGTACCATCATTGGCATAATGTGTGAGAAACGAAACTGTCCTATGTACATAGTTTAAGTCCTTTTAGATTAATAGTAATTACCAATTTTTTGCACGAGATATTAAAAACAACAGTTATTAAATAAAAGTTAAGTAAAGGACCCTAGAAAATAAAATATATTATTGAGAGAAATACGTACGAAAAACACTCGAACACTATATATGTATTCCAGTTTCTTCAAAAAATGGGGTCACAGTAAAGTATTAAGGGGTTATATGGATTCACGAGTTTCAAAAAAACAATTTTTTCAGTATCCTGTTAAATTTTTCTACACCTCTAAAATATTGTCCTAAATTTTCAAGTTGATCCGAGTAATAGTTTCGGAGATACAGATTTGAGAACTTGTGTGCTTGAGGCTAGCTTGGCTAAGTGCGCTGACTTTAAGGGGTCCCGCTGGTCTAGAACTTTCAAAAAATTGATTTTTTTTTAGTTCGAAAGTATAGTCCTTTAAAAACATACTGTAAAATTTTTGGAAAGATATTCACATTATTTTAGCTTCTACAGCCGTTTCAGTAGGTAGCGCAAGTATCTAAAATATAGACACTCCAAACTTTAAACTCATTTACTACTGTGCCCAAAAAATAAGGGCATTGTATTTATTTTGAAAATTATTTATTTATTCTTCCAAATCAATTTCATCCTCTTCAAAGTAATCACCTCCCGATGCAATGCACTTATGCCCACGGATTTGCCAATTTTCGAAACACTGGTTGTAGTCACTTTCCGGGATGGCCTTCAGTTCCGTCTTCGATGCGGCTTGAATCTCCTCTATCGTATAAAAAACGGTGTCCCCGGAGCGGTCTTTTGAGCTTGGTGAACAGCCAGAAGTCGCACGGCGCCAGATCAGGCGAATACGGTGGTTGCGGAACGATATGGGTTGAGTTTTTGGCGAAATGATCACGAATTACGAGGGCAGTATGGGATGGTGCATTATCGTGGTGTAAAAACCAAGAATTGTTTTTCCACAATTCCGGCCTTTTTAGGCGAATAGCGTTATGCAAACGACGCATAACATTTAAATAATATTCCTTGTTGACTGTTTGGCCGGTTGGAAGGAATTCATAATGCACAACACCACGATAATCGAAGAAAACAGTCAACATTACCCTGATTTTTGAGCGACTTTGGCGCGATTTTTTTGGTCTGGGCTCTCTTTTGGCATGATATTCGCTCGATTGATTGGTTGTTTGGGGGTCGTAAGCATAGATCCAAGTCTCATCGCCAGTTCTAATGCATTTCATGACTCCCTGGTAGTCGGAAAGCATCGTTTCACACACTTCAACGCGACGCCTTTTTCCAAAAAATTCAATGTTTTCGGGACCAGTCGAGATTTGACGCGCTTGAGGCCCATAACATCCTTCAAATGGATCTAAAACTGGACAAAAAAAGGTGTTTTCAGAATCTGAACTTCAAAAGCGCACAATTTTTTTAATTTTCAGTTCATTTTTTTGGTTGCAGTCCCAGCGATAGCTGCACTCCTACTGATTAATAATTTATTTAGTCCTTATGTTTCAGATGTTCAGAAGAGTCAAAATCAACAACGGCACCGGGAGTCCTTTTTTAAGATAGCATTTTTTGGACGCTATTTTTAATGTTGTTAAAATTTTCTTTTATTAAATAAAAAAATATTTTTGTACTTTTCATAAGTGTATAAATAAACTGTAAAAATTTTAAATTGATTGCTCTTTTTTTAAACCTTAAAAAAAAATCAGAACATACCCTTAATTTGAGGGTTCTAAACCACCGGGACCCCTTAAATGTGTTTTTCTCGAAACTGTTGTTAAAGACATGGGCGAAAGAGTTTTTTCGATAATTTTAATTTTTTGTAAAATTGTCTGGCAAAAATCCAATTTTCAGTTTTTTTTCTTCGTCCAAGTTCTAAGTTAAGGTTCTAACTAAAACACGTATTTTACATTTTACATGATCCAGTTAAAAGTTATCAAGATGTCAACGTGGGTTCATCTTTTGGCGGAGCTTAAAATATTTATTTTTAAATTTCAGAATTTCTTTGTTCGAGGTGTATGTTGGTAACAATAAAAGTTCTAATAAAATATTTCATTTTTATATGAGAAAAAAAACAAGCTTTAAAAGCTGTTTTTACTTTAAAAAACCCTTGTACTTCTCAAACGATTGGAATATTATGGTGGTATAGTTGATAACGATTGTAGCCTTATTTAGCAAAGAAAGTAAAGGCTTACCAAATTTGCAGCTTGAATTTCATAACTGAAGAATAATTGTTTGGTAGACGTATTGTAGAGCGATAAAAGTAAAAATTGCGATATATTGATGAAACTTGATGAGCATATCCCATAACACTACTGGAACGTTGATCTTAGAGATGGACGGAAGCATGCCATTGCCACGCCGACAAGTTAATCGAAAATTAAATCTACATCAGATATTTTAGATCTCATGGAACTAGAGAAAACTACGTAAAAAATTGCAAATCACGCGATGTCTTGGGATGTTGGATCCTGGGCCAAAAGCTACGAAGACAAAACGAAAGTTTTTTCAGAGAAACTAACTAAAACGTTTATTCCTTTTGTCTTACATGGTACTTTATTGTAGCTGGAAACATCGCAATATGTGGGTGAAATCCAACCAGCAACAAATAAATACATAACTGAAAACTATCATAAAAACTAGATTAAAACAAACAAAAAACTCCTGTGAAGAGCATTAGCAGCGCTTACATCGATAACAAACGCTTGCTTAAATCTCAGATACGTTCCATTGTCATGTTAGTTATGTACTATGTGTCAAATCAGTATGGTACAAATTCTTCGGAAAAACCAACTTGATGAATCATCATATCGTCTATCCTCACTGTTGCCTATTTTGTCCAAGCTACTTGAAGCTGTAATTATAAGAAGACTTCAGAACATAATTAAAATAATCGTGATGCTCGTTGCAGATGATTACTGCATTATTACGACAGCCAAAAATGAAACTGAGTCGTCAAACAGAATGCAATCTTCAATCAATGAAATTATAGATTTTTTTGTTCTCCCAAGATAGAAACCATCCTTAATGTAATCAATCCACAAATTCCTTTCGAAATGTACTGAAAATCTCATTTGAGACATGCAAACAGATAATAATGTGAACCATAAAAGTATTTCTAATATTGGCTCAAAATTACTTAAAATGGGAAACTATTCCAAACAAAAGTACTTCAATTCGTTTTGCATGCGTACTGCTTTCATTTAAAATCGTCATCAAGTCATTATTACGGCAAAGACAACTTTAATAACCTTTCAAAAGAGATTGCAAAACATCACTTCAACCAGACAAAGAGGTCAAACTGCTGCTTAATGTAATCACTGCAGCTTCTAGTTACATATGTACAGTATATAAATATGCATTTATGTATGTGTATGTATGTATATATCGTCGCCTAAAATTCAAAATAATGTAACAACACTTTTCATAAGTTTACAGGCTAAGGAAAGACGATATAATATAAACCACTCATAGAAAAAAATTTGAGTTTTGGTTATAAAATGGTTATATGTTGGTTATAAATTGGTTATATCTAATAGCGGAAGCTGAAAATTTGATGTTACCTGTATATAATGTGATATAGTGATTGGTTATATATCAGTTATATATTGGTTATATTTTGGTTATGTCTGACAGCGGAAGCTGAAAATTTTATTCTAGCTATCATAGAAACAAAATTTGAGTTTTGGTTATAAAATGGTTATATATTAGTTATAAAATGGTTATGAATTGGTTATATTTTGGTTATATCTGACAGCGGAAGCTGAAAAATTTATGCTACCTATATATAATGTGATATAATGAATCATAAACAACAAAAAATTCAATTTCGGTTATTTTGATAATACGTTATTTTGCATTTTAGGTGACGATATGTATGTGAGTAAGTTTGTATGTAAGTACATATGTATGTGTGTGCGCATTTACACTTTCATAAAGTCCAAAGAGTGCAGTCAATGCCTTAAATATTTAGTCATAGCCGCTTTGAAGGACCTTTTGTACTCCACACATACATATACAAACACAAGTAACTAAAAATGTATACACATACATACTCACTCATACACATAAATGCACCCATATGCAATTTGCATACATTCACCATATTCATGCGTTCATTTTCTGCCTTTGTTCCAACTACTTACACTTCAATTGCTCTTAACTACTACTGATGGCTTTGTCTGCGCACCAGTAAAATGCACAAGCACAGTGTATGTGTGTGTGCGGTGAGGAAATTTTGTATGCATTGGCTAAAATGACAAAAATGGCACTGATGTCAGCTAATTGAATTGGCATAGCGCAAGTGAACGCATTTGGCAAGAAGTATGAAAAAGCAAATGTATGGCACACACACACACATATTTGTATAAGCGAATGTACATCCTTATGTGGAATCTCAGTTTATGTGTATGTGCGTTAAAAATCAGTGTAAGCAGACAGAGTCAAATAATGCGATGTGAAAATTACTAGGAGACACAATGTAGTTGGCTATATTTGCATGTATGTATGTAAGTCCGCGTACATTCACATACATACATACACATATTTCATATGATACATGCATTCCTATGTGTGGCTGTGTGCGTGTTGTAATTTGCGTAAAACTGTCGAGTTTGCATAATTCCAAGTCTGAATCACGTTCATTTAGCGCAAATAAATTGAGTTTTCTCGTAGTTTCAAGGTTATGTCGACACACTTGTATTTACATATATATATATATGACAAACGAGCAGGGCTATCAGCGCACAAGTACTGCTGTACACGTTGCTGCGTAGACAAGAAAACTTCATTGCGATAACATGTGCCAAGCGGGACCAGCAAGTATTCACATGTGCACCGCTGTTGGGGCAACTGAAAGTTTCCTCTAACATTTATGTATATATGTATGTATGCCTTTCATTTATGTGAATATACTGTGTGAGATGAGATATAGTCTGCACAGTAAAAATACTGCCAAATAATTTTATTTTATATCAAATTCGATGATATTCCTTACTATATGTTAAGTGGTAGCTAATATCTTGCCATAATTCTTAAAAGGTTACATAAGTTTACGGTTTCAAAAAATCGATTATTTTTTATTTATTTTTTTTTATTGTCTCATTAAATTCTTCGACACCTCTAGAATATTGTCCTAAATTTTCAAGTTGATCCGAGTAATAGTTTCGGATATACAGCCTTGCGAACTTTGCGAAGAGGTGCACTCGAGGCTAGCTAGGCTAAGTGCGCCGTCTATAACCGCGCTTTTCTCCAAACTTTGTTTTTGAAGTCGGTTGGCAAGATTTCTCGAGACTTCGATCTCGATCTTCATGAAATTTTACAAAGGTCTTTGAGATTCAATTCCTAAAGGAAGAATTTTTTTCGATTACAACTATTTGAAAGAAAATGTTGCGAAATTTTTTACTGAAATTTTAATTTTTTTTTTATAAAAATGTCTGTCAAAAATCCAATTTTCAGTTTTTTTCCTACGTCCAAATTCTAAAATAAGGTTTCAACTAAAACACGTATTTTTTCACTTTTAATGATCCTGTCAGGAGTTATTCTGCTAACGCGGGCGCATCTTTTTCCGAGTGGTCACCAGAAATGGCGTCGCAAAGGCCGAGTTTAAAATATTTTTCCAAAAATTTCAGAACTTTTTTGTTAATAGCGTATGTTTGCAACAATAAAAATTGTAATAAAATATCTAATTTTTTTTTTGAGAAATTGTTGAAAAAGAGGTATTTTTACCCGAGAAAACCCATGTAGCCCCTTAATACATTAGGTTGTCAAAAAAGTCTTGCGGTATTTTCGCTAGTTGGTGCTGAAAGCGCGTAGTTCTAGTTTTATTCGTCGCATCGGGTCATGCTATACCTTTTTGGAAAGCTCATTTCACGCGCTAACACGTGTTTGATTGATTGTTGTTTCTTTTAAGACGTTCGTGAGTTATAGCGTCGCAAACATGGAGCGAAATAAAGAGAAAATACGGCATATTTTACAGTACCACTACGATAAAGGCAAAAATGCATCTCAAGCCGCCAATAAAATTTGAGCAGTTTATGGACCCGATACAGTTTCCATTTCCACCGCACAATGATGGTTTCAACGTTTTCGTTCTGGTGTAGAGGTGGTCGAAGATGCCTGTCGTCGACAATTTCGATAAAATCGCTGAATTGGTAGAAAGAGACCGGCATAGTAGTCATCAAACCGTTATAAACCATTTGAAGAAGCTTGGAGTCACTAGCTAACTAAGCTCGGTGTATGGGTGCCACACGAATTGATTCAATAAAAATACCGCAAGACTTTTTTGACAAACCATTATATCTAAAGCGGTAACTAATATCTTGGAATAAATCTTATGGAACACATAATGCGGTCTTTACTTATAATTTATAAACACTCACATAACGCATATCGCAATCTTATCATAATACTCAGAGCTACTACAAAATACTTACTTATTCTGTGGTCAAGTAGATATTGTAAGTAGTACAGCAAAAATTACAAAAAATGTATCGAAAGATTCGAAAGTCCACATGTAGACCATAATAATAATATAGTAATAATAGTTGACAGCCAAGGCTGTTGGCCACTCAACATGGAGGATTCAATAAACATATTATGAAATACTCATTTCCCATGGTCGGACGCAAGACATTTCCAACCATCCAACATTGTACTACTCGGCCAGCGTTTACTAATTTCAAACCATCTAAAGTAGCTGGTATGGATGGAAGAATAAATCAATTGAAAAATCGCTGACTTAACATAGTAAAACTAAATTTTTGGACAAATTGTTTTTTTTTTATGCAAAATATTTCCCTTCAACTATGATACACTGCTTATAGGAACCCTCACAATTTTATTTACCATTTTTGTAGAGCAATTTGTACTTTGCTTGAAGGCAGAGCTCAGTTTCGGCGTTCAACCCTTCTTGCTTTCTTCTTTACTGGCGTAGAAACCGCTTACGCGGTTAAACTCTTCACTCGACGAATAACTCGCCAGCGAGCTTTCTTTTGAAATCAGTGAACAGGAATAGTACGGGCCAGATCAGGAGAACACGGTGGTTGCGGCAATTTCTCAACAAGTAAAGTATGAGACAATTCTTTTGGCCAGCCGGCTCATGATTTTAGTAAATTCGTATCAAAATCGTCGACTACAGACATGGTATCATACTTGACATTGTTAATTAACTCGGGCTGAAATGGCGACGGAGAAAAGGAAGCGAATGAGGAATCAAACACAACGTTTTGATTTCCCAATGGAAAAAACGGACCAATAGTTCCGTAATTGACCATTCCAACAGTACCATCAAGTCCATAAACTTTCTAGTAGATTGCTATGCGGCATCCGCGGCGCCAATATTAAGTCTATTATTCTCACTGTGGCCTGCATATTATGAAACGCTGCTCAAGCGTGGAAAGGCAAAAAAAAATCGGATGGCAAGTATTTTGGGGTGCACGTGGTATATTATTCATCGAATGATTACTGAGCAAGTTTTAATTCATTGTACTGTGTATTTTTTTGCAGTTCTATTCTACTATTCCCAATATTTAGCAAAGTATCCACAAATGCCTTAACGACGAAAATGACAATGCAATTTTTAGTTGTGATATTAAATATATTTGACGGGTTCGTCCTAAAAACTGCTTGGTTCAGGAACAAAATCGGTATAACTCATGCATGTATGGATATGCACAATTTTACTTATTTTTTTTCTATTTTTGAATTACTAAAATTTTGCAAATGATTCTTACGTGAATTTTGAACAAATGCTTACGATTTCAAATATAATTTTTGTATATATGAATTGTATTGAATTTTAACATAAAGAGATAAAAAGTATCCTATGTCCTTGCTCTGGTTCTAAGCTACCTCCCCACCAATTTTCAGCCAAATCAGTTTAGCTGTTCTTGAGTTATACTATAAATGGTGTAACTAACGCGACTTTCTTTTATAAATATATATATCTTTCTATCAAGAATTTTCTTGGCTTATAAGAGTAGGCAGAATAGAGTCACATGCCTTTTCGAAAAAGAGAAGATCTACAGAGATCTCAACCGTTTGTGCAACAAAAAAAATATTTCCAGTAAAGCTTTGAAATCGGTTTCTTAAATTTTCATATTCCTTAAATTAAAATTAAATCAGTGATATTTTCATAAGTAATATTTCAGTCACACATTTTTACGAGCAAACTGTGCCACTTCATAGGTTACATAACGGCGATATTGCAAGTACATAAAACAAAGCATACATAGCGTTACTTGGAGCTCATAAAATGCTGATCAATTCGCCAAGCTGTTGAATTGACAATGGAAAAGTCCATATTTAATTCATCCACTGCTGTAGTATTTGCCTTCGCAGGAAAAACAAGAAGTGGTGTGTTATGTAACCACCCTTATTGTTAGTTTCTACTTTTGATGTTGTACTTTTGCTTAAGTGAAATTTAGTTGAAAATTGGCAGAAATTGCCAACTCATCATTATTTGAGTGCAGGTGAAACTAAGCGTATGATGCATACATTTGTGAAGCTGTGTGCATAAATATACCATATAATACCTGGGTATAACTCAGGTAGCATGTATTGGAGCGTGAGGGTACAGCAAATGTCGAAGTTGTCGAATTATTTTAGTTTGCTTGAATTTCCAATCGAATTTGCTTTATGTCAGAAGAGCTTAATATAAGCGTGATTTATTCAAGCAGTGCAGGGTTGATATTGAATAAGGCAACAGTGTGTTACTTATACGCCATGTACAAAGAGCAACCTAGTGGAGGTAGCATTACTTTTGGAAGTATTGAATAAGCAAGTGACATTGATATGTATGTATAAAGCTTTGCTTTCGGTTGTTTGTAAAAAAGCAATACTATGAAATTTTGAAATTTTTTTTTTAAATTTGACTGCTTTCTTTTCTCACGATCATCTGAAATCATTAGCTAAAGTGACGTCATCAAACCCATATTTAAGCAGAATTGAGATGAGAAACATAGACAAATTTGTGCGGACGAGCACATACGAGCATTCAACATACCTGCGACAGAGACGATTGATATAACCAATCAGACTTAACCATATGTTGCTTTAGCAAGAAGTGGTGTATATCGATGGCACCAGGACCGGGAGACTTCGCTGATGAATAAGCAAATCCAAAGTGAAAACGATGCTCATTGTCTTTTTTGACATCAAAGGCATCGTCAACCATGAATTTGTACCTTCTGGACAAACTGTCAACGCAAAGTTTTACGTGGAAGTCCTCAAGAGCCTCAAACGAAGTGTCAATCGGGTCCGACAAGACATCGCAGCCGATTGGAAGTTGCACCACGACAGCGCTCCGACTCACACCGCCTTTCTTGTGAACAGCTACCTAACCAAGGCCGGCATTCCAACGCTTCCGCAGCCGCACTACAACCCAGATGTGGGCCCCACGAACTCTTTTGTTTCTTTGCCTGAAAAGGCCGAGGAAAAGTAAGCATTTTGAGACGACAGAGGGGATCCAATCAGCATGCACCTCGACTCTCAAGGCTATTCCGGAGAATGCCTTCCGTGATGCCTTCAATGCATAGATATCGCACTGGCAGCGATGCATCGACAGTTTGAAGGTTTTTAAAGAATTGTAACGATTAGTTCAATACATTTTTTAAATCGACTCAGTTCTTTTACTTTCCAGATGAATCCTGTCTACCATTGGTCGCTTTGCCGTGACAAAGGGGCTTAAGTAAAAGTAACCGGTGCAACCCAAGTCGGAACGTGTATTCCGTTTACGAACTAAGAGGAACACCTCATAATTTCCCCAACGGGAATATGAATGAATAAAACTTCGGTTTTACGCCCATCTGCTATTGTGGCAGTAAGATGTCGAGGTGCCCGTTCTGATAGTTGAATGGTCAGCGGTCGATCATTAGTTGATCACGAACAGTTCCTTCGATTCCTCGCTGATGTCGAAAATCTTAAATTCCTTCTCTACGTATACCGACTCTGCGGACGAGTCACCAACCCCTTCCGGCCTACTCGTGGAACTACAAATGGAATCATAAAATAACTAAAACAGCAGATGATAATACTTTGACGACTAATGCTCAGACAACGGCCAAGGTCATGCCTTAAAGAACTCCAAGACCCCTTACGGAGTCCGATAAAGATATCCTCCACTCCTCCAATCATATGACGATTAAGAGTTCTGGGCAATGACTTAAGGACTTTTAGACTCCAAGGAAGATATTCAAAGGAGACGATTAGAATGCTCCCGGATGTACCAGTCACAGTACGGCGGAGAACACGCAGGAAATATAGCGGGTACCAATCAAAGTACCAAAGCTACAATACTTAACCTTCCACCTCTAGAGCAGCCACGAGTCAAAGAAAGAAGAGAAAAAAGTTACTAAATCACGTGTGGAAACGTCAGTACTAATGGGTGGTCTTCATTATAGTAAAAATTGTCAAGATAAGGCTGCCGGCTCTCAATTGACGAAGGCGAATTAAAGAGCCAAAGAAGGAAGTAAACAGAAACTCGACAAACTAGAAGAAACGGTTATTAATCTGGGTAAGAAACTGTATAAATGACGTTCTCGCAAGTTAAGTGTGATAATGGAATATAAATTTCAGTCCTGCTTGAAGGGGCGTACTGAAATCTTTCGCGATGGCATGGTAGAATTTCAAAAGAGATATTATGACGTTCGAAGTAAATTAAAAACATTTGGAAAGCAAAATTTGCGACAGATAAGTATAGCCTGTTACTTTGATTGCTCAGGATATGTCCATAGATCGTTTCATTAATTTTTAGACGTTAGCTTAATTCTGAGCACTCTTTTTTTATTCACAAGCACTTTAAATTTGGTATATAAAAGTGTTTAAGCACTTAAGTAGATACATAGGTAAAAGTCGTTTCAGGAAATAATAAAATCACAAAAATGTATGAATTTCAAGATTTCACATGAGTTCACGCCACAGTGCACTGCGATTGAATTCTATATTAAACAGTATATCCAAGCGAACTATAACATCACCTTTTTTTCAGTTATTCAAAAGAATTGTGTGGCGCCTGTCGTATAAATCGAAGTCAATAGAGCTCTTTGAAGACCTATTCGATAGAAGGGATCCATATAATGCATGGCGTTCCCCGGAAGTCAGACTAAGCCGCACGCGTGCGGTCGGTGCCAGTTGCGTTGGATATTTAAGTACAAAATCACTGAACTGCTGACTGGATCGCCGACTCGTCCGTTTATGGTTGCCTTGTTCCTTTTGATCCAATAAGTGATAACTATATCTCTTACGGCTATATACTGGCCAATTTTCATTTGGTACATTGTCTTGTTCCTTTTGATCCAATAAGTGATAACTATATCTCTTACGATTATTTACTGGCCAATTTTCATTTGGTGCATCGACGTAAGTGATAGAGCTACCTCTTGATGGAGTGCTCGATCTCCGACGATAACTGTGTGACCTTCTTCGATTGGAGTAACGTCTAGGCTTGTTACGTCTGCCGAAGAAAGCGCGGTACTCACGCATGGCTTCAATGGGATTCGGTAACGGGGATTGGATTTGTGTCTGTAACGAGACATCTGTTTGTCTTTGCTTGAGCTTATCCTCCATGCCGCCCCCCACGGTCGCATACAGTTTATTTAGATCGTTTAAAAAGCTATTATTGCATACTTCATTCGGTTTGTTCGCAGTATCTTTGAAACTGTAGATAGAGCGCTTTAAACGATCCAGATAATCACGATAAGTACGATAACTGTCACCCTTGTGGTGTTGGTAATCTTCGAAATTGTCACCCGTGTAGCGTTGGTAATCACGATAACCGTCACCCATGTGGTACTGGTATTTACGGTAACTGTCACCCGTGTGATATTGATCGTTGTATGGTGTTTGCCGACATGTCGGACAATACGTTAACGGTATTTCAACCATGCTTTTGTAGCTTTCGTAATCAACATCGAGTCGTTGCAGAATGCGCGGTGAGCAACCTGGTATAACTTCGTGCATATCACGACGACTCTTTCGGCAACTTTTGAGTTTGTTGCACAAACAGCTTCGTCGTTTCCTCTTCGCACTTGCTTTTTGCTTTGATAGATCATACGAACTGTAAAGATCCGTTACACTCGTGCTTTTCATCTTCAAATAGTGGCCCGTTAGGTGGCGCTCGTAGAGCTTATACTCATCGCTGCCACTACACTTGTTGGAGAATAGTCCACAAACGGAATGGCTTCTGAAGTATTTCTTGCAACAGCAAGGGCATGTCCAGCGATGATGTCGGCAACAGCTCTTCACGCTGCTCGGTTCGTATAGGTATGTGGATGAGCAACTCGCGCAGCGTCTTCTAGCGTAGCTGTCGCACTGACTGCAGCTGTGGCAACATTCACACATTTTTGTAATTTTTTATTGTAATTTTTTATAATTTTCAAGAGAAAAGTCGTTAGAAGTTGAATTTTGTTATTTTTATTGTTTACTAAGCGCAATGACAGAAGTTATAAGAGTGTTTACATGCTTGTTGTGACTCGATTGAAATTTCCGATTAATAAATACTGTATCGAAAACGCTTCGATAAAATCCGTCTTGTATTTTTCAGCCGCAGTGATTTGCTTAGAAAGCTGTTGGGAATATACTTTCAGAGAACGGTGACTATTAAATGCAGTAAACTCTTCACATCTATCTCTCTATTCATTGCTCTTTTCTTATTTATATCTACTTATATATATATATATATATATATATATATATATGTATATTCCTATGTCTATATCTGTCCTCTAACTATTGCGCGTTCGAACTCTACTCACCTCATATTTATCTCTGGCTCCCAAACTTACAATACCTTATTTAATCGATCGGTTGAACTCCGACTCCACACAGTATTCTTCATCGAATTACAGATTGACTTTGCTTGAGCTTTACCAATAAACACTGTTGGTGTTCAAGTAGAATTCTAATTTTGAAAACATTCTTTGTAAACGTCCCTTTTTTAATTTGAGGAGCGGCGATTGCTTTTTTCATTTTCCTCGATAGATCATCCTAAGTACGTTATTATGTATGAAGATGTTATTCTAAGTGGATTTCCTTTAAACCACAGATTTTAAGGAAAAGAGCACAATCGAGTATTCCACTAACGGGACGAGAAACGTCCTGAACTGGCAGATCGAGGAATAAAATTTTAACATAACTTTTGGCCTTCTACACGTTTTTCGAAACTAAAGGTCTTATAACCATTAATTTCCGTGTCAAATTGTTAAGAATCATAACTTCATTTGTTTTTAGGCAGATCAGTTTGAAAGTTTTTAGACCCCAAAATGATATAGTTGATATAATTAAGGGATCGTCATTCTGAGAAAAACGCGTTTAAAGATTGAAGTTGGAAAATGTTAGATAAATCGTTTACAAGCGATTAATCGGCGATGCCAGGTCCATACAACGTCCCTTCTGCTTCCTCGAACTGCTTACACCGGTCAACACGATTTTTGGGACTGACATCTACATGTTAAATTTTAGTTTCTCCCATAACAAAAATATGATTTTTTTTTTCCGGTTAAAGTTTGCTTTCGTAGAAATTAGAGTAATTTTTCGATCTTTGATTTATGAAATAAATTAAAATATTCTTATCGATGTAGATCAGGCCAAAGCAAACTTAAAGAATTAAGGATAATATTTAAGTGCTTTTCAATGTCTAGAATCAGAATTCAAGCAAGAGAACAGAAACCCCAAAAAAATATTTTTTTTTTGTTGACTGGTGTTATTTTAGGCTGAAATTTCATTTCGATGAGCTGTCCTGTCTTTTTTGATGTCCAGAAAGCTTCAGCGTTGTGAAATTTTGATGAGATTCAGACCTCAAACTACGGACTCTTTCTTGCTATTTTCGCCGCCGAAGTACTTGCAAATGATGCATCAGTCTCAATACAATGTCGATTCGTTCCCTTGAACCTTTCAGATCATTTTCTAGCACGTCGTGTGGATGCGTGCTCCTCGCCTTTTTTGTCCATTTCGATTATTTTCTTGGAAGTTTCGCTCGCATGTCTATATGTGGATGTCGAAAACGAAATGAAATACTTGGCTAGTTTATTTTGAAAAGTTATATAACTTTAGCATCATAAGAAATGTGCACACTTAGGTAGAAAATAACCAAAAGAAATGACGGTCGAACGGAACGCCGAAAGAAGCAGATGTCTCGCTCCGTTCCCTACTATATTCCCTTTCTACAAAATACGCTGTAGCGACCGTAATAACTTGAATTTTGAGAGAGAGTATACACGAAAAACGAGGAGAGTCGATTTGGCGCCGTTCCAGAAACTCGTACTGACGTATGGAACGACTTGACGCATTTTACTTCGAGATCTTAAAACCAAAGCGTAGATAATACAGCTTGTTCAAGAATTCAATCCGCTCGATTTATCCAAGCCACATTGCTTCGCTCTATGGATTCTTGAAAAGTTCCAAGAAGATCCGCCGTTTTCGACACAATTTTTGTTCAGCGAGCCATGATAGTCGACTATTTGACACTTGAAATTGAAGCTTGTGATCTCGACGACATTTGCTTTCAACAAGATTTCCCACAATTGCAACAATAAATGGATTTATTGAGAGTACACTTCGGTGAGCAGATAATTTCACGTTTTGGGTTGGTCTTTTGGCCACCAAGATCGTATGATAACACATCGTTAAAATTTTTTCTGTGGGCACATGTAAAATTTAAAGTATAAGCGGACTCAATTCAGGCCTTGGGCCTTGGAGCAAAGCATCACGGTTGCCATTCTCCAGGTACCAGTCGAAATGCTCGAACGAGTCTTCGAAAATTGGACTCAACTGATGGATCATCTGGTAGAGAAAAAATAAATGCCAAAGAATTCCGTTTTGATTTTGAGGTTTCTGTGTTTTTTCTTTTTTAAGTAGGAAACCTCGAAATAGACCACCCTTTACTTATACTTAAAAAATTCGAAATGACAGCTAAAAGCATAATAAATATGTACAAAGAAAATTTTATAAAATGTGTTTTTTCATTTCAGTATAAAAAATTCCAAAAAAACATTAAACAAGACAGCCTTCGCGCCAGATGACATCAATAATGCAATTACAGAGGTGTAGATATGATTTTTAATATCTACCAAAAGACACTTCCAACATTAGATTCAGCTATTTATAAAAATATGTATGTGTGCTTGTGGAGTGTTTATCTCAAATCACATAGCTAAGGTTTGTGTCTTGGCTCTTCGGCTTTAGTTCATGTAGCAACTCAAAACAAAATATCCCAGCCAAGGCACACACTCTTAACTTTTCAATTTGAGTTAAACTCTCGGCAATGTTAATGAATTGCTTTTTTGAAACAAATTTCCAAACTAGAATTTTATTGAGTTTACAAAAGTGTACATTTTATCCAGCACATATAATAATAAAAATACAAATCTATACATAATAAATGTATATCATCGGGTGTATATACAATATATGTAATTGTAAAATAGTAAGAGTGGAAAGAGAGAGGTATTTAATGATCTCAATGATGACCCAAAACTCAGCTAAATTTTCTTACTAGTCTTTCGTCGACCCAAATATCTTAGAATCTGTCTCGGTGAAGTTTTGAAATGACGCTTCTTTACCGATCGAAATTCTGTAGGATATCTAAATGATTGACTGGATGACTCAGTGGAAAGCATATCTCTTAATGAATGAAATTGCGTAATTCTGTGATGGGAAGTTAAGAGGTGCAAGAGGGTACCTCTATCCATAAACAATTTCAATTCGCGTGGCTGTACAAGTTTACTGTGCCGGTGCCGAATTTGGGGTGCGACATTGAGGAGTGGCTCAGGCAAACGACCGAAGAATCCCTCGAATTCATACTGCCTGGCTGCTTCACAAATGTAATCCTTAAAGCCGAACGCAGCGTCCTTGCCACCGCCAACATTGGCATATAATGCATTCAAGCCGGTGAGAAATTCTTTACTCAACAGCTGTTTGACATTCAGACCACATTGTCCATCACTGCTGATTTGTCTAAGAAAATTTTCGGTGGAATCATCCTCAAGACACGGACAGGTATTATCATCAAAATAGCCGCTGCCTGGCCACTTCGGGTAGAAAGTGAGTGGCACATCCGGCAATAAGTCGTACGGATCGCAATTGCATTCGTTAAGTAATGCTTGTTGCAAAAGCAGCGTGCGCATGCGCTGACAATCACAGTTTGGCGTTTGGGCGAGCTTGCGCAGGAGGCCGCACCGACACTCGTTGGGCTTCTCGATTACGATTTCCGCGGGCCGCTTGATTTTTTGTTGCTTTTTCTTGCTTGTTTTTCTTTGCGGCTGGGTTTCTGTTGTTGCGTAAAGCACAGATTTTTCCTGCTGCAATGGGTTGGCGAAGCTCAAATTCATCATTGAGGCGGGCGACTTGCGCGCCTGTTTTGCCCGGCGCCACAACAGCGTGTCAAAATGTTGCTTCAAATTTTGCTTGTAATGATCTGTTAAGCAGCGACTGTAGCATTTCCACTCATCTTCGTTACATTGGCGCGGCCAAATGCAGCTCGAGCAGTTGCGTGGCGGCATTGTTGTGGCGCCGCAATAGTTGTTGCACATGCAATGCGAGTCGCGACAATATTTATGCATTTTTGTACTTTTATTATTTTAGGCGGGAGAATTTGGATTTTGCGAAAATTATAATTTTGTTTGATTTTGTGTTCGAAAACTGTGAATTTTTTTAAGAAATTTGCCAAAAACCGAATTTTGATTTTTTGACTCTCGAAAAATAAATTTTGTTTATTCAAATACGGATGTGTCAATTTTATTTCTATTTCTAATTTTCTAAACATTCAACAGAAGCAGAAAATATTTTAGGATCGATTGAGGAGCTAGAATATTTGATTGAAAGAATCATACATTCATACCTTATAAACGTTTGAGATATTAATCATATATATCTTGGTGATTCAAAGTATACCATACTCGTCATGAAAATTAGATTCAGATCAAATTCGAACCAGATTATCAAAATGGAGCACTTCCAAGTTTTTACAGCAAATCTTGGGTGGGCTTTAGAATGCCATGCTAGGATTTCAGGTATAAAAGGGGTATAGGCGGTAAGATAAGGTTCTCCAGATCAGGAATATATTCATATATACGAGACGGTATTCTAAATCGTTCCACAAATCTTTATTGTTACGTACAAAATAGGCTTCGGAGCAAATTATACATATATCTCTACTACTATCGCCTTTTGTAACTTCGGCGAAATTTGGCTTTTTCGATTTCGGTATTAATTTAAAGCAGCATTTACTAAATTTTAGGACAGTTTCGAAGGTAACCTCATAAACCCACAGTAATGATGCGGTTGACTGATCTACGGTTCACAGCAACATTACCAAGCATCACTTTGGCGGTCTCTACTTCTGGTCTTTTGGTACGAGTTTAGAATAGACACGCTTCATAACTAAAACATTAACCAAAAGTTTTCGAATCGATTAAGAAAAGATGTTGAGACTCTTTGCTCCCCCTATGATCCTCACACGACGATTGTTTCCTTAACATTTTCGCTGTAAACTTCATTAACAGATTTGGATAGACGGCTCGCATGAGATAAGTGTTCGATGACTTCACGAACTTCACTTATGCTTTGTGGCACTCTAATATTTGTATTCATGATAATGTAGACTTTCCAAAACACTTCTGCAACTTTTTCAAATGTTCCGCAGCCATGATTCTATTAGAAATACAAAATTTCAAGCATTTTCTAGTTGTTTAAAATTTTCCACGGTATTAATCGCCAGATAAACTTTCCGCGCCTTAAATAAAAACTACTAAACGCACAGTAATCGACATAAGGAGATCAAAATTTACACGAATAAACGAAAGATTGTACCAAAAAATAAAAAAAAAAATTATCGATTCGGTTTGGCGTGCAGTTAAGAAAGACAGTCCGAGTCAAATTTGATCAGATGGTAAATCGCTATCTGCACTGTATCTGATATATACCCTAAGCATACCAAACTACTATCTCTGAACCGAAAACTTCCAATGTTTAATCTCATGCTGAGAAACGCTGGAATACACATCATAGATCTCAGCTCCATAGAAAAAAAAATTTCAAGATTCTCTACTTTTTTAAAGAAAAAATACAGAAACTTTAACTTTAATGTAGAATGTTTTTTATCATTCGAAAGAACATTCTTTGTCATCTATTTCTTAAAGATTATCTCTTCCAAATGTCGGTAACGGCCACGTCTCGGATTGTCCATTCGTTGAGTCCAATTTTTGATGACTTGTTCGAGAATTTCGACTGCTAACTGGCGAATGACACTCGTAGTGCTTTGCTCCAAGGCCTGGATTTTTCATATCCTCACGGGCTTCAATTTCGGCATCAAATAAACGGTTATAATGACGGGTTAACGATCGCCATTGACGGTTACGTTCTCACGGGCATCATCTTTGAAGAAATATGGACCGATGATTTTACCGGCTCACAAACCACAATGTCTTCAGGTTGCTCATCATTCCAAATAGAAGCTGCAATGTCACTTGGGAAGGTCAAGCGGCTTCAGTTCCTGCACAAGCTGTATTTTGTGCGCTTTCAATTTAAGATCTCGACGTAAAAGTCTTTTTTACGTCAATTCGAGTTGCTGCGAACGGCGCCGATTCGATTCTCCACGGTCTTCCTTTGAAGCAGATACGGCTGTTATATTTTCTTCACTGCGTGCTGGATGTGTTCGATTCGACCGAATAGTATGATGTTGTTGCGAATAGTACGCTCAGTAGAGCGTAGTGCGCGAAACACATTCCTTACAGAACGAGAATTTTCGTAATAAAGTTCATTTGTAAACGTTGTTCATTCGTAAGTCTTTCCTCCATGAAATCCAAACAATACTGAGCACAAATAACATGACAGCTTGGCACACTTCACTCGTGATCTATAAAAAATAGGCTGTTGAAAGACGTAATTCTACTTGGGTCTCACGTTATAAATTTCTATGGGAGGACCTATATAATAATCAGGGATGATTTTGTTAAGGTGTACGAAACTAAGCAGTGACAGGAAGGAGAAGGATAATGAACCATAAGCTGAATTTGCTAAAGTTCAAAAGATACATTTATATTTAAGACAAGAGTTAACATAGATTGAATATTCTTGGTTTTTAATACCCTCAAAAATACAAGGCAAGCAAATTAGCGCAGATTGATGCGAGATATGAATCCAATCGGTAAAAACTGATCTGAGATTTGGTGAAGATATCAAAAAAAGAAGTTTTGGTCAAAACTAGAATACATCGAAGAGTTAGTAGTCTTTACTCAGAGCCCAAACTGATAATTCGTATAATATTTAAAGAGAGACTACTCTGCTCCACTGACAATTTTCGATATATGGAAAGCTTGATGGAAAAAAATAATCAAAAAATGGTCTAATCCCAACATTTAATTGATTCGTTGTTCTCCATAATTAGACACCTTCTTTCTATCTAGAAATTCATCTTTGATCTCTCTCTATTATAGAAATAGATGACATTCATTACTCTTCCAGGTAAAATAACCTAAAGATTTTTATTTTAAAATTAACAAACTGCAAAGAGTTGCTTTTATTTCCGTAGTAAATTTTAGCACAATAAGTATTTACTAATTAAAAAGAACTCTCAGAACCCACACTTAGTACTAACAAGAAATTTACAAAGATTCTCTTACAAAAAATTTCACAAAACTTCAATCAGTCGCCGAGATCGCCCAGTTGTCATTGAATCTCTCATCAGCCATATGAGAAATTCAATAATAACCGTTAGATCTTGCCACGAACATAATTTAGGCACAATCAAAAATTGCTATTATTTTTGTCTCCAAGATGTAGAATAAGGGAATTTGGCGTATGTAGATCTGACTGTAGTCTTAGGACCATCTTCAATTACTTTTCTCCTATAATTCAAAGGACTACGTCTACTTCTATCGGTAAGGTTGACAACATTCTTAGGACCCTCATCAATTGGTTTTCTGCCATAATTCCAAGCACTACGCGTATTTCTATCAGAAAAGTTGAAAAACTTCTTTGGACCCTCATCCATTTCTTTTCTGCTATAATTTAAAGGGCTACGTGTACTTCTATCGGTAAGATTGATTCCGTTCGCTGCTTTTTGCGACGTGCTGGCTGCTCCGTCCGATTTATGCCATGCCATTGGTACACTCATTCTATACTTATCACTATTAACACCACTCAAACGATTTGATCCACTGGGTTCTTCTTCTTTGCTTGGCTCTTTCACTGTCGGTTCTTGTGTTACAGTTGTTAACTTCGGCTTTTTGCTTTTCACACCAGAATCCTTACGCAATTTCGTTTGTTGCTTCGTTGGTGTTGTTTGTTTTTGACTGGCGCGGTTTAGCTTTTTTGGCGTTTCACCCGCAATACGTCCTGCTCCAACCCCCAAAGTCCACTTCATTCTCCCTTTCGGTTTGATCGGTTTTACAATCTTCGTTTTCATTTTCAATTTCGTTTGTGTTTGCTTATTGGTGCGTGTGGTCTTATTGAAGAATACCTCGAATTCGTGCCGTATCTCTGCAAGCTCTTCGGGTGTACAATGCGACACAGAAGTTTTCGTTTTACTGCCTAAACCGCCATTGATGTCGGCATATAATTTATTTAGGTTGTTTATGTATTCGTTACTCTTCGCTGTTGGCGACTCGTCTTGCTCGGATTCATGTAGTTGACGATCGATATTTTCAAAGAACTCTTTCTCCATATCATGTCGTTTCTTCGAGGGATAATACGTGAAAGGCACATCGGGACTGTCACCACGATTTTGTTCATCACAGCATTCGCTTTCCTTCGGCTTGAATAATATGTAGGCTAAACCGCCACCATTGAGATAGACTTTTCTGCCCAGTTTACTGTATGAATTTTTCATTGTTGTTGTACTCCGTGCTGCCGTACCGCTAAGTCGACGTTTACGGTTTTTACGTCGTCCCGACTTGTTCAAGAAAAAGCGTGCTCCCTTCTTCAACAGCTCCGACTGTGCTCCGTGCATATCCATTTTGGCTGAGAAGCAATCGATTTTTAGCGACTTCCATAGCGGTGGATCGGCCATGCTACTGGCTTCCTGCTGCAAATAGTGACCAGTTAAGTGTCGTTGATGTAATCTATACTCGCTGTTGGGATCGTTCAGCAGCGGCATACTCGGCTGATTGGCCGCGTAAAAGTGATGACATGGCGGATATGCTTGTTCGTAATTGTTGTAGCCTGTATACCAGTTCCAATTATTATAAGGACATTGATTGTACCAGGGCGTAGCGTTATAGCCATCATATGACCATTGTCCATACTGTCCATACGTCGAGTGCCCCCAAGAATACTGGTTACCATTGTAACCATCGCCCATACATTGATCAAACATTTTTATGATTTTTTTTAGTTAAATATTTTCACTTTTTAAATTTTTTACAGTTAAAGACAATATCGACATTCTTTTTTACAGAAAATTTTCACAAAATGTGTCAATTCAACAATTTCGTTTTACAAATTCCATGAGTTTTTTGTTAGAAAACTCTACACACATGTAATGGGGTAGGTCAAAAATTACATTGTGCTTGTTTCTGAGGAATACAGTGGAAGATAGAACTAAAGTTTAACTTTTAAAACGGCGGTTTGAAAAGAAAGCTTTTTGGTTAAATTCGGTGATAACCCAAACTCAAACTTCAGAGATGACTTAACCAAAACCCTGTATAAGACTGAATAATGATATATGAACGAAAAACGCACTCAGATCTGTATGATTTTATTCGATGGCTCATAAAAATCTCATTGAAATTTTATACCGAGTCCGATCCCGAGATAACAGATTCCATTCCAACGATCGGCTGAAGAACTTTTATCAATCTCTCATTCATGACATCAGAAGCCTTGGAAAAGCATGCATTTTTACTAACCATTTATAACGTGGAATTTAAAGGAGAAACTGTAACACAACTTGAGTGAGGAATCAGGATAAGTTAACAGAAGCCGATATCTAAGTTTCGAAAACAGAAAAAAGTCACAAAGAGCTAAATCTAGTGAATATGATGGCTTAACGCTGACTTCCATTTCGTGTTTGGTCAAAGGTCAGTTAAGTAGTTAGAGGCCCATTGTGAAACCACTAGCACTAAAATCTTCACACTCTTTTTTATCTTCTCTAAGCCATCCTGTACTCCTGACGAAATTTATCAGCACAAAAAGTTTAATGTATGCAATATAACTCACACGAACAGTTTGAAAAGGGCGTGGCTGTTTTTACGAATGCCTTAAATAGAGCTCTTCACTACGCATGCACTGCTAATTGGCGAGTCTTATGAAACTGTTATCCAAAGGCCCGAGCTTAATTCGTAAAAGTAGCGGAGAGTGGACGGAAAACTGCCATAACTCTTTGGAAGACCTTTTTAGTGTGCACTTTCCAGGCTGTAAGGATGTGGTAAGTACAAGCCGCGAAGGGAGTAGTACGATAAACCTTCCCGAACACATCTTGAGAAAAAAACTGCTCATTCAACCTATACAAATCATCCGGTACGGACGGAATCATACCAGCAATGCTACAGAATGCGCTCTGTCTATCCTTGCCGTGGCTAAAAGCGATTTTAGGGCTATGTGCCACACTCATGGAGAGCTTATCCAAGACGCGGGGCATTCACTGGTATTTATTATCGAAAGGGCTCTTGTATGTATGTAAGGACTACACTCTTGGAGCTTTCCAGGACATTTCTGGAGGGTTCAACAACGTCTCTACGGAATCTATTCTGAATAGTATCTAGTCAATAGTTGTGGATCCTGCTGGATGAGAAACCTTTTGACCTCTGGATGGCTAAGAGTAGAATGGAATGACGCTAAAATGACCAAGAAAGACTGTAAACTGTAAAGTGACCAAGAAAGACTGTAGATGTACTCCGCAAAGTGGAGTACTATTTCCGCTTCTACGGATATTAGTGGAGAACAAACTGCTAAGAAACTTGAACGCAAAAACCCCGAAGACAGTGGCATATCGGACGACATTACCATCTTAATAACGGGTAGCAGTGTTATGACTACCACTCTCAATACAGTCCAGAACTAGGCACCGCAAGAAGTGTCTTGGAAAGCAGGGTAGCAGTGGAAAATGTTGCTAGAAGCAAGAAACTTCACTTTTATTGGATGCCAGGCCACAAAGACATCGAAGTCAATGAAATAATGGACGAGATTGCCATGAATTGTGTATGGAAAACATCCGAAAACGTAATCAACATTGGGAAAGCTAGGCATTGTCTAAAGGACGAACTCGACGGTAGCATGGCAAAGAGAATCAAAACCCGATGGAACGAACTATCCGGGTGCAAAACTGCTAAAGTCGTGTGCAAAACCGTACATTGGATGTACACAAAAATGATGGGAATACTAATTGGTCACTGTCTAGTGGCGATACACACCCGCAGTATGGGGTTTACAGATCAAAAATAATGCAGGAACAATGGAGCATTTCTTGTGGACTTGTTAGCAAGACTACGCCGTAAGCATCCGGGGCCCCCATGGTATGATACACTAAAGGAGGTATGATAAAGGAGGTATGATGATACCTCTTAGACCTAGCAAATAACTCCATCTGGTATCGCAAGGACCAAAACTGGTCTATACGTGGCTTATTGGCCTACCAGACCTACCTAACCTAACCTTTACGTGTGCAAAATTCGACACATCGTCATAAATTGCTAGTCGAAATTACTTTCCCATACAAAGATTTGCAGTCGCTTAGAAGGAAGGAAAGAATTTCTTCTTTTTCTAATATATAATATATGATTCTCATTCAGGGTGAGATGCCTTTAGGATATGCACGATTGCCAAGATCGTTTGCAAGATCTAAAAAAACACATTTTTTTAACTCACACGGACTCGAAAGACTGCAGGACAATTTTTGGCCTAATGATAGGTCACAACCTACTCATCAACATGCGAGCCAGATGGGCATAAGTAAAGACGACGCATGCAGAAAGTGCAGAGAAGTAAACATGACAGAGCCGCTGAAACGCGTCCTATGCTTTTGCCCAGTCTTAACTATAAGTCGTCTTAGATATCTGGGAGCTTCGCAGTTCAAGGGACCAGATGACTTAAATTCATACGTTCTGTATGACGAATACTTCAGCTCAAATTAAACTTAGCCTCCATTTGGCATTATTATGAACCAGTAAGTCTATGTATGACGTGACAACGGGGAAGCGTAACTTAACCTAATCTACGTAATTTTTCTAGTATTAACTGATAACTAGCTTTCGAAATACAAAATGAAAAGGTTTGCGGAAGCTTTTTCTCTAACTTTGAAATCAATAAAGCAAAATTTATATTTTCTTATTAGAATTGAATCAAAAATATTACTCTCCTAAAAACCGGTATTCGCAAATTTCGACTTATTGAAAGGCACCCTTACCCTACCCACTTACCCTTACAATAAACCTGCCAAAGTTGTGTTAATATTTTATAAGCGCGAATGCAGCCTTTAACAATTGATAATCAAAAAAATATATTGAAAACATGTAATGGAAAAACATATTAAAATATGGTATATTGAAGAAGATATCAATAATATTGAGAATGATGAAATTTATGATTGCGAATAAAATTGCAATAAAGTTCACACCAATTTACCGCAAGTCATAAAAAATAATTTAACAACACGAAAATAATGAAAAAATTATGTATGTGTCTATGTGTGTGCGTACTTTCCAGCGCAATTCATAAATGCGGCTTAATAATAGACCCTGAAAGGCGTTTTTATTCGACACTTAAACAATGTACAATCGAACAATACGCGGCGCACTTAATTGCATAGAAACACAATTTACTTTATAGAAATAATCTGTCGTGCTTTTATTAGCGAATTTCGAACGACGACAAAACAAGCACAAAAAAAACTTAAAGCTATGGACGTAGCTGCCGGATTTAAACGCGAGCCACTCCACTACTCCTCCTCGACCTCCTCTTCGACGTGCGCCGCTTTGGCGGGTTTTCGTCGTGATGGACCGCGTGTGCGCTGTGGCTTTTTAGTTTTCGGTTTCGGGTTCTCCAATTCCTCCAGTTCGGCGTCGGTCAGACGATCTTTGTACCAGTCGGCGCTGTAATGAAAGTATACATTTAAGCAGTTGTGAAATTAACATTAATAAGTAATATACCATTCAGGCACGTTACGTGACCAGTCGCAGTGCTTCTTCTGCTCGTCGAACACCTGTCCCAGCTTGCAGCCGTTGCGTCGCGGTACCTCACCATTTACGCAGACATAGAAGTATTGACAGTCATCGGGATCGGCATAACGTGGATGTGTGACCGCCACGGACTCATTCACTTTGGGGCATTCGAATTCGAAAATGTCCTGCGAATTGCAACCCTTCACACCGACTTCATCGGGCCATGTGCAAATGCCGGTTTTGGGATTAAACACCAGACCCTGGGGGCAGGTGATCATATTGAATTGTCCATCGACACAGTAGTAGAATTTATCACACACACCTTTCTCCTCATGACCGAAGTAACCGTTCTTGCGTGGACAATGTTGCGAGGGCTGCGGTGTCTCTGTGGAGTGAATAAATATAGATAGAAGAAAAAATAGTGAATATTTAATTATAAGATATTATTAAAATATTTTACTATTATGACAGTTATAAATCCTAGTTGTTTATATACAAAGTCGATACAAAATCGTAAAAGATTATTTCAAACATAAAATATAAATACAAAACTGAGTATCAGGTCAAATCACATCTCGAAATATCTAACAGAACCTGTATCTGTATGATGGAGTAGGCATGTGTATCTAACGCTTTCCAAAGCCACCAAGGCGCTCATGATATACAGACTCCTAGGTGGGAGATCCTCGGACTGCAAGCCAGATATCGTAAGATGGTCGTAAGGCCTATTGTCACTTACGATTTCTTGGGCATCTAAGGCAACGCTGTCTTCAGTAGGCCTTCAAATATCGAAATTGCAAAGGCTTGCGTGTGTCTGTGCTTCAGGAGCAACGCGCACTTGCCCCACTCCAGCACTTGAAGTCATTGTGGAGCTCACACCGTAGCATCTACTGATGTAACAGGTAGTGAAACACACCATGCTGCTCACGGCAGTAGAGAATTTTGGCAAAGGGAAGATAATTTTCAAGGGACGGCGTTACAAAGGGGATCAACTTTACAAAGAATTTTAGAGTTACTCTCGGCAGCAAGGCAGAGTCATTCCATGCCTGATCTTGAAAGTAAGCTCCCAGTTAAGGAGCATAATGAACTACTCTCCAAGTAGATTCTGCTGCTGTGCTTTCGTAGAAATAATCCCTGCAGTCGCCTGCATGTAGTGAAACCAGCTCCTAGGAGCATCAATAGGTCCTTCCTCAACTACGTCAACAAACAAGACGCCGACCGGAGTTTGTATTTATATTATATATATATATGTAGTTGTAGTTGACGCAACAAACTTCAGACATGCACTGACCGCCATTCACAGTAGAGCCATAAACACCTTTACCGACTCCGTCTTATTGAATGGGGTAATTGGTATTAAACCACATTGCAGATGACGAGCGCAAATTGCTGCGAGAGTCGAGAGTGGCGCTTGCGTAGTTTCGTCCTGTATGCAATAGCAGGTTGAACTCCTACTTATCCAGAATCGACCCAGATATATCATAAGTATGTATGACCGGTGTGCAACGGTTACCCGTATGACAGTAACCACCTCTTGGCATGGCCAAATAAGCCTTTATATTTGACAGCCATCACCGACCCTGTCGGAACAGCACATTTCCTGTGCCTGCCGTTGGATGACCTCGATGATAACTTATCTACTATCTTACTATCCTAACGAGATCTAGATAACCTTTGTATGTTGTCCACATTCCTTAAAATTAATTAAGGAAAAAGGGCTTGAAAATCTTTATGTTGACAACAGAGAGACAGCAGAGGATTTCTACATCTCTTATGGACCAACTCAACATAGTTTGGCTGGTTTGTTTGAATTTGGTAAATGTTTTGGGTATGAAGTGTTATGTTGAGTGTAGTAGTGAAGTGCTATGTTAGTCTTGTTACGAAAAATCTGAGTCTTTTGTAAAACTGACATACAGTAAAGGTCACAAAATAAATCCTTGACATGTAGCTGAGGTGAGACTGAGTACGCTTCTGCATCACACGAATCACTATTGATGACGAGATATGGATATGACATCGAAACTGCCCAACAGTGTAGCGAAAGACGCCAAAAATTAGTAGAAACCGAAAATTTAAAATTCTTTTAAGGCTTGGAAGATTATATGATTATGTTATAACAGGTCTATGGAAATTTAGATAAGCATTGGAAAGCATATATTAGCTTAGGATGCTATTATGTATGCGATAATAAATATTTTTATGAATATACTTGAAAAGGATGTTCTTTTTGTCAAACCGCGGCAAGTTAATTATCATAATATTCTCCTGGAATGTGTGCTGAGAAAGTTTCTAAGAGAACTTGAAAGGTCTGGTTTGCTAAATTTATGAACGCTGTCGAGTAGGTCAAAGAGTTATAGTGAAGATTCTAGTACTTTTGTGAGAGATTTACTTATATTGAGCGTATTTTAAGGTGAAGTAAAAAGAAGAATAATCAAATCCAGTGAGAAACCGCACATGAACTCAGTCTTTAGTCATTAAAAAGAGTACCATGAGCTGCTTAGAATATTTTCAGGCTATTCAAACTGTTTTTATTGCAAATTTTTCTATTGCCGAATCGATTTTTAGAATTTTTTCTACAAACACAGACATATATAAGTATATGTAATGCAGCAATTTGCCAAAAATGGAGTCAATGAAAGCTCGCAAAAAACCAAAACCCTTAAAAAACGTTAAAACCAACGACAATTGCTGCGGCAAAAACTGTCAGAAACAACAAGTCATCGCAACCCTTATGAGCGGACCATTAGAAAAGCCTGTGTGACAGCAGTTTTTAATTTTTCATTTTCAAGCAGTAAAACCGACAAAAGCTGGCGCTATGCTTATGGTATTTTTGTTGTTGTTATAACACTTTTTGTTAGTTTATTGCAAATTGGGCTATAACGCAGTATAACAAAGGCGCGACAGACAAGCAATCACTAAAACAACAATAACAAAAAACACAATGCAGACGACAACAAAAATTTACCGCTAGTCTGTAGTTTCTAACTTTACGCATCAATGATGCAACCAACAAAAACAGCACAACAAAAGCGCAAAAAAACAAAGGAAAACTCAGTAAACTGTAGCATATTTATGGGCGCTCAAAACTTATAACTGTGTATATGTGATACAATAAACCCACACACACACACACACGCATTCAACAACATACGTCACAAGTGAATGACCAAACAGCTGCAAAAGCACTCAAATTAGAAGCGATAAAACGGCGACTGAGAGTCAAGCAGTGGAGCTCAGCTGTGAGCTATAAGTCCGCTTGTCAACTAAAATGCAAAAGTGAGCAATGTGCGGCATTTTGGCAACTAAATAGCTATAACCGGCTTGGTGAAGAGAACAAACAATAACCGAGTGCATATTCTATGTAGCTCAATAGAACAAATATACGAAAACAACAACACATACATTTGCAGCGTAAGAACAAGGCAGCCGCCAAAGTAACGCAGCATCAACAAGAGTCAGCGGCGTTTGAGCATAATGCGACGCTAATAAAAATATTGCAGGAAAAATGTGCAAAAAAAAAAACAAATAACTCAGCTCAGCACGTACTTACAGATATGCATTGTGGCATACAGCCGAGCAGCCGAGTAAATAACGAGAGGTTAATGTATTGGCAATCAAATTTTTTGCATAAAATGTATGTTAATCGGCCAGAGCAGCGTGAACTCCTGATACAATATATGCGAGAAGAACTACAAGAAGAAGAGAAATGAATGGAAAGGAATATAGAAACATAAATATGGCTGTGATCAGCTTCCTTGACTTCGGTTAGCTGCTATTCCCACGACTGTCGGGTCTACGTAAGCGGGACAGACCCAGATTTTCTCACTCAACTTCGTGTATCTACAATCTTTTGAAAAGTGAAAAAAGTTATTAATGCTACGAAAAAAGGAGAAAACAGTGAAGAAAATAAAAACACAACTTGGATTGGTACTCGGAAAAATAGGTTCATTAAGTTATAAAATCCATAAGAAATAAAAAATTTTCCCAAAACTAATCAAACTTTAACTATTAATATCTTTTAAACGGTTGGGTTTACGAACAAATCATAGGAGACCTTTTTTAGGGCATTCAATTTTCTACAAAATCTAAGGAACAAGATATTTTTTCAAGTAGTTGGAAGTGAGATATAAATTTTTCTATCTGATAATAAGAAAAAATAGAAAACCGTTTATAGGAGGACCTTCCCGTTACAATTAAAAACTCATATTTGGAGAGGCTTTCTTAGAGGTGTCTAGGAACTTATTTTTGCAAGTACCAATCCAAAAAAAAAAAAAAATTTGAATCACCCTAAGCTATATACAGGACCGTAGAGAGAAAACCGGGGCCCGGTGAGAATATGAATGCCAGC
This sequence comes from Bactrocera zonata, assembly GCA_037783105.1. Lineage (NCBI taxonomy): Eukaryota > Metazoa > Arthropoda > Insecta > Diptera > Tephritidae > Bactrocera > Bactrocera zonata. The sequence goes on along the minus strand of JBAWJQ010005073.1, from coordinate 996,842 downwards.
CTAATGTTTCATGACATGTTGGAGCAAGAAGTCTGCTAATCATAGCCGTCCTAGCAACTTCGGACCCGGTAGGGACTGTCCTCGATCTGCACCATTTTGTATATTTATCTTAAAACTAATAAACTTCTATCTCGAATAGATCGTAACAACTTTTTGAGCTACTCGCGTTATCAACGGACCTTTTCAATATTGAGCCAAAACATTGGACCAAAAATGAAGCATAGAAATATACGCTTTTATTTGTTTCTAACAAATCTAGACAATAATGGATATTTTTAAACTATTTTAGTTTATTTGAATTCAAGTCTTATGTTAAATACGATATTTCAATTATAATGGGTGATCTAAGTAGAAGTTCCAATAGCCTTTCTTGACAGATCACGCGTCAATCGTCTCAAGCAGGCATACTATTTTTGTTCACTGACATTTCATCATGAAAAGAGTTACGCCTGAACAACGTTTACAAATTGTTCAAATTTATTATGAAAATTCACGTTCTGCAAGGAATGTGTTTCGGGCGATTCGCTCAACTTATGGTCAACATAATCGGTCAACTGAGAGTAGAACTTGCATCACCATCACCCATCTTTAGACTTAGCATTCTTTAAAGGATAATATTCTACCGAATAGACCACGTCCAGCCCACAGTGAAGAAAAAACAGCAGCCGTAGCTGAGAGTATACTGAGACTGTGGAGAGTCGATTCCAAGCTGTTCGCAGCAACTCGGACTGACGTATGGAACTACTTGACGGATTTTACGTCGAGATCTTAAATTGAAAGCGTACAAAATACAACTAGTGCAAGAACTGAAGCCGCTCGTTCTTCCCAAGCCACATTGCTTAGCTCTTTGGGTTTTTGAAAAGTTCCAAGAAGATCCGACGTTTTCGAGCCAAATTTTGTTCAGCGATGGGGACTAATTCTGACCCAATGAGTATGTAAACAAGCAAAATTGCTGTATTTGGGACGAAAAGCAACAGGAAGAGATTCAAGAGCTGCCATTTTATCTGGAAACAAGTAAGTAAGGGCTAAGTTCGGGTGTCACCGAACATTTTATACTCTCGCATGATAAAGTGATAATCGAGATTTCATTATCCGTCATTTACATATTATTTTATTTTGCTGTAAAATTAATTAAATTAGATCAATTTGTGTACTTTGAGTATTGAATTGTATTTTCATTTATATGTATGTATTATACAGAAAAGGCATCGGATGGAATTCAAAATAGCGTTATATTGGAAGGCGTGGTTGTGAACCGATTTCACCCATATTTCGTACATGTCATCAGGGTGTTAAGAAAATGTTATATACCGAATTTCATTGAAATCGGTCGATTAGTTCCTGAGATATGGTTTTTGGTCCATAAGTGGGCGACGTCACACCCATTTTCAATTTAAAACAAGAAAAAACGTTAACTTCGGTTGCACCGAAGCTAAATACCCTTCACAGGTGCATTTCTGTTAGTAACTATGTGTCCAGTTTGTATGGCAGCTATATGTTATAGTTAACCGATCTGAACAATTTCTTCGGAGATTACATTGTTGCCTTAGAAAATAATATATACCAAATTTGGTGAATATATCTTGCCAAATGTGAAAGTTGTCCATACAAGAACTTGATTCCGATCGCTCAGTTTGTATGGTAGCTATATGCTATAGTTAACCGATCTTAACAATTTTTTCGGAGATTACATTTTTGCCCTAGAAAATAATCTATACCAAATTTGGTGAAGATACATTGTCAAATGCGAAAGTTTTCCTTGATTCCTATCGTTCAGTTTATATGGCAGCTATATGTTATAGTGGTCCGATATCGGCCGTTCCGACAAATGAGCAGCTTCTTGAAGAGAAAGTGACGTTTGCAAAATTTCAAAAGGATATCTTAAAAACTGAGGGACTAGTTCGTATATATACAGACAGACGGACAGACAGACGGACATGGCTAAATCGACTCAGCTCAACATACTGATCATTTATATATATACTTTACAGGGTCTCCGACGCTTCCTTCTGGGTGTTACAAACATCGTGACAAACTTAATATACCCTGTTCAGGGTATAAAAAAGTAAACAAAAAACTTAGTAGGGGGCGGGGCCACGCCCAATTTTCCAAAAAAAATTACGTCCAAAAATGCCCCTCCCTAATGCGATCCTTTGTACCAAATTTCACTTTAATATCTTTACTTATGGCTTAGTTATGAAACTTTATAGATTTTCGGTTTTCGCCATTTTGTAAGCGTGGCAGTGAGCCGATTTTGCCCATCTTCGAACTTAACCTTCTTATGGAGCAAAGAAATACGTGTACCAAGTTTCATCATGATATCTCAATTTTTACTCAAGTTACAGCTTGCACGGACAGACGGACGGACGGACAGACAGACATCCGGATTTCAACTCTACTCGTCACCCTGATCACTTTGGTATATATAACCCTATATCTGACTCTTTTAGTTTTAGGACTTACAAACAACCGTTATGTGAACGAAACTATAATACTCGTAGTCTCTTTAGCAACTTTGTTGCGAGAGTATAAAAACTTAAAATACATTCACAAAGTCATATAAAATTCAATATTAATTATTTTGCATTCAGCAATTGAAGAATTTAACCTATAAATTGTTTAACAAACAAACATTTAATAATTTCAATGAATGCAACAAATTTGCAATAAATTTAATGAAACCGAAAAAGGTCAGTGAGGAGTAAATATGAAAATATCACTAAACGAAAAATATTAAAAATTTAATTTAACTAACTGAACAATTTTTACATATTTTCAAAGCACAAATAATAATAATACAAGATTTTTGAAATACAAGGGAAATGCTGGCATAAATTACAATATTTTATATTTTACCATTTATTTCACATAGAAATGTTTATTGCTAACAACAAAAAATATGCAATTTATTTAAACTTTTGCGTTAAAATCAATTTTCTTTAACGATTTGCTAGAAGCGCCTAAATGTATGCATGCAATATTCATAAATATGAATAGCTATTCATATTTATATCAATATATAGTATTATTTGTGCATTTTATATGCCAAACTTTCGGCTGAGTGAGACTAAACGTCTGTCATTTCTTCACCATTACACACCCACACACACACAAATGCATATAAGCAAATTCTCTTTTGTTTACTTGTTCACAGGCTGATACTTGACTGTCAATGTGTTTTGAACAACAAACTGCAAGTGACCACAATTTTCCAAGGAGCAGCGCCGAGTTGCATGTAAATCGAAAATGCAAATATACAAATACACACATATACATATATACCAGCAAGCCTCTAGCCCAAGTGGTCAAGCGTACAGAGCAAGCTATGTATCAGTGTAAATATATATATGTGTGTGTGTGTGGTTGTATGTTAATAAAGTTTTGTGCAAATATGTAAATATTTGTACGGCTGTTTGTTTGTTTGTTGCAACACCACGATTTGTTTTTGTTGTTGTTGCTTTCAGCCACTTACATCCTGTCATTGCTCATATTGCTGTTGCATGCAATTTTAATTGAGTACTTACGACTATCTAACTGTACTGTATGCTGCCAGCTCTTCTACTGCTAAGCAACAACGCTCTTTGCTCTTTTCAACTGCCGCCTGCATTTTGCGGTTCGCCATGCAAATGCCATTGCTTAGTAGAAATGTGTGTGTGTATGCATGTGAATGTGTGCGTCTTTAACAAGAATTTAAGCAATTTGAATTCTTTGCAGAAATTAAATTTTATAAATTTAATAAAAATGCTGGGGTAATTGGTTATATTGAATTTGTTCAGCAAGGATTCGTCATATCAATTTGTATGCAATTTGTGAACGAATTTGGAATTTTAAGAATTGAATTGAGTTAAACTCGCTTTAGTAGCCAGAAACGATTCTTTCACATGATACTCAAGCAGCAATGTGGAATCGTACGGTCTTGAAGGCCACATCGCTCGACGGAAGATAATGCGCTTAAAAAAAGTTTTCTTTAATAAATTGGTAGTTGTGTTAGCTCTATGGCTCTAGGCACGTCTTGTTGAAACCAAAAATCATCCATACCAACATTGCAACAGTGCAGTTAAGGAACAAAGTTCTTATGGTTTCCAAGGCATTATCTCTGGATTACCTTTGGCAGAGCTTATGAAGCCAAATAATCTTAAGACTATCTTCACCAAACTACAAAATACATTCAAAATTTGTCAACTCTCTTCTAGTCAGTCATCAAGTTGTGTAAATGACTAAAACCCACCCACAGCGCACTTTCTGCTGCATTTGCAGTTCGCCACCATATAGTAATATATGTGACCTGGTCTACGAAAAGGGAGCTAACGTGCGAAGAAAAAAAAAAATTTGATTTTTTGACACCTAAGCCCCCTTTCCGTAGACCAGGTCACATATAATGTTTGAAAAGCCTCGATAAAAATGACTGTCAACTAAAATGTCTGTTTGAATTTGCTATTCTTGATAAACTCAAACGGATATATAAAAAAAGACATTAAGCAAAACTAACACAGTTGGTATTAGAAAGCTTTGGTGAACTTCAGCTTAAATTAAGCAGAAAAGGTCCCTCTGTGAATAACCAAGCCAAGGTTGACAGTCAAAATTTCTATGGTAGACCGATTCGTGTGCCTAAAAACCAGTATAAACATCAGCATAAACACCAACCGAATATAATATCGGCCCTAAAATTCAAGTTAGAACTATGACGTCAATAAACACTGCTTTGAACTCGAGCGACAATTGAGAAGTAAAAACATTTTTCGAGACACTAGGCCAACTCTCAAGTCTATTATAATATGTTAACGAAAAAGAATGGACGATGACAACATTCAATGAAACGAATAACGACTATTGTGACAAATATTATAGTAAAAACTTAGTAACGATACCATCATAGGGACAGGTGGAGAATATGAGAGCCTCTTCCTATATATTTGTATATTGAAGTTTTAGGTATCGCAAAGGGCCGAAGTCCTCCAACCTTCCCTTCACTGGATAATCCTTTTTCCAGGTCATGTTTGTTATTAAGTTTATAGGCCTCTCGAACAATATCATGGTCTATGTGATAGGTATATAGATTTCCAAAACTTTTATCACAAAACACAACAGAATTGGATAAACTCTTCTTAAGAAAGTAGTTCTTGGAAAAAAAAATGTATACGCTATTTTTAAGAAAGTAGTTCTTGTCGGATGAATGGTTAGGAGAGAGACATTTATATTAAAATAAACAACAGGGAATCTATAACTAAAATATCAGAATTAGTCGTAGTAGTAGCTACGGCCAGATCCAGGGATATATTGGTGAGTATTTTGTAGTAACGAATGATACCATAAGGCACATTGCAAGCTTTTTTGATATTTAGGTTATTATCAGAACCATTTAGGAATCAAAAGAGACCTAAGAAACTCAAAATGGAGGAAACGACAACTTCATAAACGTTCCGTTACGGTGCTATGAGAGCGAACTAGTAACAAAACGTCTGTAACAACAACACTATTGTCTCATTTATTTAAATGGGAAATTCCTTCGAACAAATTGTGAGTCGCATTCCGAACAATGTCGTGACAGCAATCTGAGTTCAGAGAGATATAATAATGGATGGAAATCTAGGTAGAGGTAAGTTTTTCAATGATTTTTTTTTTTGATAAACCACGCATGAGTCTTCTCAAGCTGTCATGTTATTTTTGTTCAGTACTGCTTGGCATTTCATCTTGGACATCTTAAGACCCTAGGAAAAGAAAATATAGCAACCTTAGCTTAAAGTCTACTCGAAAACCGTACCGCAGCAACTCGGACTGACGTATGGAACGACTTGAATGTTCTTTCGAATGGTAGTAATCAATCTCCAATAAATTTGAAGTTTCCGTGTTTTTTCTTAAAAAAATAGTAGGGAGCCTCGAAAAAGGTCACCCTTTATATTTCTTGAACTGATTTAAGTATCATTCATCGATCTCTCACTGCATCAAAACTATTCGGCACTGGATTATATGACGATATATAGAAAATAATGTAATATATATACTATTCTTATTAAGTAGTTCCCACGTTATCGGCAGCAATCAGCAAAATATTGCAATAGTTAAATATGTTAGAATTTATTTAGTAAAATTGTTTTGCAAATAAATAGGAAGCTGATAAGGCGTCAAACTTATCGCGATCGACGTCAAATTTCATACAAAACTAAAGTCGCCGCCGACATTCAACTGCAGTCGGTCGTCTAATTAGCTCACAAGATGTTGCATTTCAGGAAGCAATTGATTTTTGCATTGCTGATAACAGCTGCATTACAAGTACCAACTATCTCCGCAAATCGGTTTGAACAAACAGCAAATGATGCAGATTACTTGACCGTCATTGTGGACGAAACAATGCGCAATTTGGTAAAGCAATGCAATAGAAGTAGAAGAGCGGAGGCGCAAACCAGGTGGGATAAGAAAGTTTGAACTCTAATGTAATTGATCATTTCCAAATTGAAATTATTCATAGTGAACTGCAACAGGAACAACAAGGGCCAGTGACGCTGAAACAGTTGGGCGATCTAATGGAGAAAACGTAAGTTGAGATCAAACAAATCTACCAGGAAGTAGCTAAAAAAACCTTTTATTTAAAACATATCAGCGTACGTTCGCTAAGCGACTCCTTTACGAAGCGAATGCTGTTGCGCTTTCCCAAAACCTGCGCGGACATACTACCACCAGGTGTGCGCGACCAAGACGATGTCTATAGCGTACATATATCCGGCTACACGCCAATCAACGTCTACTGTTTATCCGATGCGGAAGGCGGTTGCCCTTGGACCGTCGTGCATAGACGACAAGATAAGAATACCGAATTCAATCTCAGATGGCCCCAATACAAGGAGGGTTTTGGCGATCCCTATAATAGCTTTTTTGTCGGCATGCAATCACTGTTTTGGTTAACCAGCGATGCGCCGCAAGAATTACGCATTGTCATGCGCCTGAATAGCGATAGTGTGGATGAGATTGCGAACTACGATCATTTTGTTATTGGCAATGAGGGTGATCAGTATGCGTTGAAAAAGGTGGGTAAGTTCACCGGTAATGCTGCGGATGAGTTGACCAAACTGATCGGTTACAAATTTCGTACGAGAGATCGCGTGGGTTATTGTAAGGGCAAGGAGAAGGTCGGCGGCTGGTGGAAGGAAGGTTGCGCCAAGAGGTGAATGGGTTGTAATAATTTCTTTCTTTGCCTTTATTTTATGCTTTTCTTTCTTCTTGCAGTAAGTTAAACGGTATGTATGCGCCTACAAAATGGGAGGAAAAACAGCAAGATGGCATTATATGGGATAATAAGACCATCGTGGGCATGAATTACTCGCTGACGTATGTGCATATGGCGATACGTCCAAAATATTGCCACAAAATTAAAACGGAATTGTGAAAGAGTATATATAAATTCAAAGAAGTTAATACTTTTTTTATTTACGAAAAATAAACGCAGACAAACTGAAACCGGAGTCAAACTCTAAACATTAGGTTGTGCGAAAGTAAGAGCAGATATTAAAAGGTGTTCAACTAGGTGACATATGTGTACTTAAGATGAGCCTACAGAGAGAACATAAAAACATGTATCGCCAGGAAATTATTGTACAAAATAGGAACACTAAACGTACAGAGCCCATTAGTTAACTTTTTAGTTAGATCTTAGAAATAAATTGTTGAAAGAATATCTTGTATAAGAGATCCTATAATAGACGAAAGACAGAGGACGAGACAAGTAGATTCAAAGCATAGAAGTAGAGTGGTTAGATCTAAGAAATAAAAAGGTATGAAAGAATATCTAGCATAAGATATAGGAATAATAGACGAGAGACAGAAATAGGAGTTTTGGATTTATACGAAAAAAAACATCGAATGCGAGTGGAGTCAAAGCAAGCAATAGACACAACACGACTACAGCATAATATAGCAGATCCTTAAACTAAGAAGAAAAGCTTCAAATTTTCCTTTTCATACGGTTTTATTATTTGATTGCTCAAAAGTTCAATGAATTTATTACTGCAAGGCGAGATAAGATATTTATAATCGCGTAATCGGTAGTCAGAGCGAATTTACTGCGTATACTACTGTGTTAACTTTAGAGATTGATTGAGAACAACAGATACTGAATAAGAAACTGTGTTCTGAGAGTCCTTAAGTAAATGCGCGTGTTGCTTAAATGAGAAAATACGACCATCTCTGCTATAAGCTTCCACTTTAAGGTCATCCTAAGGCTTAAACCCCTTATCGAACTTATTGAAAAAATAACATTTACGCTGAAGGTTAGAAGTTTTTAATGAGAAAGTTATTGAAAGACACTGGAAGATATCTGAATGTAGAAATGTACAAGAGCATGACAGCGTGACAGAGAGAGAAAAAGAGAGAGGGTAATCAAGAGAGTCGGACTAATGTAACAAAAATTAGTTAGACTCAAAGTTACTACAAAAATTATTTAGGCTAGAAACTGAAACACTGCGGCAAGAGGTGACAACTCATACATGTCTTACGAAATAGCTGTGAGAAAAAATTAATATAAATTCAGAGCTGGGAGCGATAAAAGCGGGTATATGTTCTAAAGAGAGGAGCAAAACTAGAAAGCGACATGAATTTTGTGAACGTTTTTCCCAAGAGTGAATGTACAGTTGAAAACAAAAAACGAAATGTTCCCTTAGAAAACAGAAAATTATGTAAAACGAAATGAATATTTAGACCATATCAAGACTTGTTCCAGATGATATCCATATGAAAAGCTCAACAGGCCAAGGTGCAACATGGTCATCACTCAGCTGTTGTAATGGTTGGTGGGGAGCCTAATGTAAAAGCGTTAAACTTTTTCACTTCTGTGAAGAAAGGGTAAATACTGGGTCAGAAGTGTGCCACAAGATTGTTTTAGGAGGGGTGGTAAAGCAGTTAAAAATACTTCCTTCGACGGAGAGCATTAGATCTTTCAGATATATTCCACTGCAGTACACAAAGCAAAAAGTACCCTGCAGTAGCTTCTAAGTAATATTTCTGACTTTAACTATGAAGCAAATTATCATTTGCCGTTTGAAAATTCGGATTTGAATTTAGTGGATTATAGTTTGTGGTTAGAATTAGAGAATACGGCTTATAGCTATTCCTCTTCTTCTACTTTATTTGCCGAGTTTTCAACAGCGCGCCAGTCGTTCTTTGTTTTCTCTGTTTGGCGTCAAATCGAGATTCTTAGTCAAGTGAGATCCTTCTATTTATTTATTTATTTATTTATAATAATTCATATAACAAAAACAGTTTGATTATATAAATACATAAACGCAGCACTGTCTACGAGGCCTTCAGCCTTCCTTCTACACCTGGTCTTTCCAATGAAGTGGAGGTCTGCCTCTTCTTTTGCTGCTTCCGGAGTGGGGATGAAATGTTTTCATCCATTCGGCCAACATAGCCGCTGTCTCTTACTTCGCTGAACTATGTCAATGTCGTCGTATATCTTATACAGCTCATCCTTTCATCGAATGTGATACTCGCCGTTGATAATGCGCAAAGGTCCATAAATCTTCCCCAAAACATTTCTCTCGAAAACTCGCACCGTCGACTCATCAGTTGTTCTCATCGTCCAGGCCTCTGCACCATATAGCAGGACGGGAGTTTGGTTTTTGTAAGACGAGAGAGGACATTACTTCTCAATTACCTACTCAGTTCGAAGTAGTAACAGTGACGTGGGAGCCTAGTCGCGATGATATCAATATTATCGGCGTACGCCAGCAGCTGTACACTCTTGTAGAAGATTCTATCTGTTCGATTAAGTTCTGCACTACTACAGTAGCCATACCATAAAAAAGCGCAAGTTCGGTGTGGACTTTATTGTGGGAGAGAGACTCCGTCGCCGAGTACTGGCATCAAAGCGAAGAGTAGGGCGATGTGACCAATGATTTCGCCAAACGGCGATTTTTAAAACGGTGCTTGGCGACTTCAACGCCAAGGTAGGCCAAGAAGGTATCTTTGGCACAACGGTTGGTAAAATCAGCATCTATGATGAAACATGACCAAATAGATTGAGGTTGACTGACTTCGCCGGAACCCGAAATATGGTTATCTGTAGTACTAAATTCCAGCATAAGAAAATTCATCAAGACACCTGGCTGTCTCTGGATGGAAAAACCACCAACCAAATCGATCATGTTGCGATAGACGGAAGGTCATAACATTGACTTGGACCACTATCTTGTGAGCTTGAAAAGCTGGCCGACAGAGGTAATGCTCAAAAATTCTACGAAAAGATGCAGCGACTAGCAGAAGGTTTCAAGACCGGAGCATACTCTTACAGAATCATCAAAGGTGATCTAGTGACTGATGCCCAGGACGTACTAAAATTATAAAGGGAACACTTCTCCAGCCTGCTTAATGAAAGCATAACACCAGGAGAAAGGAAATCCGATTCCCCAATCGATGACGATGAAGTAGACGTGCCACCTCTCGACCATGAAGAAGTTCGAATAGCAATTATCTGTCTGTAGCATAACAAAGCTGAGGAAGCCTCTGAATTACTTGCTTATAGCAGGACTACATTTAGACGGAAATATTTAGATATATAACGCAATGAAAAGTATGCAATGAAATATTGTGAAGAGACTCATAGTTAAGTGACATAAGTGGTCAATGTATAAATAATATACACCTCCATTGGCAACGTTGGCACGAATTCTTTCATGCCATAAACACCAACGCATATGAAACTCGCTCACCTTAAAACGTATAAAAAAGCGTTCATGCTTAAAGTTCACGACTTAAGAGCTTAACTTCACCGAGAACAGGTGGTGTTTTAAACAGTTCAACAATATGCAACTATTTAACACTGACATAATAATACGGTGTATATGGCCAATGATACGCGTAATCTGCTGCAATCCGCACCACTTTTATGTCGGTGTAAAATATCATTAAATTGCGCCGTTCACGGTCGCGCAGCGAGCGCATTAAAAGATAATCTTCGATAAAGGTTAAGTGCAGGCAAGTGCTAAAGACATGCTTAAGCAAATGTGTTAAGTGATTCCAGCAGCAGCTGTTGAAAATTGCCGCGCAACGAGCGGGACTACAAGGAGAGAGGACTGCAACATAGATGTATATTGGTGTGTGTGTGTGTGTGTGTATGCGTGTAACCTTTGCTACAATTCGCTGCACATTCAATCAACTTGAAAGCAGCTAACCAACCAACTTAGCGGTTTAATGTAAACTTCGCCCGCTAATTTATGTTGAATCCTACTAACCGTTTTCGTAAGCCACGCACTTAAGCACGATTTTACTGCATTCCTCCTGCGCTGTTTCGCTGCTGACGTTGCAGTTTTGCAGTGAAATTATTTCAAAAATTTTTCAAGTGACTGTGTTGCAAGCTAGAATGTACATTCATACATATATATATATATATACTTTTGTAGGAAAAATATGCTTACTTTTGTCAGTCCGGGTCAATTTTGATCACATGGTCTACATGTTTGTATCAAAAACCAAAAAGTACTTTTGTACATATGTGGTATTTATACTTTCCATATTTCTTCATACACCCACATACATTCTATATGTATACATATTTTTTGCTCAGTCCGCTTCAAATTTGATCAGATGTTATACATGTTTGTACCAAGAAGCTGCTTACTTTTGTATATAAGTGTATATACTTATGTATGTACATATATATTTATGATTGTGTGTGCCGTTAAATGTTCACTGCCGGACGGTCTGCATCGCAATCTATACTACTGTGTGCCGTAATTGATTTTAATTCGACAAAATGACCGCACAAGTTTCCCACGGCGCACTTTAAAATACTTAACTGTTCACAGAGGTAGAAACATATGCATTTTATGCACAAATTGGGAACATATTTGCAGCTGGCAATAAAGGAAGTTATATAATGTGCAATATGAATATGACACACACTCATACATAGGAATGAAACGTAAGAATAACGGAGGAATAGTTTGAAAAGTTGTATAATATGGCAATTCTGTTCGAGAAATGGTTAGAAGATATCAGAAAACAATAAACCAGAAGCAAGCAAAACAGTGTTAAAAGATAAATAACAGTAATTATATTCAAGCGCTTAGCAAAATGAGTAAAAAACCTAAACTAAGGCTCAACCGAAGCTGAACACAAAAGTTTGCCATACAAGAGACTGATTTTTAACGGTCAATTCGTACGACAGCTGTATGCCATAGTGGTCCGATCTGAACAAAATATTCGGATATTGTCGAATAGTATCAAAAACTAATGGGTGCCGAATTTCGTGGAAATATCTCGTCAAACAAAAAAGTTTTCCTTACAAGGCCTTGATGTTGATTGATCAGTTTGTACGACAGCTATACGATATAGTTTTCCAATCTAAACAAAATGTTCGGATATTGTGCAGTAGTCTTTGAAAATAATCTGTGCAAAATTTTCAGTGCATATCTTGTCAAACAAAAAAGTTTTCTATATAAGGACTTGAATTTAAAAGGTCAGTTCGTATGGCAGCTATATACTATAGTAGTCCGATCTGAACCATTTATTCGGAGAATACACCGTTACTTTGGAAAATAAGTCATGCCAAATTTCGTAAAGATATCTTGTCAAACAAAAAAAAAAATTTATGCAAGAATAGAAATTTAGGTTATTGAAGTACCGGAGGCCTATTAAAACAAAGTTGCAGTAAATGTAAAACTAAAACTACATCGTGTCAAAATTTTTTGAGCTTGAAAATTATGATAATCCAATTGGACAATTCTGTGAGATTCAGTCATGTCATACATAACGATTTGTTTATAAGTCCTATAAATAAAACTTTTATCCCAGCTTCGAAGCACCAAATCAGCTGTTCTTTAATCCTACGTAACAAACTTAACCTAGTCCCTTTCAATGGTTGAATAAAAACAATCAATGAAAATCAAAAGTTTGGTTGAAATTGGGAATTATTTTTCATATAGTATCAACAGGATTGAGCTGAGTTGTCTTAATAATAACCTCAATTCGCTTACTGGCCAAAAGTGTATTGAGTAGCAAAGGAGAATATTCCAAGAAACAGGCGACTTTACTTCCACCGGTTGTCAGGTCACAAAAGACATCGATGGAAATGAAATAGTGGACGAGATTGCCAAGAGTGGCGTACAACTTTGGTCGTTAATCGTGAGCGACATTAGTAAGCATAAGCATTGTCTACATGATAATCAAAGTAGAAGTATGAGAAGGAAGGTCTTAGCACGATGGAATGGACTACACGAAATTCCTACTGACAATTGATAAAAAAAAGAACACGGTTACAGTTTGGTGATGGAGCATGAATGAAGAGTGAGGCTAATAGATCGAGAAGACAGCAAAATGTCAGGAGGAAGACAACAGGGAAACAATGTTTTTTTTTTTGTTTGTTGTTGTAGCGACAGAAATTATTTCTGAAAATTCGAGAACTGCCGAGTTGACAGATCTTGAACGGATAAAAATCCAGGACCTTTCCGGTTACTTAGATCCGACTGTCGTGGGAACGGGAAACAATATTATCGTCAAACGCTGGCATGATAAAGGAAGTCAACTGCTCATGGACTACATGACGGCGAGTCATCTGGTATCCCGGCTAAGAACCGAAACTGGTCTATGCATGCCTTATTGGCCTACGAGAATACCTAACCTAATTTAAGTTTAGTCTAAGCATTTTAATTTTATATTTCTTGAATATACTGTTGTAATTATTTAGCTTTCAAGCTTAAAGAGCGAAAATTTTTACGATAAAACAAACTTCTGAAAGGCATTTGCAATACTTTACATCATCTGACACTTGAATGGACATCCAATGCATAGAGAGTTTGAGTTTCAATTTTTTCAACAATTTTCGGTCAGCAGTATACTCCTAGTATACTGGGCTATAATCGCATAAGTGATGATGATGTATACTCTTAAATAAGATTAACTTATTCCAATCATGGCACCTTTCTCATTTCACTCTCAACTCTCTTGAGTGGCAGGAGCACTGAAATGTTTTATGCCCAGAATTTTAAAAAATATGCCAAGCATGACAACTTCATTGTGTTCAATTGACTTTATAAACATATACTCATACATATCTCCAATACATACGAAAACATAAGAACAATAATCATAAATAACCAGCAGCAATACCAGAAATTCCATATTTTCAAAAGATTACACTGGCACCGCTAATCGAATAAAATCTGTATTCTATTGAACTTGGTCGAAAGAGAGCACATTCATAAACCATAAATAAAGCAAAGAACAGAAAAAAAAAACAAAGAAAGCGTCATAAGTACGCGAAAGTATGTCAAGTCGTTCCATGTACCCCCGGTTTTCTATGCACGGCATGTTACAATTTACGCATTTTACGTTACTTGCATTTTAATGAAATCCGCGCGGACGTGGAGAGGAGCGAAATGTACAGAGGAACAATAAAAGAAATGTTCGTACAGACTACTTAAATAGAGTTCGATTGAAAATCGGTTATACTCGCATACACACGCAGCTTTCTTATCTCTTCGACAAGCTCGGAGTCACTTTTTAGTGTAATTTAAAATCACTAAATCGCTGCTGAATGTCAAATGTTGTTGTTTTGTTTTCATTCATGTGATTTTGACGTTTTATTCCAACTTCGCCGCCGGTTAAACGATAAAGACGCGATTTGAAAAGTGGTTTTGAAAGAAATCACGTCGACCAGATAGTTCGATTGTAGACATAGACGTTTCAGGAATTTGGAGATTATGCCAAGTGGATTTTATATGACTTAATTTCATTTCAACAAAACTTGGGTAGGAGTAAGAAGAGTTCCCGTTTGACATTACTCTCTTTTGACGTGTTACCTTTTTGAGGTTATGTAGAAGAAAAATAGCATTTCACTATAAATAAAGACCAAGAGCAATGAAGATATCGAAACCAAACTTGACTGGTCTATAGCTGAAAGTTTTCTTTAAGTTGCCGGATATTTCAAGTTGAGATCTTTGCTAGTTATTGCGAAAGCCGCGGAGCGGGCCTCTAATGTACCTACAAGCAATTCCAGAGTCAACGTCGCGGGCAAAGAAATAGTGGCTGAGATTGCCAAGAATGGTGTACGGCTAGCATCCGAAAACATGATCAACATTGGGAAACCCATGCATTGTCTCTACGACGATTTCGACAGAAACATGGTAAAGAAAATCAAAATCCGATGGAGCGAGCTACCTGGGTGCAAAACTGCAAAAGTCTCGTGCAAAACGGTAGATCGGAAGTACACAAAATTCCTATTGGCACTCGGTAAAAGAGACTGTAGGAACATGATGAAAGTACTAACTGGGAAGGGCACCACGGAAGCAATGGAGCACAACTTGTGGACTTATCCCGCATTGGCAAGACTACGCTGTAAGCATCCGGGGTCCGCACGGCATGATACACTGGAGGACAGTGAGGCCGCTTAGTCTGTTAAAATTCACATCAAGCGCAGGCATCCTAAAGGATGACTATTTCTCTTGGACCTAGGGACTGAACTCCATCTGATATCGCAAAGGACCAAAAGCGATCTATTGGTCTACCAGATTAGCCTATCCTAACCTTACCATACCATACAAAGTTCCCAGATATCAAGTATGAGGACCTCTATGTCTGTGGTTAGCTTTATATCAAAAATGTCGGTCACTATCTTAGATGTTTAAATGACATTAAGTGGACATATTTTCTTAATAACAAGGCGGCCTATTGTAAAAATGGCTAAAATCGATTTAGTACATCCCCTAGTCCCTATACACTTAATATAATAATTTTTGAACCCTCGGCTATCTTTATAGCATATTTATTAGTCAATATGTCGGTTATCTTAATAAAATCAGATGAAAATATTTTCCCATTGATTCTTTGATGTCATGTCAAAAGTAAATTAAAGCAGCCCAAACCGTTCCCTAACCACACATTCTCTTTATAGTTGCTTTCAACATTTTGAGGTTATGTCAAGTGATTTCTGAAAATATGTCCAGTCGCCATGAGATACAAAACACCTTGTAGTCAACTATTGACTCTTTTCAAACTATTCACTGTTATTCACTAATTTCTAACTCCCCAAACAATACATAATATAATATGTTACAAAACGCTCCTGCGCATTTCGCTGTCAACTTCGCCGCCAGACCCAACAAAGTTATGCAACCATCAAATAGCACCGTCGGACACGTGACCGTTGAAAAGACAAAGTTCACTGGACACCAGTCAACTAGCATGGGCAGTAAAATGGCTAATTAGTATGAAATATATGGGTTTTAAAACCAGAGACCCAGCCAAACAACAATAAAGACTGTATACACTATGCCCATAGTCCAAATCAATACAAAAACAACTTTTCATGCTCATATACTATCGGCACGCATTGGAGCATAAAAACATTTTCTCACACCCAACAAATGTTTTCCAAACCACTGCGTTAATATTCACACCTATTGGAAAAATCGACACGCATTATATGATATACATACACACAGCAATGTGAAAAGTGT
Source organism: Bactrocera zonata (assembly GCA_037783105.1). Taxonomy (NCBI): domain Eukaryota; kingdom Metazoa; phylum Arthropoda; class Insecta; order Diptera; family Tephritidae; genus Bactrocera; species Bactrocera zonata. The sequence goes on along the minus strand of JBAWJQ010005073.1, from coordinate 980,397 downwards.
ATGGCCGCTCCTAACTAAACCAGCTGCCGCCACTTAGAGTTCATTAACAAATTCGCTCACGTCTTTTACACGCTTGTTACAAAAATAGCTTGCGGGAGAATATACGAAAAGGTAAGGTAAGCGTGTTTGTAAGCTGCCTGTTAGCAGATATTTGTTTGTATATATACACACATTTATATACAATTTATTTGTAAGGTATGTTACATTGTTTAAATCACATTGCTTGTCATTCCCTTTGGTTATCTTAAATTCTAAAGCCCTAAAGGTTCAACATTTGTGGCCTAACAAAAGTATTTTTAAGGCTTGTTACCAAATGACTTACATACTTTAAGGTACATACGTACTATATAAAAACATAATAGATAATTAATCAATTTTGGGGAAACAGTTATAGGAGTGATAATTCACTACACTACACTACACTTGCATATTGTTTGGAAATTTCGAAACATAAATCGACTAGAATGGAGGATTTCCTCCATTATCCGGAAAAAAATTCGTAAAGTAATGGAAAATAGAATGAAATATATGTCTAGTGGCTGGAGCCATGTGTAGAAGTTCACGCAAGTGAGGAAAGTTTTCTGAGCGCCATTCACTTGGGAGTGACCACAAACGTTTCTTTTACATGTGGCTCAAGCAGCTCGCGATTTACGGTCTTAGACCAAGTGTCCTCTGAAAAGTCAAAAAACATCTAAACATGAAATCAAAACATCTCTCTTCACGATTGTGCGCTGGGTTCGGAACTCGCCATGTAAAAAAGTCGCCAAATGAAAAGGACAAAAGAGCCTCGGATGAAAGACCCTTTTGATGACGACAATGGCAAACGAAATAAGGATTACAATTTAAAAACATGAACCTGGAATTTTCGGTCCCTTAATTGGGAAGATGCCGCTGCCCAGCTGGTTGACGACTCCGTGAGAGTAAAGGCTGACCTCACCGCCATCGAAGAAGTGCGCTGGATGGGACATGGACTGAGACATGTAGGTCCCTGTGGCATTTACTACAGCGGCCAAACAAAGGAGCGCAAATTCTGTGTGGAATTCGTGGTGTGAGAGAGACTCCGTTGCCGAGAAAAGGCATTTATCCCGTTGGATGAACGACTAGCCACAATTCACATCAAAGAATTTCTTCAACATATCGCTGATTTGCGCCCACGCCCGGACGGAAGAGGAAGACGATGTTACCACAGATGTCTTCTATTAGCGTTTGGAACGCGATCTCAAAACCGTGCTTGGCGACTTTAACTCCAGGGTGGGCAAAGAAGGTATCTTTGGCGAAACGGTCGGCCTCCATGATGAAACATAATCGACTCCGACTTCGCCGTCCCCCGAAATATAGACATTTTCCTTCTAGCTTCGAAAAAATTTCAAATTTACATCTAAAACTTTGGGGACGTATTCTCAGTTTTGTTTTTTCTAGAGATTTAAGCAGAAAAAAAAATTCGATTTTTGGAAGCATCTGAATCAGGCTCCCCCCTTAAGCGGGATATCTTCCACGATTCCCACTGTACCAACTTAAAAGACATTGAGCAGTTGGAATGAGGTATTTTACCAAATCTACTGGTTTGTTAGATAAGGCTTATTTGATTAACAACCGGGACGACAATAAGCCTAAAGATGGACTAAGTGCAGCTGACTGTGGTCTAGCACTCCAGCGCTTCCCTTTACAACCAAGCAATGATAAAGTTAGACGTAGAAGCCAATGAAGTATAAGAAGAAAAGTAGAAAAACGGAGGCACTTAAAGAAATTTTTACTTCATATTTTACATCCCCAGCTTCCCCGGCAGGAACAGTTGATATTCAAGCAATCAAGTGGTGCGAACAATGTTCTAAATATTAAGATCACTAATAAATTATTCACCAAAATAAAAAGGTGCTCAGTATCTAAAACACAAAACATTGAAGCTGCTCTAAAAAGAAATAATTTTTTATATCAATGGTATATTCTTTATTCCAAGTGAAAAGAATTTCCACTCCACTGCTCAATATTTTGACATTTTTACCCCACCCATTTTCACACCTCAAAGTAAAGTATAAATCGCTCATGCCAAATTTTTCGTCTCAACTGCTGCTTACTCAAAATAAATACTTAATAAAATATATATGTATATATATACGCATGTGTGTTTACGCCTATTATATTAATCTACTCACGTAATTTGGAGCGCTTGCTGCAATCAATGTTGTATGGCAGATCGCATTTTTCCTCTAGAGGACTGTAATCATTGAAGACCATGCCATCGGCACAGAGGCGTTCAGTCGGCTTGCCCTCGCTGCAATTAATTAATACAAATGTGAGTATATATTATATATTTATCGGAAGGGTGTAGGAAATCAAAGGAAGCAGCAGACATTTTATTGGAATTGTTTGTTGTTATTGTTATGGGTAAAGCGTTTATTATTTTTATATGAAATATTGATTATAAATATTGCTGTCGAAAAAACAAGGCAGACGCCTTTGCTGACTAAGTGTTGCCACTTATTGTGTTTAGTACAACGGATGTGGCGGTTAGCTGGTTGACTGAGTGCTTTGGTGTTTATTAATTTGTTAGTGATATTAAATGAGCTGTGTATAATGCGTTTGCTATGATTTTTTCCATTAAATTGCTTTTTATATAAGTTGATTTTTATGTGTTAATCGAACCAAAGTTTGAGAAGGGTTGTGAGCTCATAAGAAAATTTGGTTGGGTTCTTAGTTTTATATTTTTTCACGCAACATTTTCGGTTGGATTTACATTAACTTTTAAAAATTTAAGTTATTTTTCAGTTGAAGTTTAGGTTAACTTTTAAAAATTTAAGTTACTTTTCAGTTAAAGTTTAGGTTAGCTTTTAAAAAAATTAGTTTATTATTGTACTCACTAGCATGAATAATATTTATCGCACTGCTCCAAGTCGGGGAAGAAACCATTCGGTTCAGGACATTCGTCTGTTGGCTCGTAGCCCTCTTCCGTTGGTGGTGGATCCGTTGGTCGTTTTGGCAGATGTCGTTGTGAGGCTGGATGTCCGGCGCCTTTGCGGAAGTTATTACGTTGCGCTAAGGCGGTGCCTACGTAATAAATTGAGAAGTTAAAAATATGTTTTTGTTTGAAAAGTAATATACAGTATTTTAAAGCACACAATTCGCATTTATTTATTTATTTTTTTATTAAATTAATTTAGGTTAATTTTATGCTTTAAGTGATTAATTTCATTTGTTAAATTAAATTAAAAACTTTTTAAGTCTCAAAAAATATTTGATCATTGAAGGCAAAAACTGGTCGAAGTGATTTTTGACTTCTTCATTTGATGTGAAGATTATCATACTCAAAAAAATTTTGTAGAGAACGAAACAAGTAATAGTCTCAAGGTAGCACATATAAGCTGCAAAAGCTTTTGGGGAGTCATCAAGCTTGTAAGAGCTCTCGTATTATCATGCTGGAATACCACACCTTTTCTATTCAATTCAATTCGGGTCTCTTCTGTTTAAGTATATCATTCAATTTGTCCAACTGATTACAGTACACTTCAAAACTAATCGCGATATTGATGGTCAAAAATAAACGATCCCTTTGAAATCCCACCAACTAGACAATCTAATATTTTGTTGGTGACTATCGGTCTTAGCAGTGGTTTAAGCTGGTTTATTCTTTTTAGACTATGAGATCTTGCGCTTTAATTCTTGTAAGCAATACACTTTTCGTTGACAGTAATAACGCGCTTCAAAAATTGATGACTTCTTTGATGTTGGATGACAGTCGTTTATGCGACGTAGCAAATTTCGTTCTGTTAGAGCATCAGGAACCCATCAGTCCAGCTTAAAAATTAGTCCTAGAGGTTTATGGTGCTTGTGAACGGTCGCGTTTGATAAATTTAATCTTTCAGTTATTCGACGATTTGATTATTACGCGAGGAATGCACTGCAACCTTGGGTCTATTGCGCCCTTATTCGACGATTTGCATCGACCAACGATTTTCTTTTATACACATCGTCTTCAATATTCATTCTAGAATGTAGGGCATGCTCAAAATCAAAATTTTCATAACGTAGTTTTCCCTGCCAATTTTGGTTTTGGTGTTCGGTTAACATATGTATGTATCTTCCCCGTGAACATCTCTTTTTTGAAATCAAAACAGCAAAATATGCCGAAAATGTCTGTTATAATCTTCCAAGGCACCAAATAAAAAGTATTCCAAACAAGTAAAGTCGGGTAAAACCGGGCATTTCATACTATTGCAACTTACCAGGACTAAAGATTGGGAAGTACCTTCAGGTACATAAGGTTTGTTAGTTACATGCGGTCAAGGGCGAGTTCTCACCCGATTTTATTCATTTTAAACTCAAATATGCACCGTTATAGGATAAACACGTTCTCTCAATTTTATTAAGAGAACTCACATATTGGCCGATATATGGGGTATAAAGTCACCTGAAAGATTAAAACTCTTTGTATAAAGTATATGGATGCTAAGGGAAGTATTGACCCGATTCAACCCATTTGTGGTACACAGACGTACTACTATGATCAAATTGAAAGGTGAATTTATACTTCGGTAAATTTTTTGCTATAAGTTTGTAATACTGTTAGTGGCATTTATGCTAAATTTCACGTCAAAATATTCGTTAGTATTTGAGATTTTGATTTGCCTTCGTGTAACTTCTGGCTATTCAGCAAAATCGGTCGGGCGGGTCTCGATATATGTGATTTCCCCTAAAAGGCGGCGATACCTCGCCCATCATCCAATTTTTGCCCGGTTCATTTAAGCCATGTCATACCATTTCGTATTTATCTATTGATTTATCGGGCCACACCCACTTTAAAAAAAAAAATTTCGCTCACAAGTGCCCTTATTACCAAGTTTCAGCAAGACATCTCCATTTTTACTCAAGTTATAGCTTGCATGGATTGTAGGACGTACGGACAGACAGACAGTCACCCGGATTTGAAAACGTCTCGTCATCCTGACCTTTTATATATACATATCCCTATATTTACCTCGATTAGTTTTAGGTGGTACATACAACCGTTAGGTGAGTATAAAATGTTAAATGTTGCACACGAACTTGGCTCTTCCTTACTTGTTTTTAATAGAATTTGCCAGCACTAACCATGTTATTCTATCAAACAGCACTTGTTTATCTGTTGCATGTTGCTGTCAAATGTTCTGCAACATTTTATGTTTCGCTCACAATTTCCATTTTATTTTCATAATTTTTGCACTTGCAGCCGTCGGTTTTCGATCTCTAACAAGCATCGAGCAATTTCTCTATTTATTTGTTACTTTTCATATATGTGTGTATGTTTATGTTGGTATTTGTTTGCTTATCTGCCTGTCAATACGTCTATCTTAAGTAGTTTTACGTGCAACTGCCACTTTTCACTGGCAACTTGCCACTTTACGTCTTACTGTTATTTACACAATTACTTGCAACACAACAAACGCGTATTTGTTGCGCACCACAAAGTTGTTTTCACAGAAAATATGTTTATGTATGCACAAGCGTTTCTACACTTTCTCTAAGAAATAACTACTTTGTTTTCCTGAATATGAGTTACTAGCAAGTGCTAATCGTGCAGACGAAATGAAAAAAATGCTCAAAGAATGGAAAAATAAATTTAGACTCCTAATAAAAATAAAAATTGGTTAGTGTTGATACGACGAAATGGTTAGGTGCGCCAATAAAAAGCAAGAGGAAACTTTTTGCGAGACGCGTTTGAAGGACCAGTAACAGAAAAAACAGGAGAAGTTATCAAGAGTTGGTAGTTGATTATCTGATGGGCTATTTTTATCAATTATTGTGGGCTCTTTTGTATTATAATTTATACAGAAGGCTTTATTCAAAGCCTCCGCTCACACAGTGTAAATATAAATTTTATTAAGCTGGTGATAATTAAAGGAAAATGATAGGCAAACGAACGAAAGAACGCAATTTTAAGGCGCAATGCGATTTCAGTTTTGGAATCTAACGCAGAATAACTCTTCAAAACAAAGTAAATGCCTCTCCCGACGAACAAATACTAAACTCTACAAGTCCCTCATCATTGCCGTGCAGCTATGGCATGGAAAATGACAACATCTGATGAGTAGGCGATGCGAGTTTTCGAAAGAAAAGTTTTGCGGAAGATATATGGTCCTTTGTGCATTGCCAACGGCGAGTACCCCAGTCGATGGAACGATGAACTGTATAAGATATACGGCGACATTGAAATAGTTCAGCGAACTAGCGGCTGCGCTGGCTAGGTTATATTGTCTGGATGGAATAAAACAATCCAGCCCTGAAGGTTTTCGATTGAGTACCCGCCGGTGGAGAAAGACCTGAAAGACCTGACTTCATTGAAGAGCTCAAGTGGAGAGGGACCTGGCTGCGCTAGGTATCTCGAATCGGCGCCAAAAACTACGAAAGCGGTGTCTACGACATTGAAGAAGAAAAATTATTAAGAGTTTACTGCAAAATGTTGTTTTAGATTGCAGAAGTGTTTCACATTCCTCACAACGGAATATTTCAACTGACTACCTGGGCTTTGGTTTTTGCAGTGAAAAGGATTGCCGTACTAATCTGGTTAAAACATCCCATTAGATATATTTGAATCAACATTGAGTTTATATTGTTATCTATAATTTCATTCCAAAGTTTATATTATTGGTCACAGCGGAATAGCTGAAAACTGGAAAGCAGATGAGTTTGTAATAGGAAGCTCCCTTGCCTCTGCAGTCCGCAGTCTTCTTGAAATCTAGCGTTGATCTCTCGGGATCTTAGCAGGCAGTGGTCAATAAGCGAAATTTCTGCGTCTGCAAGATCTTTTTAGACCAATGTGGAATGCAAGAGGTCCTCATTACGCCGCTTTTGTACGCAGTCTAACTGTACACCGTAAAATAGACTCACAAGCGGTGAGGTTACATAACCTGTTAGACGCAATTTACCAATTTTTTTTTCCGAACTTATCGATGCTGCTGGGAATGCTATTAGTCGCCTTAAAAATTGTTGGTGGGCTGAAACTGTTTCGTGGATCTATAAGGGTCGGGTGATCCATATATTACCTTATATTATTCGAATCGCTAAATTTTTTTTTCCGTAAGTGGTTCTGTAAGATGTCTTATTGATATTTATCTAAATTTCACATCAAAATATTCATTAGTATTTGAGATAAGCGTCGTTTTGTGAAGCTCTAAATGTGAATTCTCATACTACATTGGTTATTCGTGATCATTTTGCCATATTTTCAACTAAAATCGTGACGCAACCATCTCATTCGCCTGATTTACTTTCGTGTAACTTCTGCCTATTCAACAAATTCCCATGACCACTCCGACGACACCACTTTGACTCCATTGAGGATATAAAAGCTGAATCGAAGAAAGCTCTGATGGCCATCACGACGGAGGATTTTTCCAAGTGCTATGATGACTGGAAAATTCGTTAACATAAGTGTATTACATCTGGTTGGAATTACTTTGAAGGCCACAAAATAAATATTGATGAATAATTAAATATTTTGCGTTTTATTTACACTTTCCGGGTACTTTTTCGTAATATTAATCGAAGCTGCATACATATGTTTGCATTGTATTTGAGAATATTTTTCGAAAAATTTAATTTGATCCGCAAATTGAGTCAGATATACTATATGAGCGTATTTGTGGGAGTTTCTTTAATTTAGTGTAAGCTCCCTAGGCTTAAACAGGGAAATCGATTCTGAAATGACTGAAACGATCCGCTTGAAATTCACACAACCGTCTTATGTCAGGTGATGGACGAAGGAATAATATTTTGATAATATTTTAATTACAATGATTTTGCTTTTCAAGCCCGTCTGAGGTATAAATTTTCTCATAAAAAATTTAAAAAATTTCAAAAATCGAAATTTTAACTAGTCATTCAAATATTACCCATTTTTGAAGCAAAAAATCTTCCCCACCGCCAAGACAACTTCGTTGAAAAGATATGACCAAAAAATACAAAAAAAATCGATGTAATTCTTTATCGTTATGCTGTTTAGCCTTTCCGATAAAACGCTATTCCTACCAGCTCATCTTTACATATAGTCAGGCGGTCAGGCGACATTCATGAACTCAGCATTTGAGCAAACTCACTGAACTCTCGCGACCCCTGATTTTGTTTTGAAAAAGCAAGTAACTAATTTCCAAGCACAAAAGTGGTATTTCCAAAACATATCACCTATAATGCAACCAGAAAAAAGTAAATTAGCAACTATTCACAGTATTTAGACGCGCGATACATCTCTCTAAATAAGTAGAGTAGATGCTAATGCATTGTCTTGGCCCACTTTCGCCCGAAAGGAGTCATCATTAATTACAAATTATCGCGGCCTTTGACGCTGACACATGCAAGCGCACACACTTTTACCGCTATGCAAGGCAAATTATACGGATTGCACTTAACCGATTACAAAATTACCGATATGGGAATACTATGTAAGTTATGTGCTTGCTATAATGCCATTACTTTTGTATATAGACGGAAGGCCCAAAGGGGATATCAATGGCATGCCTACATACCATATATATTATGTATGAATTTATGGTACATTTGTGTGGCTGTGTGTGTGAATATTAAAATCTCTGATATACATATGTATATGAGCGAATGTGCATGTATGTAATTAAAATTCTGTGACACAGTTACACACAACCACATACACACATACACACGTGCGCGCTTCTTTGGCTATATCACTATCTGCTGCATCCGGCAGTCGCTTTTACATTCAATGTAGTTTACATAACCTCAAACTCAAGCCGAAGGCGACAAGTGCATGCGCTTAGCAGCGTGTTTGACATTTTCAAGTGGCACTTAATTAATCCCAAAACGCTAATTTCAGCCTCAGCAACATGTCGCGCCGCCAAGCCACCGAGCCACCAAGCAGTTGCAGGCAAGTGCAACTCCCTACGACTGATTGTATGTAAAATGTAGGTACATGTATGTATGTACGTATGTGTAAGTGCCACGCCCTCGCTTGAACTTAGTTCAACAAGCTTCTAGCAGATATGCGAAAAATGTTGTGTTGTAAGCTTTTGATGTTATCAACTAAAATTGCGACACGCATACTAAATGCTAATTTAGTTGACACAGGGTTGCATTTCGTCATGACTACATGAGTATGTTGCCTAACGATATTACCAAGTTTACGCACTTCTTGATGGAATTCACTAAGCAGCAAAGTGAGTTTGTTAGAAATGCAACATTATACTTCCATGCGGCGACAACAAGTTTTCTTAGCGTCGATCCAGTCGTTGTAACGAGGCATGCGATGCCTCTCTAGTCTATCTATCTAATAGCTTTGGCTTGCAAGTAGCAATTGTAATACTTGAGGTGATAGCGCGCGTGTCGATGATATATCGATGGTAGCAACTGTTAGGTTTATTCGGAATAGTTCTTAAAATATCTGCCACAGAGCTGAGAGCGTGTTATCGATAAATAGGCCAACTCCCTTTGAGAGAAAGAGTGTAAAGTGTCAGCGAAAGGATAAGACTAGGTCAAGACTTCGAAATTGGATCCAATATACTCCCAAAGGGCAGTACCAAAGTAAGAGCGAAGATTTGAAACGTTTGGTATTCGTGGAAATGAACTTACGACTATCATTTTTGGAAAATTAGACAAAAAGGGACGGAAATGATGATACAAATAAGTGAGAATATTTAAAGAGACTTAATATAAACCGAAAAGGGCGGATCAACTTCCTTTGACGGAAAGAATGTAGAAGGTTCAGCGAAAAGAGTGCGCTCTTGGTACAGATAAGACTGGGTGGAGTTCTATGGCATTTGTTCAATCAAGTCAGTCAGTCAAGTTCTCAAAATTTAGCCCAATCTACCGCCAAATGGCCGGACCAAAGTAAGAAAGAAAATTTGAGGTGTTAGAAATTCTAGGAGTTGAACTTAGGCTTTCAATTTCGGACATTTTGATGCGAAAGGCCGGCAGTGGTGATCCCAATAAGTGAGAATATTAAAAGAGACTTAATATAAACCGACAAAGGACGGACACAGAGTGAGAATGAGCATTTGTAGAAGTTTGATAAGATTAACTTAAAACTGAAGTCTTTTGATTTCGGGAAATTTGATCAAAAGGGGGTTGGAAGAAGCTATCCAAATAAGTCGGAATCTTAAAAGAGATAATCTTTTTTTCTTAAATTTTCGAGGAGACCAATTCAAGTTTGGCCTGTACTAATGAAACATAAGATAAAAAAAATGGTGGAAATGAACAACTCACACTTAAGAAACTGAGGCTATACCTGTAGACAACGTTTTTAGAGATTTATCATCCTAGATTAAATAGGTTGCCTTTTATATTTTGGGACTCTTTTATTCATCAAATCGCTTTATTGCATTTTTCAAAATTAAGATCTTTGCTTTTGAAGCAATTGCAGAACCAATTTTGCTACTCTGATTGAGGTATTCCAAAACATGTCTTCAGAACGCATTAACCGTCCCTTCAGGTGTCGAGAAACAAGAACATCTTAGTTTAGATTCGATGATTCGGTGCCAAGTCAGGACATCGGGACCATGAGGTGGAGGAGTTATCAAATCCATGTTTTGAGTGCTCAAAAATACAGTTCTTTCAGTAGATGTGTGACTAACACTGTCATGGTGAAGAGTGTTCCTTTTGGGCAGTTGGTTTTCTTGATTTCTTGAAAGACAACTAACAAAAAAATGGTTGTATAGTGCGTCATGTCCAGTTTTTCCAAAGAAAAACAGGTAAGTATTTGCTTGGAAGTGCTTCCTACGTTTTTTTTTTTTTTTTTTTTTTGAGCGATTGGCAGATTGTGTGAGCTTATACGGGATCAAATTATTTTTTACAATCAAATCTTTATGCAACATTGAATGCATGCTAGGCCCATCAATACCCATAGTTGTCCCAATCTCACGTTAGATCACATAACGATCTTGCAATATCAGTTTGCGCACAGCATCAATAGTTTGCGGAAAAAACAATTGATTTTGCACGACATTCTCGAAATTTGTCTTAGAGTGATCGACGACCTCGATTGAATTCAACATACCACCGATAAACTGAAGTTGTTGGCGATTTAAATCCATTTTTTTTTTTTTGTAGAGAAGAATATTTTAAGTTATTGCAAACACCACAAATAACATCAAAATATCAAACTTTATAATAAAATTGAGAGTTTCCAGATTGCAAAAAAAATCTTGCCAAATCCCGAAACGCAACCCTGCGTATATACGTTATCTTCACAGGTCATTATAGCATTTCAAAGCTACTTTAGATTCCCTTAAAAGCCATTTTTAAACTCTAAAATGAGGCTGAGTAGATTAAAAATGAAAGAAAGACAAGTCCCTTGTTTTCTCATAAATCTTTAATAATGGTATTTTGTACAAACATCGTGAGAGCGAAAATTTTGGTTAGAAATTGGAAGCGTTTAACTTAAAACTTTTCATTTCGGATAATTGTTAAAAAAGAGCCAAAAGAAGTGATCCAAATAGGTTCAGACTTTTGATTTCAGGAGATTTGATAAAAAGGAGTCAGTATAAACTAGTCAAATAAGTGGGAATCTCAAAAGGATCAACACATTTTTTGACCTTAAGATGTTGTGGGACGACCAATTTAAGTTTAACCTTTCGATTTCGGATAATTGATAAAAAGGGACCGAAAAAGCGATTAAAATAGGTAATAAACTCCAGGATTTTAACTTTTGATATCGCGAAAATTTATAAAAAGAGGTCAGAATAAGCTAGCCAAATAAGTGAGAATTTTGGAAGGATCAATACATTTTCTCTCCTCAAGATGTCGCGATAAGACAAATTGAGTGCTTGATTATACTACTTATACTTAATCTTCCAAGGGAGTTACAACATTCAAAAACTCTGTAAGACTTCTTTAAGATCTTCTTTAGGATCCTCTTTAAACTTACAATATTATAGGTGGCCATCAATGTACCAACTTAGTGGTAAAATATATGACGGCGATTGGGATGAAGATATCACAGAAATAATAGGGGCTTACATCAGTCATGGCACCTTACCAACTAGCCAAATTCTGAACTTTCCAATAATATGCAATAAACCGTGCGACGTGAGTGCCGCGTATTAAAATTGTGCTTTCAAATTAGCCTTTAATTAAAAGGTATACAAATCGCATAGAGGAAACCCCGAATTTAAACTCAAACCGACACTATTTAATTAAAGACTTATACATATATATTGCATAGACCGCCATTTGTCGACAACTAGTTTGGTCAAATGATTCAATTAAATAACCAACAAGGTGCATACATACATATACACATTTAAATGTAAACAAAATAAAGCAACCAATGCAAATTGTTGCCAATAATTAAGTGAAAACGGGCTAAAATCATTTTCTAATTGTTGAATTGCGGTGAAAGAGACCACAGCAAAGCGCATGCATAGCTATTGAAACAGTTATAAAGCACATATGTGGGAATAAGCATCTACATATATTTATATATACACATATATCTACATAGTATTGGAATTACATCGACATACTGACTGTTTTAGAAGCTATAGAAGTATTGATACATATTTTATACATAATATATAGTATATGCATGTACAAAAACTAATATATTTTCGCATATCTATATATTTAATATAATGTTTACCCACATCCTCCCAGCGCAACAAGTAAGCTGCCTGTAAAATGAAATTGGCGTTCAACAATTAATTGAGGTGACTATTCCCTTTTAGCTAACTCGTTTAATACCTGGATTGAATTATTGCTATAGTAACCTATAGCTGATTATGGTTTTGATGATTAAAAACCCGGCAGGAAACTCCAAATTAATTTTAAATATTTTTTTATAGGTCTAATCTAAGTGAAGATCAAGTGCAAGAGCTCCGAAATATCGGCATGCTCTTTACTCATACGTTCTCAAGGGACTATGAAACAGTTTTTAGCCTAATCATAACCTACCAACGTCAGCCGAAAGGGCATAAGTAACGACGATTCATGCAGAAAGTACATGGTAGCAGCTATGAGACAGACGCTGGAACACATCCTACACTCCTATCCAGTCTTATCTAGAACTCATTTTAGATATCTAAGAGCTTCGCAATTCAAGGGGCTATTAAATCGCGCTTAAAATTCCACAAAGCGTTGACGTCCTGTATGACGAATACTTCAGCTCAAATTAAACTGAATCTCAACGTTCCACTTTAACAGTTCAATAGGTCATTATATGACGTGACAGGCTGGTCGATGTGACCTAACCTAAACTTATAATAACACATTTTACGCTCCCTCATATTGAGTTCCTGTTCACTAAAGTATTAGACACTACTGTGAAGTTTAAACGATTAAAACCTTAAGGCTGTGGGCATAGTGGAATAAAGACAAAAACAAGATGGAAAAGATGATTTAAGCGAGCGAAAAATCATCAAAAACTTGTCTCATGCGAGCCGTCCATTCATCTCTATTAATGACGAGCACATCAAAAAACTTAAAGAAACAGTACCTGAAAATCGTCGTGTTGGCATCAGAGAGGTTGCAAAGGATCCCAACATCTGCTGTGGATCAGCATGTTTCGGTTAATGTTTTTGTTTTGGTTAATTTTGGCTAATGTTTTGGTTAGTTTTTTGGTTAATGTTTAAGGTATGAAGTGTGTCAATGCCAGATTCGTAACAAAGGAGCTGAATCTTTTGCAAAAACGATGGCTTGTAGAGGTCGCAAGAGAAATGACAAAATGGTTGAGTATATTCATCAAACGCACTATAACTTATGTCGGGACGTGGTTTTGTAAATATGACGTCAAAAGGTACAGATAATTTTATTAGGCGTTGGCATCCTTTGATTATCTCAAGAGCTTATTTTGAAAGCGGTAGTAAAAATTTTTACAAGGTTGTCAATTATGTCCTCTCCGTTTTTTCTCTTTATTCAATACTTTATAAAAAGTGTTACAGTGATTGGATTTAGTTCAAATATACGTCCTTTCGTTCGATAATCTGTTTCCATCTAGACGGCAATTTCATAATACCTAGAACCCTCGTAGAAGCCCCCCCTCCTTATTTGCGATGAACTCGGACAACCACTTTTCACAAGCCTCTTTTGAGTCCAACTTTACACCAACAAAGTCGTTTGCCATGAACAGGAACAGGTGGTAATCACTTGGCGCTATGTCCGGGCTAGATGGTGGATGCGATAAAACCATCCGAGCTCCTGTAGCTTCTGACGAGCCATCAATGAAGGGTGTCGTTTGGCGTTGTCCTGGTGGAACACAACACCCTTCCTGTTGGCCAATTCTGGACGCTTCTGGCCGATCGTCTGCTTCAAGCAGTCCAGTTGTTCGCAGTAGATGATAGAATTAAGCGTCTGGCGATATTGGAGCACCTCACAGTGGGTGATTCCCTTCCAACCGCACCAAAAACTCTGCAAAACCTTCCTGGCCGTCAATGCCGGCTTGGCCGCTGTTTGGAACGACTCACCGGTCTTCGATCAAGACCGTTTTCATTTGATATTGTCGTATGTAATCCATTTTTCGTCGCCAGTCACCATGCGTTTCAAAAATGGGTCGAGTTCGTTCTGTTTCAGCAGCATATCGCAAGCGTTGATTCGGTCCAGAAGGTTTTTTTGCATCAAATCATGCGGCACCTAAATATCAAGCTTTTTTGTGTATCCAGCCTTCTGCAGATGGTTTAAAATGGTATTATTGCCAGATACGAGCTATCTAGCGCTTATAGATAGTCGCGAAATTCAAAAGACAAAGGGGCGGAAGGGAGATATTTGACAACCTAATATTAAAATACTTGAACATTTTTGTTTGTCAGTCCAGGTCAATTTTGATCATATATATAAGCATCGTTATATAAATAATTCCAACTAGCCTTTAATTTTAATATTTAGTTTGATAAAAAAATATTTGCGTCTAATTGTCTAATCCATATAATTATTATATTTCACAGTGGGTAACAATTCCCGCTTTTAACCCCAACAACAAACCACTCACTTATCGGTTTAAAGGTATTCAGGTATTTAACTATAAACACAATAGCAAACATTTAGTTACATAATTGAAACTATGCATGCATTTGTTGCGTAATTTAATTTAATTGAATGTTCAGCATGGATTCGTGGTTCGGCATGTTTGCGAATTGTGCAATATTTAACACGTCGAACGATTTTAAAGTTTTGGGGCGAATATGTAAATTGTTGCAATTAGGCAAAGTTCACTTAATTGGCAATAATTGATGAAATTAGATTATGCTAAAATAGATACAAATATAGACAGGTAAATTTCTAATTTGCAAAACTATTTGCATGTTAGCGATTATAGCGAGTAATTGCCGCGAGTTGGGAGCTAAAATTGGCAAATTTGATTAAAAAAATATGATTATTTTCGGGAGAGTTTTCCAAAACTTAATTCACAGTGGAAGCTGGTAGAGAGTGAACGCGCGCCAATTAAAATGTGATCCATTAAAAGGATCAAAACATACGTTTGATCGGGCTTATTGTTGGATTTAGGTTATCAACTTTGATGACATCCGACAAATGGAGCATCTTGGAACTCCTGCTACCAACCAATCGATTTTGTTGATAAGCATTTTCTAGAATATTCCCATAGCATATAAAATTTTCTAGAAATTTTTTGTAATGCTATGGAAATCTTTGATTATAATCACGCAATATAACTGGTAGAGGTTTTTTCTTCAATAGCTACTTTGACAGATCACGCGTAAGTCGAGTAAAGCTGTCATGTTATTTTTGCTCAGTATTGTGTCGCATTTTATAATGGAAAGACCAACGCCTCACAGTGGCATTTCAGCGGAAAAAATAGGATTTATCCACTTTCCAATTTCAAAACTTTAATGATTTTGTTTTGTAAAGAAATATTTGGATAAGAAAAATTCAACAAGGTTTTTTATAAATTTTATGGTTAAAAAAACTAACAGAAGTCGACGGAAAGTTATTCAATAAAATCAGATTAAAATTATTGTCCAAATAAAGAATTTTTTTTTGTGTGTTAGTTTATAGCTATGGCTTTTCTTTTATTTTTTTAGTGAAAATATAGCACCTACTTGTTTATAAAAAAAAAATTTATTGAAATTGGCAAAGTAAGCTAATTTTTATAATTTTTCAAAAATTATACTAAAAAATATCAACTTTTCATTTTTTGATGGAAAAAAACTTTATGTGCTTTGCCTTGCTTAGCCCTCTTACTATAAAAAAATGAAAGTTAAAAAAAAAAAACAACCGCCAATTACCATCCCTTTTAGTAACATCGATCGATACTGATGTCTTCAACAGACTTCTCAGAACTTCGGATCCTTACATAAGTAGCTTAAGGCGTCATTTGAACAAAATTTCCTTAGAACTAGATCCCATTGTTAAAGATATGGTGCTTGCATAATATTACAAATAAAAACTAACACAATTTTTCGCCTGTTACATATTCAATTAAAACATTGCATATTATATTGGATTTTTATCAAGGTAAAGGTATAAATAACGTCACTTTGCGTTTAAGTCTAATTTTTTTTCATCAGGAGAACTCAATTAAGAAATGTCCCGAATTTCAAGTCCCTAGGTCCAAAAATAAAAATTTTGGCAACTGCAGTTATATGGGAGGTGGGTGTGGCAGTGGGCGGTTTTCCAAGATTTTTTCAAAAATTCTTAGAAGTCCAGGGAAGTGTTTCTGCAAAGTTTCATTGTTGTACGACCACTCCTTCTATTTTTTTCCAAAAAATGTATGGAGCGGTGCCACTGAGCGCCTGAACAACGAGATCTTAAATAGAAAGCATACAAAATACAGTTTGTGCAAGAACTGAAGCCCTTCGACCCTCCCAAATGACAACGCTACGCTCTATGGGCTTTTGAAAAGTTCCAAGAAGATCTGGCGTTTTCGAGCCAAATTTTGTTCAGCGATGAAGCCCATTTACATATTCACAAAACAATTTCCGCATTTGGGACGAAGAGCAACCTGAAGAGGTTCAAGCAATGCCATTTTATCCACAAAAAACAACGTTTTGGTGTTGTTGAGGGCAGTAGAATCATCGGTCCATATTTCTTAAAATTGATGCCGGCGAGAAAGTAACCGTCGATGGAGTCCGTTACCGCCTTATGATAACTGACTATTTGATACTTGAAATTGAATCTTATGATCTTGGCGACATTTAGTTTCAACAAGGTCGCGACACTTTCCACACGTCGCATCAATCAATGGATTTACTGAGAGAACACTTCGGTGAGCATAGTCTAAAGCTATACGGACAATCCCGTATCGATTCAAGCTTCCTTATGGCAAAACGTCACGCAAGTCATTCGCCAGTTTACAGTCGAAATGCTCGAATGAGTCATCGAAAATTGAACTCAGCGGATGGACCATCTGAAACGCAACCGCTGCCAACACAACAAAGAGATAAATTGAAAAAATAAATGCTAAAGAGTGTTCTGTCGAATTATAATAAGCATTTCTCATTAAATTTCTGTATTTTTTTCTTTAAAATAGTAGGCAACTTCAAAATGGGTCATTCTTTAGTTATAGATATGCAATTAATATGTGTTTCAAAGGTTATTTAGGGCTTAATTATATGAATATGGCGATACGGACAAATGTCTGTGAAATCCCTCGATTTTGGATCAACGTAAGGAGCTACACTAACCTAAAATAAATATATGACTCTATTGGTCAGAGAATTGTAAATGGAATACGAAGTCAAGCTACCAAAAAAATGTATTTTTTCAAAAGGCCTGCGTAACCATGATGAGAGAAATTTGCATATTTCTTTTTTTCACTCACGAATCTATGATTCGCTCTGAGTATGAGAGTCAGTCAGATGTGGGGAGTTAAATAACATGTATATGGCACATTCATAACAAATTTTGATATTATGTCCAATATTTATTTTGTGCTCAAGTTTGAAATAAAGGCACAGATGTTATGGTGCGCTTTAACCTAAATGCAACGTCATTGGAGCGCTACTATTCTTGTGTGGTTTTTTCAGTATATTTCATTCATTTTAAGTGCAAACAACACCAACTCAAAGCTGTCAAACTTTGTGACTGAAAAAGTGTTTTTGCTGAGAGTTCTTCTTCATTAATTTATTATGAAGAAAACATCAGCCAAAAGTTATTGTATTTTGGTGAAAGCCCTCGATAAAGTTTCTCTGACTCAACGAACGTAGCAAAAATTGCTTTTACATTTTAAAGTGGATAATTTAGGTCGACAGACGACCTGGGTGGCCATAAAATTTTGAAGATAAGGGACTGGAAGCATTACTGTTAGAAAATTGTTGCAATAAGATGAAGGTCTGCAGGAGTCACTGAAACAGCCATTTCAATATGTTTAAAAGCCAAATCATAACAAAACTTAATACATGGATATTAAGGCAAGGTAATAATCTGTATTTGATGCAATCAGAAAGAACCAGATGGCATCATTAATATAGAACGCTACCGTCAAAAATTCATTATATTGATGCGAGCGATTGCCGAAAACGCCCGAAGTTTGCAACTAGTCAATAATTTTTCACCATTTAACGTTTTGTCTCATATTCTAAGATCAGTTAAAACTGTTTGAAAAACAGCAGACGGGAAGTTTTGTTCAGCCCTATTTTAGCCCAGATCGGCCCCTTCTGACTACTATTTGCTTGGATTGATGAAGAACGCCCTCACTGGATATAAAAACTTGGCTTCAATTAATGTTGGTCGCCAAGCCAGTGCAGTTCTTTTGGAATAGTATCCAAAAATTGTCGGAAAAGTGGTAAATGTTATGCTATTGTGCATCAATTACTCAAATAAACGCTCAAACTGTGGAGAAAACCGCATGAAAAAAGTCATAGAACCAATAACTGATTGATTTGTGATCTATAATGTCCAAGTCGATCGAATAATTAAATTATGTGTGAACTGTAATAACCAATTCGATGGTCGCAAAGTTTCGAGAATCCTTTCAACATCGTTTTAAAGCAATTATCTCTTATAATCAATATTGCAAAAAACAAAAGTTCTGCTGTGTATCAAAAGCTAACTTTCTACTTTGATCAGCGACAAAAGCCATATTGCTTTTCGACTCATTGCTCATGGTACAAAGCTTTTGACACCATTCATTACCATTAAAGGTACGTATAAACACGAGCGACTTCCGCGAAATTGCACACACACACACAAGCACAACTGAAGGTTAAAGGCAGCCCCAAACCAGACAACAAGCGACAGACAAACTGAAATGAGCGTGCAAAGTATGGCTGCTCAAGGTGAACCGTTGTCAGCCGGAGGCTGTATGTCGTCGCACAAGATAGTGCGCGTAAGTGCACATAAGAGTTTACTATTTAGCAGAAAAATGAGTAAATACATGCGCACACACATACAGACATACACAAATGCATATGTGTTCACATATATGGAGCTGGTGGATATGGTGGAGAGCTATATTGATGTCAATATCGTGTGCAAAATCAGGTTGCTTGTAATTGAACTGACTTTAAGTGCGCTTTTGTTGTTGCTGTTATTATTATTTTGTTTTATTTCAATATTGTTGTTGTTGCAGCAGGTGCTTTTGGCTGCGTGTTGTGGATTTAAGAGTTTACATTTTCATTGCAATGCTTCAATGAGGCGTCGAACGTTGCCAATAATTAGTGCATGACTCAAGCGCACACACACATACACACATACACACATACGAATACACGCACACGGATGCAGCAAGTCAATAACAGTATTGAACGAACTACTTGTGTACAAGTAAATAAATAATAGCAATAATGAACAATGTCAACAGCATTTGCCAACAACAAAGTCACAGCTGAAGCAACTCGAGCCAAGCCTTTCGCCGACACGTCAGCGTGCTATAAGAATGACATGACAGGCATTAAGCCCGACAATGTTGCAATTTTACAACAATAACAAGGGTGATTATTAAAATTATTAAAAAAATATGAAATAAAAATAGTAAAAATAACGTGAGAATTAGCAATAATTAATAGAAAGCTTAAAGATATGAGTGACTAGCCGTCGTTGGTGCAAAAGCTTTTACAACAACAATAAAAACATGCAAACACGTTAACTATGGTTGCATGGCAGCTCTAATGACCTTCACAAGTACTTTTTTGTAACAAAAAAGTTGAAAAAATATTTTTATCTTGATTTTAAACGGTCAGTTTCTATGTTAGCTATATGATTTAGTGGTCTGATCTAGACAATTTGTTCGCGGACTTGCAGTTTTGCTTTGAACAAAAATCCGTGTCGAATCCCATGAAGATAGCTTCTCAAATAAAACTTGATTTGGACCGATTAGTTCCTATGGCAGCTGTCATCTGTAGAGGTCCGATATCGACGGTTCCGACCAATGAGTAGCGTCTTAGGAAAAAAAGGATGTGGTCAAATTTTCAGGTCGGTATCTCAAAAACTGAGTAACTAGGTACTACATAGTTAGAAAATAATTGAGGTATGGTCTTTTGTGTCTTCTCCTATATCCATATGGTCCCAAAGGTCCAGCACTCTGAATAATTCCAGGAGCTCTCTGGGCGTGACTGAGGTGATGTGATCCCTGTCCATGAACGTCGAACCTTGAGCCTGCTTGAACAAGTTGCTGGGCCATCAGAATTAGGTCTTCTGTACTTTTTCCTATTTCAAGTCCCAGAACCGCAGTTAGCACAAGCGACCATGCCCAGGTTGGAGTGCTTCCTGAGCCTGCGGTGCCAGGTATACAGTTCGTCAAGGAGACGAAATTTGTTTCGGAGGAGGTTGACCATATCTCTAAGCCTTGCAAGATTATAACCTTCTAGTAGTAGCTTGGTGTGTGACATTCCTGCTGCCTGTGCCAATGCCGTTATCTTCTCACTCTCTCCTCCGTGCGGAGAAACTCCTTTAACGTGTGAGGCCCCATCGCAATGCAGGGTTCTGGCCTCGTAATCCTGGAAGCTGACGCAGAGCGGGCTGGTACGTCGACGAGGTCATTGGCCGCTACATTTTTATGCCAGGATATATGTACACGGGTGCAACCTGGTGTGCACGGTGGCAAACAGGCCGTTCAGCCATTCTATACACTCCTCCACTAATAGCATCTTGACCTCGTAAGCTAAGATCGTTTTTAGTGCCCCTTGACTATCGCTGAGTATGGATGGATATCAATAGAGATTGATTTGTGCATATAGCAAAAATTTCTGCTAGAAAGATGCTCGAACAACGTCCCATTGGTATGGATAGTTTGGTATGCGGTCCTGCAATGCCAGCTCCAATGCCTTTCGATGTTTTCGAGGCGTCAGTGTACCACTGGATAATGCTGCCCCTCGAGCAGCACTCCACTCTGCCTTACTGCCGGCAGAAACTCTAAACTTCATTATAAAGTATACCCTCTTCGTAACGACGTCCTTTGGAAGAAGGGCCAGTGGTTTGTCTTTTACTAAGACCTGCATATGTTGAGACGACATTATCTCCCATTTGACAAAACCCTCTGTTGCCATAAGCAGCATAGTATGTTTCGCTGCCTGTTTGATCACTCGATGACTTCAAGTGCTACGGTTGGATAAGTGCGTATTGCCAGTGAAGCGTAGACGCAGTCGAGTCTTTGTAACTGCGATAGTTGAAGGCCTACAGAAAACTGCGTTGCCCAAGTAGCAGCTCCATATGCGAGGTCTTACGATCATGAAAAAGAATACTTTGAGGATGTTTTAACAGTTTATAAAACTTTCTTCTCAAGCCCAAAAGAATCCTTAAGAGGAGTTTTGAAGTTGGATTCTTCTCTCGGGAGCTCTTTTAATCAACTCTTGCTTCCGACTGCCAGAGCGCTGTTGTGTCTTTAAGCAAAAATGGTAGCCACCAAAGTGAACTTCTCCGAAATGCAGCTTCTTTGAGAAGTTATGCTTTTACCGATAACAGAGCCGCTATACAAGGCTCGCTGACATTGAACACAAGCCTAGTCAAAGAGGACATTTCCTTACTAGTAGTAGCATTCAGCTACTTACATATTAGACTTGCGTTGTGACTTCATACAGGTATCTTAGCCGTTGAGCTCGTTCGAGATGACACTCTTACCCAAATCCTATCAGAGTGGAAATGAGTCGAAGTCTCTATCCTCGAAGTTTCTGATCCTATGAACTCCGCGCGAGCTCAGCAAGCATTGATCTACAACCAGCACTTGTGCCGTTGCGAAATCTTTCCAGAACGTAAGAGGTCTATAAAACTACTTCGATTCAAAACTCCGCAATGATAGTTGTTTGAACTGAATACCATCCTAATGGCACTCTCGCAGTGAGGCTAAAGATTTTTAATGAAGCAACTTTTGAAAGTTGCACTGAGGCAGGTGAGGCCCAAACATCTAGACACTTTCTTCTCCACTATTCAGCTTTGACCAGACTAGGATTGAAGCAACTCAGCTGTCCTACCTTCCAAGAATCAGAAACTGATATTAGCCGCCTCAAACACATTTTTAGCACGCTCAATGCTCTTGGTCGATATGCGATGGTATTTTTGATTCATACCTGAGAAGTCTGAGCATCAAAACCAAAAAGCGCCTCTAGCTGTCCTAGTCAGATTATTAATGGTCTCATGAATATCAGCCTTTTTAACTAAACTAATTTTAGCTAACCGATGGATGCATAGATACATACATCTTTTCGGATCTTACTTATTTTATGACTAGATCTTAAATATTCCGTTGATCAGCTTGAACTGAAAAAGTTAAAAATATTCTTACTAAAGTCGGTAGTCCGAAATATGGACCACGAATATGTCTAATTTATCAACTTATTTGGAATTGGAAACTATATCAGCACCACGGTTCCGAACCATACAAAGTGAATAACTCCACCACCAGAATCATTTTCAGGTTATACTAAGAAACGTTGCCGAATGTCAGATCCGATGCGGTTTAGACTTGAAGAATTACAATGTCAGTGTAAACAATTTTAAATTGAAGTTTTTTTAATTGGCAATAAAAAATATAATTTAATAAGTGCAAAAACAAAATAAAGACATTTTAGTGACAGGTTTTGTAATAAACATTTGCACCTCATAAATATCATACATCTGTTCTTCGTTTTTCAAGGTGCATAAAAGTTTATTAAGAGAAAAATAATGTCATGATACACACACATACACAAACTTATCGGTATTTACATAAACTCATGTGCATGCTTATCGCTCCCAATCAATATTTTCCGTTGACCCATTTTGCAAATTGCCGAGCTCATAAAATCAAAGCAAACGACCTCGATTGCCAATTCAAGTTGAACCAAACTTTACAACTTTTTCGGCAGCCGCTTACACACCCATGGACATATGCTGGCGTTTACATACATTTGCATACCACAGCAGCTATGTTTGTTTGTTTGTGTGTAAAGAAATATCATTTGAATGCATCAATAACTCCGGTAAATAGCTGTGCAACGAACCCGAAAGACGTGTAAACCGCTATATTCATAAACCCACATTCGTGTCTGTCTGTAAGTGTACATATGCATGGTATGTGAAATGACTTGCTGACCACTGCGTGCCGGGGCGTGTGTGGAATTTTAAGTGCGAAAGCGGCGCAGACATTTGCGTTCAGTCGAAAAGTTTCCATTTTGCATGCTCCGATGAATGCATAGTGGCTGCTCGTCTTCGTCTTATGGGGCCGCTGGTCTCATTCTATTGCATTCTATTGACCAATAAGTGTTGTTACCATGTGAGGTGTGGTGAGTTGATTGCTGCGGAATGCTTTTCGAGTTTCTGATTAACTTCACACACATAAACTTATTTGGTGGGATTCAGTAGTAACTTTTTAGATTTCTTTGGTCGCGGGAAAGTTTTGGGATGTGGACCTAAAGGCTGCCGTGAGTCAAATCTACATTTTTATATTATCAGGGCAATAAAGTTAGTTTTTAACGCTTCCTATCTAGCATTGTCTAAGACCTCCCAAACACGGGACAGTCAAGAAGGAAGTGCTGAGTTGTTTTCACCTCATCTTCTTCTATTCAACTTCTACAGATGGCAACTGGTAGGATTCCCAACCTTACAGCATGGACGCCAATAAGACAATGGTCTCTTAAAATCCCCACAACTAACGCGTGGCTTGCCTTACTGAGAGCAAAAAGATCACTACATCTCTGCGATCGATCTTGGGCCAAGCGGCTTTTGCGACAACGCATGTACCGATGGTAACCCAGCGCTGACCAAGCTTCCGCGAGGGCCAGCTATCTAATATAGAGCACAATAGAATACAGGAGCACCGACCCTCTCCCATTCTGCCGGTAGCGGTTCTAGGGTACGTTTTCTTGCTGGCTCATCAGATTTACAGTTTCCTGTGGTCTGGCACCCTTACCAATTTAATCACAAAAACACTCGATGCTATTAAAAGCGAGTCAATAAGTCTCCAGCAGAAGTTGATAGAGAGCTCCTGACAGTAAACCCTCCCACCAACCTTCCCCTCAAGTTTTGAACCTTCCGTGAAGAAGCTCACTATCCCTCTCCTTCAATGGCTTCTTTCCACTCACAATTCCCTCACCGGTACATGGATACTGAAGGAACCGCCAAAGTTCGGTTTGGCGATTTCATGCTCTAAGTGATCCGATAGTCAAGTGAGTGAGGATTTCCGAGTATTCAGACACATGCTCCTTTAGGAACCTAGTCTCCCTGAGTCTGATGGCAACTTTCGCAGCCATACACCTTCCGGCAATATCCATGGACAATATGTGAAGGATAGCTTTAAGTGCTATGATTGGAGGGGAGTGAACTTTAACGCTCTCGAGTTTCTTTGCAAATGTGGTCTCTTCTAGAGCCCTCCACCACATAAATAAAACATAATGGGCTTGATTTTGGTCTCGTCGAGCTAGAGGATCACTTTCGTTGAGAGACTTCACCTTTTGCCAATGGCTTCTCTACCGCAATCGATGCCTTTTTCTAAGGTTTCTTCGAAAAAAAATTAAATTTTACGATAAGTATATGAGGCATAAATTCCCTCAAGTAATCTAAAAGCCTGAATAACGGTGAGTGACGTTGGTTTGGTTAAGGACTTGAGCAAGGAAGTAATCTCATCCTATAGTGTACTATGCGCCGATGAAAAATCGCTACTTTATCACATACATATATATTTTACTATGCCAAAAATCAATCAATCATGTTTCAACAAGAGTTCTTATATACAAATACATATATGTACATATATCATAGGCCTTTAAGCACATCTGCCAAACCAGCCTTACAGCGACTTACGTAACTTAGTAAACAAGCTCAAAGCTTCACGATATTAAATAAGTATCAGCGTTTTTATCAATATTTACATGTTGTCAACGAATAAAGCACATAAAACAATATTGATGCCAAACAGGTTCGGGTGAGGCAACATAAAAAGCCTCCAATCCAAAGCCCGTAAGTAGCAGCATGCCGCTAGTAACAGCAACAAATAGCCAATAACAACAACAACAGTAAACACAGCAACAGAAAAGAGCATAGCTATTTGCGAACAAAAATCACTTTCACTTTTAAGGTCATGCCAACCAGATTTGCTGTTGTTGTTTTTGCCAGCCAGCAGCATCAAGTTTCATAACAAATCAAAGCAACGAAGCCGCAAATACAGGTTTGAGGTTTGAGGCACACACACGCCCCAGCGGACGCGCCGAAGTGCGTAGAAGCGAGCGACAAACCCACAGCGGACCCGCTCAGCCCCCGCTAAATAAGACAGCAGTGGGCAGGCGACGTAAAGCGTAACGAAAAAGTGGTAAGACTTGGTAGCTAATAGCTACAATCGGACGAATATTGATGACTTACTGATACCTCTGTAGTTGGGAGTATGGCTTGAAGTATAACTACGCTTGTCAAATAAGTCGCATTTAGATATGTTGCGGGTTGCATGTGTTGCAGGCGACCATGACAGCAGCATAATAACGGTTGTTGAGTGTCGTTAACAGTTATTATATGAAATTAATACAAATTGGCATCGAGTCGTTTGAAATCCTTCAGAGGCGTTAGTGGCTGACAACCGCAAATTGTGGTGGTAACTGCATATGGAAGTTCCGTTCACTTAACGGTTGTTAGTCGATATAGTGATGGCTGTGATGCTCCCCCGTTTAGTGAAGTTGTTTTTTTTTTTATTTAATATAGCGTGGCGACAACCATGTGTCAAAACTATTGGCTCATATGTCGGCAACCTGTCTCTGCTTCGATACACGTTTTTATTGATTCTAGGTATTGCTATCATTTAATATTAATTTTTTTTTTTATTTTGTTTTTTGCTTTTTTTTGTTTTATGTGGCTGTTTTGGTAGTGAATTAATGAATATCGAAGTCGGTTATAGTTAATGTATGAAGATTTATGCAATTCTCGGCTAATCGACTGAGTGACGTACATTAGACTATACCATATGTTATGCAAATGATAGTTACTGATATAAGAAGACTATTGGCAAAGCAGTCTACACAACTATTTTGCTATAGTAAAATATTTATTCTTTCTTTATCGTCGTCTTTCCTCTAACAATGGCAGAAATTATAGCAATACAGAATGCACCATAATTTTCCACGCGACCTGCACGTGGTTCGGCAACAAAAGATGAGGGATCTTGAAAACTTTAACTGTAGTAACCGAAAAGTTTTAGTAAAATAGCAAGTTTTCAAATTATATTTAGCAAAACGCGTTAAGAAAATATTTTGTAGGTTAGAGTCATGTAGTGCAGGGCGCCTACAAGTTGGTGCATCCTACAAATGACCTGCGGCACCGTACAGCCTTCTACTCCAGACGACTGTAGCTGTGAAACTGGATTATCAGTAGGTTTAGCCCAGGATTTTGGTAGAACCCTGAGCCGGTGGTTGCGGCATTCTGACACCTGAGTATAATGGGATGACACTCATCAGAAATGGCTGACAGGCTAATGTCGCAACTGCCCCGTTAAAGCCCTGGCAGGCCTCAGAGTACATTTCCCTCCATCGTTGTTAAGTTGGCGTCGGCTCTGAAAGTATAGTCTCATCCCTCGCCTTCGACAATCTTGGGATTATTTCCCGGGATCTCTGATTGGGTACCCTATTTGCATGGACACTAATAAGAAAACAAACGTTGACGAAAAGGTGACGAAGGCAAGTGAAGTGATGTCGAAACTGATACCCAGAATTGTCCCGTGTGGTAGTACTGATCTTGGGACGACAAAACCGTCGCTGGCGAAATGTAGCAATGCCGATACCCCAGTAGAAATTTCTACCTCAGGCCACTCTACGAGTATTAGGATGGGGGAAGCGGCTGAAAACCCGGCACCAAGCGACGTGGGTAGAGCCTTTAAATGCGGGGAATCTTCAGCCTTAGCAAAGGTTCATCTACTAGACTCGTGATCTACAGGGGGCAGAAACAAGACAGCGCTAGCTAGGAAGCTGAAAGCAGATCGCCGCTTGGCAGCGAAAATCGTGGAATTCTGCGTTTATAAGCATGCTGGTAAAGTATCTGAGCTAAAAGTACTATTTGGATAATTTTAACTTAAGATTTAAGTGAAAGAAATGTCTGTGTGGTTTTAAATACTAAAAAAGTGATTAATATATTCTAGCTAAATAAGCAAATATATATCGGACTGGAAATCAAAAATATTTACTGCTTAAGCAATTCCTACTATGGGCAAGATTTTTTATTGACACAAATTATTCAAAGAGTGTCGAGAACAGGTTGACGACGAACCACGTCCAAGACGGCCATCAACATCAACATCACCTGATGATGAGCACGTCAAGAAAATAAAGGAATTGTTGGTTCAAAATCGACGACTAACAGTCAGAGATCTTACTGGAACCGTTGGAATATCGGAAGGATCAGCGAAAACCATTTTTAAAGATAATTTGGACCTAAGAAGAGTGAAAACACGATTGGTTCCAAAATCACTGAAATTTGTCGAAAAAGAACGTCGCGTTAACTTCTGTGAAACAATGCCTAGCAAGTATCATAATGTCATTCACCTTATTGGTAATGGCGTTGAGTCTTGAACCTATAATTACGACCCAAAAACAGACGATTCATCGGTTAAATATCGTGGCAAAGGTGTCCCGAAGACGAAAAAAGCAATTTTCTTCGATTATCAAGGTGTGTTGCAGTCCGCATTCCTTCCGGCTGGCCAGACTGTAAACAAGAAATACTCTTGGAGCGAAGCTATTCCTAAGAAGAGACTTGAATTACAGGCGGCCATCTTTTGGTTTTTGTACCACGATAATGCACTGTCAAATACTACATTGATTCTTCGTGAGTTTTTCGCCAAATCATCAACCAGTATCGCGTCGCAACCAACGTATTCGCCTAATTTAGTTCCATGTAACTTATGACTGTTCAGCAAACTCAGTCGATCGTTTCGGGGAAACCGTTTTTATCAATTGAAGAAATTGAAAGCGAATCATTGAAGGCTGTTCCGGAACATTGACTTTAACAACCTTGGCACAAATATATTGGCGGCAAGTGGGATCACTTTGAGTGGGACGACTTAGAATTTTAAGAACAAATCAAGAATTTTTAAATTATGAAAAAGTTCATACTATATTTTGCTCATAGTAATTGCAACTTTGCATTACCAAAGATTAAACTATGGTTTGTGAGGTTAGGTTAGGTTTGGTTATAATGTCGATCTTAAAGAGATCTCATTTGGTTAGCCTTTGTCGGATTATGGTATCTAAAACTCGTATAAGATAAGAGAGATCATACGACCATTACAAATATATGATCATTTTAGATTATCGCGCTCATGAAATATCGGTCTTTGCGGGCTGTTGTGGTCGAAAGAATAGGAAGAGCACGGGAGATAGTGTTTCTTGCATCATGTGTTGTGTACGAAAAAATGTACGTGCGGTATTGGTGCAATTTTTCTGAGCATCTAGAATATGATAATCTGTTATACTGTTATCATACAAACTCACACTCACACATATTGCATACTCATTTGACCTGTCACACATTCACACTCATTAAATTAAAACTACTCATTACACATTTAAACAATCACTCACTCATTAACTCCAATTATTTATGTAATTACATGCAGATGCATGACATGTTATATATTTACATACATATACGTATATGCTATAGTATATGCATAAATAAACACATAATACATATAGATACCACATGCATTTACTAGATATACACGTCTATGTGTATGTTCACAGAAATTTAGTTAATTGTCAATGTTAAATTATTCAAATTGCAAATTAAAGCCGCTGATTTGTACGTATTTAAGTAATATTTTTGTATAAATTTACTGCGAATTGCACTTGTATATGTTCTGCAGATGCGCTTGTACTTACCAACAACAATGGCGAATATGCAAATTTTCAAAAACGCCATTTTATCTTCTGCAGCAACACTGTAACGATTTATATATTTGTATTTTTATTGAGCTGAGCACGGGGTTTGTGAAATGAAATCAAAATTTATTGCACAATCAAATAAATAAAATGGTTAGAAATTTATTTAATTCGCGGTATTTGCTGTGGAATGCACGGATATTCGTTTTTTTTTTATTTTTATACTCTTGCAACCTGTTGCCTCAGAGTGTAAGAGTTTCTATTTTTATTTTTTTGTTAGTTAAGTGTTTATATGCTTTTTCTAAACATTTTCGGAGTAATTATAATTATATATTCAATATTTTCAAGAATGTTAATTAAATTAAAGCATTTTAAATCTCTCTGTGTACTCTAAACTCTCTAAAGTTTCACTGTAAAATAAAATAATTATTGTTCTACATAAAAATTACAAAAATTTTACACAACATGTTTTTTCGTTTAAAAATTAAAAGTAATAATTATAGTGAAAAAATATTTTTATTTACTATAAAACATTTGATTTTTTTTAACAACAAAATTTATTTTCTTAGAAAACTTTTTAATAAAAACTGGGAAATTTATAGAATAAAATAATACAATTTTGTAAAGCACAAGTATTGCTCTTTTAAATTTATAAAACTAAGTTTTTTAGAAATAGTTAAATTTATTCATTAAAATTAAGAATTCTTTTGAATAACATTAAAAGCATTTTTTTAAAGGAAAAGTATTTTTTTTTCATCAAAATTAAATAAGTACATTTATGTATCTCGGATTACTAAATAAAAATTATAAACTTTTACACAAAAAAATTTCAATATTTAAAAAAAAATATTTTCTTTTTTTTAATAAATTTAAAAAATTAGTTTTTGTTGGGGAAAAGAAAAAAATATATTTTTATTTAATAAATAAAATATTTAATTTTGTATAAATTATTTGGTGAAGAAAAAGCAATTCTCTTTTATTTTTATAAAGCTAAGTTTTCAGAAAAAGTTAAACTTTTTAAATATAGTTAAGAATTTCATTTTAATTATATTAAAAACATTTTATAAAAGAAAAATATATATTTTTTTATGGAATTAAAAATAAAATACTATAAAAAAATTATTAGTGAAAATTTATTTTTAAAAAAGCAAATATTGAATTATTTTCAAATAAAAATAAATTTTGTTTTATAAAATGTTAATAAAAGAAAAGTAAACCTTTATATTTTTCAAAAAAATTATTTTGAAATAAAAACTATTTTTTTTTTATTCAAAGTCCGTAAAAGAAAAACACACTTTTATTTTCCACACAACCAAAAACAAACATATATTTGTTAAAAAAAAAAATTGAAATTATTTTGAAATGTAAATAAAATATTTTTATAAAAAAATTAAGTGATAGAAAATTAAATTTTTATTTAAGAAAATATAATTTTTCAAAGAATGTGAAATTATTTTCAAATAAAAATACAATTTTTTTACACAAAATGAAAAGAAAAAAAATAACTTATATTTTTCAAAAAACCAAAAAAAAATATAATTGTCCCAAAAAATTTAAAATTATTTTTAAATAAAATAAAAATAACTTTTTTTTATACGAAAAGTATTTAATTAACTGAAAAATAATTCATTTGAATTAAAAAAATCAATGTAAAAAATTATAAACTTTTTTAAAAAATCTATTTGATCAACTATAATTTTTTTTAAAGATATCAACTTTAATTTTTGCTTCATTATTTGAAATATTTTTTAAATTTAAAATCTGTTTATTTAATTGAAAATGATTCAATTACCAAAGCGAAACATAAATATTTTATAACTAAAGAGCATATGTTCTCACAAAAAAAAACAAAGAAATAAACAGAAAATAATATTAATTTTATTTGCATTAAAACAAAAAATGAAAATAATTTTTATTTTATTTTTATGCACAAAATTTTGATTGCAACACAAATTAGCCATAATTAACACTCCGCTTTTGCGAAATTACATAGCACTGCCGCGCGTTTCAATTAAACATTGTTTTGCCTCAAAAAAAGTCCATTAAAATTATAAATTTTTGCATTCGTGGCAAAACTTTTTGCACATTTCATTTAGCACAGCACAGTTTGTTGAAGCATTCTTTTGATTTAATTTATTTTTAACACCGCATGCGCATACATCAAATGTTTACTCTTCCGTTTGCATAAATATTATTTTAATTGTATTTATTTATTTTCGAAATAAATTAAATTTATTGGCATTTTTAACATTCTTCTACGTGGCTTTTTTGCCATACCTGTTTTATACGTTTCTGTATATTGCTTTCTTGACTTGTTTGTACACTTCTTTTAAGCCCTAACCCACACTCAGCGATCGCAGACCAGCCACGACTAGGAGCCGCCACCAACTTCTCACCACATTAAATACATGTTTTCAGCGGTCGCCTCTGTTGTTTGGCAGCGCTTTGACGCATGTGTACCAGTATTGCTTTGCAAACACACACACATACTCGTAAAATGTTTTTATGCTTGAAAATTTCGTATATATATATTTATAAATATATGCGCATGAATAAAAAATGTTTAAGCAGATGAACGGTACAACTAAAATTTCAAGAAAACCAAGTTTTTTATTGTGAATAAAAACATGCGGTTTATTTGCCAATTTATTTGCCGTTTACGGACATAAAACTTCGGTGATAACCTACACTAGCTGTATGCGATTGGTTATTTCCATAAAATAATATTATTCATATATCAGTTGCTTTTTCGATTCATTTTCATTTAAGGTGTATTTTTAGGCCAGTTTTTATAATAGAGTTTGGAGCATGTAGAATCGAAATTCTGTTAGTATAAAAAGTATAAATTGGTTAATATATAAATAATGGTTAGAGATGAAATTATATTTGTTTTTTTTTTTGTACCAGTTTTTATACCAAAGTTGGAAGAGCGAAGAATTGAAAAGCTGCTGGTAAAATGGGTAAACTGGTATTATGGTTAGAGACTTGCAGAATTATTTCCGAGTACTGACATAAAGAACAAGTGATACACTATACCAACAGCCTTTTAAGTAATCGCCACTTGTATATGGTTATACTTTTTATACCAGCTGCCTGTTCGCTTCGCTTTTTCCGGATTTATTTTGAGGTCACTTTTTTTTATACCATTACCTGTTCGCTTCGCTTTTCCAGGATTTATTTTTAGGTCACTTTTTATAAGTATTTATACCATTTATTTAATTTGCATAAACGAATAAAATGTTATTATCAAATACTGATTTTCTTTTTGATTTGCCGAGTATCTTCATAAAAACTTAGTAAAGCCCCACCCTAGCTGTATTCAATTCGTCATTTTGGTAGGATCATACCGATTAAATCTTCAAAAAGTGAATCGAAGAAGCAACTAGTATCGTTCGATTCACTTTTTGAAGATTTATTTTTAGTTTTAATAGCAAATTTTGTTTTTCAACAAAAACTAACTAGTATAAACTGGTATAAATTTAAAATTTTTATACCTGTAGTTTGGTCGATTAGCTTTTCTTCAAGTTATATCTTTAGACCATTTTTACTGATGTTTCAAAATTATACTTTTTATACTTTCAGAGTTTATTTTTACACAAGTTTTTATAAGTTTATAAAAAGCGTAAGCTGATGTTAAAGAACTGTATTTTTTCACCAATTGATTGTTCGATTCTAATACCTTTAGAATTTATCTACAACAATTTGTAGAATATAGAATCAAAATTTAACTGGTGTAATGATGTTATAGGAGGACATTTTTTATACCAGTTGATTATGCGATTCCTTTACCTTCAGAGATTATTGTTATACAAGTTTTACCAAAATTTGAAAAGAAGAAAATCAAAAATTAACTGGTAAAAAAGGAGTAAACTGATCTTATAAAATTATACTTTTTTTACCAGTTAATTGTTCGATTCGCTAACATTTCCGGCTCATTTGTAGACCAGAGAGTCTACTAGGGTTTCAAGAATGGAGAGTAGAAAAAGGAAATGCTAAAGTGCTGTTATAAAATTAACTTTTTATATCATTTATTTCGTCGATTGCATTTTTTTATTGTTTTATTTATACCAGTTTTTATACCAATGTTTTAAGAGAGGAAAATTGAAAATCAATCTTTATAAAAAGATTATGTTTGTACAATCAAATACAGATGAAAATGGTATAAAAAGTGCATAAGTATTATATTATACATAAATTGACATTTTCAAATATAGGATAGCAAGCCATAATACCACTCTTATTAGGTTTTGAGCTCAAGGTTTTTGACTAGCGAACTAGTTAGACTAATTGAAAATACATGCTAAGATAATACCTGTAATTCATTAAATTTATCTTTTTTAATTAAATAATTTAAGACAAGTTAAAACGGACAATGGTATATTCCAAGAGTAAGGTTTGGATGTATGTATCACAAAGGCTCAATGAAACTTGTCGAAGCTATGAGAAAGTTTTAGCAACGAAACATTCGCTATACTACCAACAACCCTTAAAATATTTACAGTCCAACCTCTTTTAACTCGAATATTTAGCAAATTTTTTCAGTACATCTATTTAGTAAGTAGTATATTCACAACTAAATAATTCAAAAATTTAACATGCCCATTTCCACAAAAGTAGCGTATTTGTAACTTACGTCAATTTTTTGCTGTTGTTTCTTATTTTTTCTTGTATGTACAAAACAATAGTTGGTGCAGTGCAATAAAAGCCGCACTGGGCATGCGCATAGCTGGCTAATTCAGCAGGGCAATTGAGTTGTCAAACCTGAATTGAATATGAACAATGAATTTGAAAGAGTAAATTGAATTTGAAAAAAAGAAAGAGTGCTTGGAATATGAAGAGCGGGTTAAGAGAATAAATGTATATGTTATATATTTGAATATAATTGTATATATATATATATATGAATTAATGTATAATATTTTTTAATATGTTTGCAGATTTTAACTAAACAAGAGTTGTCTTGATAGGTAGCGCTGTTGTCGAGGCAAATACAAGAGCTAAGTTGATAAGCTAAGTTG
This sequence comes from Bactrocera zonata, assembly GCA_037783105.1. NCBI lineage: Eukaryota > Metazoa > Arthropoda > Insecta > Diptera > Tephritidae > Bactrocera > Bactrocera zonata. The sequence goes on along the minus strand of JBAWJQ010005073.1, from coordinate 946,229 downwards.
GTAAGATACAAAACGCCAGAAGCAGGCCTTGATACCTCATTTGATGTCTGTATAGGAAGACAAAATTTGTTCCCAAACAATGGAATTCAAAAGGTTTAACTTAAAATCTAGCCTAAAGTTTAACTTAAAGTCTAACCTGAAGTCTAGCCTAAAGTGTAATCTAAAGTCTAACCTAAAGTCTAACCAAAAGTCTAACCTAAAGTGTAATATAAAGTCTAATCTAAAGTATAATCTAAAGTCCAACCTTAAGTCTAACCAAAAGTCCAAACTAAAATCTAACTAAAATCTCATCTAAAGTCTAACCTAAAGTTTTAAAAACATTTTCGAAGATATTGATCTGGACACGTATGTAGATCTGATTAAGATATGTTAATAACTTTATACAGGAGCAAAATAAGGGTTGCAATAGTCAGTTATTAACATAGTGAGAGATTAAAAGTAAAACAGAAACGGTTAAGTTAGATAAAATTCGCTGGCTGATGTTCAAGATGGAGTTCGTTTTGGATTACTATGCAAGTATATAGTTTTTATTGAAGCCATGAAATAGAACTTCTATATCTGATATCATAAATCAACAAACCGCTTTGAGGCCAATACAAATCTAGTAAGACATTTAATACTTGTCCATTTGTCCCTCCCCAGGTATTTTAGTCTTGACAATTAAGAAAGAAGCTTGTACAGCTGGCAACCGGTAAGATTCTCAGCCTTACACTTCACCCTACTCGAGCGCCGCTAGGTCATTGACGAGTTAGAACGCACACAACTAGAGAAAGGATAGCCTTAGTGAGGCCAAAAAGCACCCTAGACCTTTTGAAATCAATGAAATCAAACTTGAGCCACAAGGTTCTGGCGACACAGTTTGTACTCTCGAGAAGTTCAAGTATCCAATAGTAGAATGAATGAAAAATAGCGGGGCACCGATCCGTTCTGGTTGTACTGTGGGCGAGGCTAAGGTACCTTTAACTGCCAGCTCGTCCGCTTTGCAGTTAACTACGCCGACGCTGTGTCCTGGCAGCCTTAGGAGTTATGAGCACATATATTAATGAATATTTTAGGTAACTTTACTAGCTAGCTCGTCAACTTTATTTATCATAGTCAATAAAAAAGTTGGTAGATTATTGGTTTACATAAAGTTTCAAAACTTTGAAGCTCACATTTTCTTAAAAGGGTTGCAGAGTTCCTTTTGCTTCTAGCTTAAGTCTGAAAAATGTTGTGATCTTTCTGTTTTCCGTTTAGAACACTGCAAGCCCTGCACTAATCTATGTTTACAACGTTTTAGGGACTTTGGTGATCTTAAGTAAATCCGTTACTCTACAACCGGAGTAAACAGAAACAAACAAACAACCTTTGTGATCTCCCACTCTTAAGCTCGCACACTCTTCAGCGCAAATTTAAGTATCTACAAACAAGCAAATAAACACAGCTTTAACTGCTAACTCTTTTATAAACAGCAAATAAGTACATAAACACACACATACACATAAGAATTGATCAAAATAAAAAGTTGTTGTAAATCCTCTTTGGGTTATGCTCTTTTAAGCCGCTTATAAGCGCGGCCACCAAACAGCCGCTGAACAAGTAGCACCCACAACTTGCAATTACCGCTATCAAAACAAGCCAGCGCCATGTAAGTGCGACCCATTACACACACATACCCACATACATATACATATACACGCGCATACAATATAAAAATACTTGATCTGCTTCGCCTTCAACGACAGTCAACAACTTGTCTGTGCAAGTTGTCTTCTGATTGCTGTCAATATTTTTTATTTTTTACCATTTTTCACCTTACGCTGCCTCTATTACTTCTTCTTGTTTTTCTTCGTTTTCTTTGTCACTGCGGCTTGCGCTTAAGACTGTTGCGTGTGCGCAGCTAAACCGGCTTTAAGTACATGTTTAAAAATAATTCAAGAAACCTGTATTGCAATTGAAGCCAAAGCGCAATAAAAAAGTAAGCAAAAAACAATAACAATAACAAAATACAATAAATATAAGTAAACAACAACGAAGAACTGTTAAACAGCTGGTTAGTTGGCTATCATTAGCGAATAGCTGCCATAAAGCGAGGAATAATTGGAAATCCATACATAAGCAAGGCAAAACTTGGATAGTACAACAAGCGAAAATATGGTCAAAACGGAAATGACCAACTACTGGCAGGCCACTGGTCGATATTAATTGAGTTGTTGAAGCTTATATGTAATGGAGGTAGTTGGAAGTATTGGTAGTGGTATTTTTAGCTGCATATCCGAAGGAAACTTTTCAATTTATTGGGTATTTTTTTAAATTGTATTTAAGGTTTAAGTTGAAAAAGAGAAGAAATTCAAACGGTTGTAGTGAGTTCAGAATATTCAATGCTGTAGGGTGCGAATTTGATCGGCGATTATCTGATGCAGCCAAAGGATAAATCCGATGACATACTTAATTTTGACGGTTAAAGAGAAGGAAATTGAAGATATTATAGAAACAGTAACACTGAAAGTCTGTAAAAAAACTATTAAGAATGCAGGTACCGACCGTAAATTAAATAAATGGTGAGACTTTCCAAAATTCCCTACTTTTATAAAGAAACAACACAGAAACTTAAAATTTAGTGGAGAATGTTCACTGACATTCGAAAGAATATTATTTAGCATTTATTTCTTGAAGATTATCTTTTTCAAATGTTGGCCGCGCCTCCGTCGCAGATGGTTCATCCGTTGACTCAGATTTTCGATGTCTCCTTCGAGCATTTCGACAGGTAACTGGTGAATGGCACGCGTGACATTTTTCTCCTGAAGCGAAGCGGGATTGTCTGCATAGACTTTAGACGTTACATATTGCCACGGGAAAAAGTCTTATTGTACAATATCACACGATCTTGATGGCCAATTTACCGTCACAAAACGTGAAATTATCTGCGCACCGAAGTGTTCTCTCAATTAATCGATTGATTAAAAAGATGTTTAGGAAGAAGCGCCGTATTGTTCAAACCAAATGTTGCCGAGATCACGAGCTTAAATCTCAGCCATCGAATAGTCGTTCATCATTACGGTTACGGTTACATTCTTACCGGTATCATTTTGGAAGGTATATGGACCAATGTTCCCACCGGCTCACAAACCATACCAAACCGTTATTTTTTCTGGATAAAATGGCAGCTTTTGAATCTCTTTAGATTACTCTTCGTCCCAAATGTGACAATTTTGCTTGTTAACATACCCATTGAGCCAGAAATGAGCCTCATCGCTGAACAAAATTTGGCTCCAGAACGTCGGATCTTCTGCGGGGAGCCCATAGAGCGAACCTATGTCGCTTGGAAGGGCAAGCGGCTTCAATTCTTGCGGCTGTATTACGTTTTCTCGATTTAAAATCCCGACGCAAAATGCACCTAGTCGTTCCTTACGTTAGTCCGAGTTGCAGCGAACGGCGCCGATTTATATAACGGGTGGGCCATCTAACGTTTTAAATTTGAATTATCTATATTTCGACATTGGAAACGTCAAATACCATTTGAAAAGTGACAGATATTCAGTAGAAAGTCTAAAATTTACGAAATGGGTCGCTATTCGCTAGAAGAAAACTGGGAAATATTGAAAAAAAAAAACCGAGGATGGTCAGTTTTACCGAAAAATCATCTTTTCGGACGAGGCTCATTTCCACCTCGATGGTTACGTTAACAAGCAGAATTGTTGCATTTGGGGCACAGAACGGCGCTACGTGCCATACAGCAAACGCTACACTCAATCTTTTACGCCCTATCTTCGAAAATCGCATAATCAGCAAAAGAGATGATGTGAATTGGCCTCCCAGAAGCTTGGAATTAACTCCGTTGGACTATTTTCTGTGGGGAGCTGTTAAAGATAAATGTTACGCCAACCATCCAAAAACAATTCAAAATCTAAAGTACGAGATTCAAGCTACTGTAGCTGCCATAAGGCCTGAAACCATCGATAAAGTACTCCAAAATTGGGTGGATCGGATAAGCTACTGTAAACTCAGCCGTGGTGGTCATTTGTCCGAAATTGTTTTCCACAAATAAATTTCATAAAACAGCCATTTAAATAAATGTTAGACCTTTGAAAAATATCAAGCCGTTTTTTTTTTATTGACTTTTTAAATTTAAAATTTTATATGGACCACCCTTTATATATCTATATTCTCTTTGCTGCGTGCTGGACGTGATCTATTCGGTCGAATATTATGAAATAATGAATGCTTACTCTTAAGATGGATAATGGTGTTGCGGATAGTATGCTCAGTAGGCCGATTATGTTGACCATAAGGTGAGCGAAGCGCGCGAAATACATTTTTGTAAACGCAAAATATTTGCTCATTCTTGCCGAAATTCGATTTTTGATCAGTTAAAAAAACTGTTAAGCCATTCTATTAAGTCTTATAAACAAAATTTTGTAGTGATCGGAATATTATTATTTTTCCGCTTTGCAGTTAGGTTGTTTGAGACAAAGAGATACTCTCGCCGCAGTCGAATGCTTCTGGAGCAAACGAAATCACTTCTTCTTTCTATAGTCAGTGTTAGACAGTTCACTTACTGACATACTTATAAATACCGACAACTGTATTTCATATCAACCAGAACGATTAGATAACTAATTATTTCACGTTTTTCAATAACAGATTTCTACTCAACCTGCCTTGAAAATATGTTCTTTTTGAATTTAAATAAACATGGTAAAAACAAATTGGATGTTTTTTTTACATATAAGACATATTAACAATTTAAAAGTTCACGGCCTAATGAATAGATGGCGCTACTAGAACAAAATATAATTTTTAGTGAGCCCTAACCTTCAAAACTCGCGTGTATAAATTCCACAGTTGTCGGTCATTAGTTTGTGATTTGTATCATTTTGAGTCAAGCAACTTTTATTTTTGTGAAAAAAGGATTAAAAGGAATTTTAGGTGTTGATATATTATCGCCATTTGAAGGAAAAAATACAGTTTAAGGCAAAACTTGGCTTGATCAAGAATAAACAATAGTCGGCTAGCAAGGTTATGGCGTCTGTATTTTGGGATGCGCATTTAATAATTGCTATTGACTACCTTGCGAAAAGAAACACCATCAACAGCGACTATGACATAGCATTATTGGACTATTTGAAGAACGAAATCGCCCAAAAACAGTCGCATTTGGTGAAAAATCAAGTTTCACTTAAAACTTGGCAAAAATCCATGAATTGGCTTTCGACTTGCGCCCGCATCCACCGTGTTTTCCAGATCTGACCATATGACTATTTCCTCTTCCTAGATCTAAAAAGAGTGCTCGCTGGGAAAAAATTTTCATCGAATAAAGAGATGATCGCCGAAACTGAAGACAATTTGAAGCAAAGGGCAAATTGTACTACAAAAATGATATCCAATCACTCTTGAAGGGAACAATGTTAAATAAAAAACAAATTTTTCCAAAACCAATATGTTTTACTATGGCCGGGGACTTTTCAATTGACCTGTTAGTCCAAGTGTAAGCCGTTAGTTTCTTCCAGATATCCTTTCATAGCTTCAGTTGACCCGTGTAGTATTTCTTGGAGCAGATTGTAGAAGACAATAATACAGAAAAACTTGAGAGAAAAGGCTCCAGTTGGGAATCTGAAGAAAAATGCGACATCTACTCGAAGTGCTTTTGACAAAAAGTTATTTTAGTACGAACATAGTCTCCAGAAATTTTTTAAACTTAACTTCCAACAAAATGTGTTGAGATCAAAAAATGTTCGCTTGGATCTTCTTAAATAAATCATGTTTATATCTTCTTTCATATCTTGAATAAGTTTAAATTAAGTTGGCTACAAAGTACATAAAAGCTGAAAGGAAACGACGCAGACCATAAATAAGTATAAATCATATATAAATGGTCAGCATGATGATCTATGGCAATTTAGACATCTCGTTCTGGTTCTTTAGTCCCTAAGTTTTTGAGATAACTATCTGAAATTTTGCACACGTCTTCTTTTTAATGAAGCTGCTCATTTTTCACAACCCCTGATAACTCATAGCTCGCATACAAACTGAACTATTAACTCAAGCTCTTGTATGGAAAACTTTTCAGTTCACAAGATATCTTTATGAAATTCGACATAGATTATTCCTCAAAGCAATATTTCAATATCCGCACATATTGTTTAGATTGGAGAACTATAGCATATAGCTGTCATACAAACTGATCTATCAAAACGATTATAAAGACATTTTCCTAACCTTTTATGCAATAAAGAATGCACCCATGGTATTATAGCTTCGGGGCAGCTCAAGTTAACGTTTTTTTCGTATTCTTTCTTACGCATTTATTGTGGCTAGTTCACACTCCACAATAAACACAAACGCGTGTATGCAATACAGCAATGATTACAAAAGCGTCCGATGTATTTCGCAATTTAAAATTGTCCAAATCTGTTACAAGCGTGAAAACAACATTCAACATACGCCATTAAACAATAGATCTCTAGATAAGTGAAATAATGTAGTCAAATTAAAGATGGCCAGATAGCAAGCGCCCTAACCCTCAGCGCCCTACCCAAGCTCCAGCTATTGGCACGCATTTGTCACCTCAAAATATTCCCATTTCACTCTACTACTACCTCCCACACTTCCGCCCACCAGACATCAAGGTCTGTGCATTCATAAAACAACATAATTTACACGCCTCCCTGCCACAACCCTTCTACTCAAAAGCCATCAACTCTGCACTGGTATTAGCCCTTCAACCGCCCCCATTTGTGTGCTAATAATTGCCAGCCATATTCACCTTAGCAATTATTAACTTATGTACGATGGACGGAGTATCTGCTGCGCTCTGAGCATGACAAATGATAAACAAGACATTGCCGGTGGCGAACAATGTTTTACGACCGTGTCACTACAATACAAATGTCACGCATACGCCCCGGCAAACGAACGACAACGACACTCCTGCTTGCTGGTGGGAGCGAGGGAGTAAAGGTAATGTTGTGGAATAGCGAAGTGGAGGCAGAGTAGTAGAGGGGCGGCGGAGTGTCATTATGACAAGCAATTTCCCTACTCACGCGTCATATTTTCGGTGACTTTTGGTTTTTACGAAAATCACCCCAAGCAGCAAATTTGAATAGTCCTGCCAAAACACACAAGGACGATAAACACACGAGTGAAGACAGGCAAGCGGTGCGAGAAGAGCAGAGGCAATCGACTATGTAAGGTGGCAAACTTTGACGGCCAACTGAGCAGCACTGCTCACCGCAGCGATGCACTGCTTTGTTGCCACTTTACTGGTGTTGATGTTGTTGCTGGCGCTGCCGCTGCCGCTGTTGGCGCTGTTGGCCAAGTATTGGAAACGTGCATAAATTTGCATTTGATTGCGCTAAAATGAGCGTGAAGCAAATTCGTTTTGAATAAATTACGAAAAAGGGTTGCTGGCTGGCGGTCGAAAGCTAAGACAACAACCCACTGTACTGGAGAGAAGCAAAGAAAAGGAAAATAAATTTAACTTCGGTTGCACCAAAACTATAATACCCTCCATAGGTGCAGTTCTTATAGCATAAAAGGGTGTAACAAATTGTTATCTTGAATTTAGTCGATCAGTTTGTATAACAGATATCTTTTTTCGAAATTTACGGAAGATATCTATGAAAAACAAAAATGTTTTCCATACAAGGACTTGCTTCAGATCGGTCAATTTATATGAGAGCTATATACTATAGAGATCCGATCTGAACAATATTTCTGGAAATTGTAGAGCTGCCTTAGGCCATAATCGGTGCGAAATTTCGTGAAGATATCTTGTCAAATAAAAAAGTTTTCCTTACAAGGACTTGATTTTAATCGGTAAGTTTGTATGACAGCTTTATGTTATAGTGGTCCGATCTGAACAATATTTTCGGAGGTTGTAGAGTTCTCATGGAGAATAATCTAAGCCAAATCTCGAGAAGATATATTGATAAATAAAAGGATTTTCCATACAAAAACTTGGTTCAGATCGGTCAGTTTGTATGACAGCTATATGCTATGGTATTAGGACTCGGACAATAGTTTTGGAGATTGTGAATCTAAAGGGTATACGAATTTAAATAAAAGCCAAAGCTGTGCCACTCGCCAAGAGTCGTTGCTTGAAGAAACAACACCAACGACAGACATAGGCGACAGCACCAAAATCACAGTGACAATGATAGCAAAGTGTTGTAACAGCAAGAAGTTCCAAGCCAATGGTTCATTTGTCATCGTGGCAGTTATAAAATGCAAAAACAAAAACAACTGGCACTTTCGCACCAAGCAACACCAACAAAGCTGCTATGCTGCCGTTGCACGAACGACATTTATACACAGCGCCTGAAAATATGCAATGCTTTTCCAACTTGGCTCACTTGCACTTTTCCAGCCGAAATTCTGAATGTACTTTATGCTTGGCCAAAAACTCAATTGCTTCTTCGATTCGGCTTGCTGCAGGACTTCTAGTAATACTGGCTTGAGCTAAGACAGCTGCTGAATAGAAATTTTGTACGTGAAATTGCTTCTTGAAATTGTGATAAAGCGTTACTAGAAACTAGTGATGTGGCTATGATTGTGCACTTTTATGCTGAAAGTTTTTGGAAATGATATGTGAAGAGTAAGCTTTCACCTGGTTGAAAGGAAACTGATTGGGGTTTAGTGGATGCCATAACTGTTAGAAGTCTTTGAGAAACCAACATAAACAATTTTAAATCTGAAGCTTATAACAAGTTCTGTAAAATTATATAATTATTGAAGATAGCTCGCGAAGTGAACTTTTTTATTCCCCACGAATCGTACATAACTTCAACATCTGTGACATAAGTATGTTAAGGAACTTAATAGCCACGATAAAACCGAGAAATGCTGCTAAAATAACAGTTCTAAATTGTATAAGAAACTGAGTTCGTTTCAGTGACGGAGACGCGACTATTTTTAGAGCGATTTAGACCAAAGTCGAATTCTATGCCGATAAATCTAGGTATAGCTTGAATATGGTAACCGATAACCTCGCTATAATGTGATAAGTTCAGAATGTTGGGTAGCTTTAATATTTTTGATGGATGGAACACAAAACTACTTATAACAAAGGAGCAAAGTTCGTGCAATTATTAGAGTCTTTAGAAACTGGCATTACGTTTTTGGCGAGTTAACATGTTAATAGCTAGAGATGTCTTCGACAAATAAAGATTACTTATATAAAGTTGCAGTCGTCGTTCTTGAAAAGATAAATAAGGTACTTAAATGTACTATTTAACACTATTTATAAGACTTCTTCTTCCAAATGCAAATCACCATGAAACTAATTTTTAATTTTGTGAAGACACAGTGGTGCTGAAACGTCTTAGATATATTGGAGTAGCACTGTGACAAAACAAAAAACAACAACAACTTCAGACACAATGCTAAAATGCCCCTAAAACTATATAACGTGTGAACAAAAACACCAACTATCCATTAGTTTGTAGTTGTAGCTTATACTTGTAGTTTGTTATTTGTAGTTTTAGTTTATACTTGTTGATTGTAGTTTGTGGTTGTAATTTGTGGTTTGTAGTTGTAGTTTGTAGGTTATGGTTGTAGTTTGTGGTTGTAGTTTGCAGTTTGTAGTTTGTAGTCTGTGGTTGTAGTCTTAAGTTTGTAGTTATGGTTTGGAGTTTTTAGTTGTAGTTTGTGGTTGTAGTTTGTAGTTGTAGTTTGAAGTTGTAGTTTGCAGCTGTAGTTTGAGGTACTTCAAGTCGATTGACCTAGCCGTTTCGGAGAAAATTTTCTCACCATTCGAAAAAAACCCTCCTGGAGGACCGATTACACGAATTTAAAAATTCTTCCGATACAAAAAAAGATTTTTTTTTGAAATAGGAAACGGAATATGATCCTTTAATACAAGTGCGCATTTATTCAAAAAATATGTGTTCCACAAGTTCACATTATTTGTAAAAGTAGCACAAGCGGCAAAATAAAGCTGTTTTAACCACTTAAATTCACAATATTTTTTTTTTTAAATATGAGATAGAAATCAAGAGATCGGAAAGTAATCGAACCAGTTCAAAATTTAATATTTTTTTCTTACAAAAAAGTTCAGAGTTACACAAAAACTTTCTTGCTGAAACTAGTCCACACATATCTAAAACCTATCATAAAATATATCTAAAAAAATTGAAGTTAGCGTTCAAGGTATTACCTATGTGAAGTCATAACATTTCCCTTCTTTCTGATATTTGATTCCATCCTAAAAGAACGTACTAAAATGAATCAAGCCAATTTTGACAGCCTGACCTCTTGATGAAGCCATGTGTAGAAGTTCACGCAACTGAGGAAAGTTCTCTCAGCGCCATTCACTTGAGAGTGGCCAGAAACGATTATTTTACATATAGCTTAAGCAGCTCATGACTTACAGTCTTAGAACAAGTATTCTCTGGATAGCTAAAAAATGGTGGTGGCCACGTCAAATATGCCCTCAATGAAATGAAACATGCACGACAATTGGAATTTAAGTGTGCTCTGCCCCATCCCCATAAAGGTAGACCTCACAATTTGTGCCAACTACCGTGGGATAAGCTTCCTCAACATCGCATATAAGGTTTTTTTGAGCTTTTTGTGTGAAAGATTAAATCCCACCATAAACAAACTGATTGGAACTTATCAGTGTGGCTTTAGGCCTGGAAAATCAACAACTTACCAGATATTCACCATGTGCCAAATCTTGGAAAAGACCCGTAAAAAGAGGATAGTCACAAACCATCTCTTTTGACAGCGAGAAAATGAGCTAAGCTCCTTTCTTAAAACTGTAGCGAAGTAAATGGTTCTGGTAGTAAACAAGAAGAAGACGAAACAGTCGGAGCACTCTCGACTAGGCTCCAACACCAACAACAATATCAGCCTTGAAATCCAACGCAGAATAACTCTTGCCAACAGGTGCTACTTCAGACTAAGTAAGCAATTGGGAAGTAAAGTCCTCCCTCGACGAACAAAGACCAAACTACAAGTTATTCATTATCTTCGTCCTGCTATATGGTAAAGAGGCATGGACTATGACAACATCTGATAAGTTGACGTTACGAGTTTTCGAGAGAAAGGTTCTGTGGAAAATTTGTGGCTTTTTGCTCATTGGTCCCGGCGATCATATCGCATTCGTGGAACGAAGAGCTGTACGAGATATACGACGACATTGACTTAGTTCACTGAATGAAGAGACTGCGGCTACACTGTCTAGGTCATGTCGTCCGTATGGATGAAAGCACTCCACTTCCGAAAGTATTCGACGCAGAACCCGCCAGGGAAAGCAGAGGAAGAGGAAGACCTCGACTCCGTTGGAGAGATCATGTGGCGAAGGATCTGGCTCCAATTGGTATCTCGAATTGGCGCCAAACAGCGAAAAGAAAGGACTTGCGCTCTGTTACAATAGCGGCTCGGCTATAACCGCGAAAGCGGTGTCTACACCATTAAAGAAGAAGAAGTTCTATTAAGAACCACATTCCAGTGAGAGCGTTCAGCATCGAAGAGAACAAATAGTAGTCAGAAGATCCAAAGACCGGTCTATAAGTCGTATGAGGCTCATAGAGTCATACTGTTTTCACAAACTTTTAGCTGATTTATACATATACAAAAGTGGACGTGATATATAGGGCTTATCAAATATGTTTTTAATTATTTCTGTGTAATATGTAACACATCACACAAAAGTTACTTTTCCACAAAATTTTAATTGGTTAAATTAATATCTTTTTTAAAATCAATAACATATTTGACGCGCTTCTCTGCTTATGCAATTTGTCTGAAAATACGCATATATAAACGTGAAATAAGCTGCAACCAATGCAACGCCGCCATATTCCTTATTAACTTTTCAGCTCATCTCATAATACTGGGGCCATCTCGCCAATAACCGCGTCAAATGGCTTAAAATTCATACGCAAATACGAGCACACAAATCACTCAACATTTTTATATGCACAAATGTATGCATATGATATATGAATATATATGTGTGTGTGCTGCAAAATAAAACGGCAAGTGGAGATTATGTGTGTGCGATAGCGTTATTACTCGTAATCTATGAAAAAGCGCTATATATTATACATCACTCCAGTGAGTGGCTGTGTGGCTTATACAATTTCACTTAACCCGCTTAAAATGCAAAAACAAGCCAACCAAACAGCAACAACAAAATATGGCACTTTAATTTGCAGCACTTCTGCTGGTAATTTTCTTTGCTGTGCGCAAATTTTGCACTTTTATACCCTGAACAGGTGCCGATTAGTATATAAGTAAATGATCAGCGTAAGGAGCTGAGTCTATCAAACATTGTTTTGTTATACGCGACTTGAAGATATTGAGCTGAAATTTCTCACATATTCTTTTCTCGCCGAGGAGCTGATTCTTTGTCAGAATGGACGATATCGGAGCACTATAGCATATAGCTGTCATACAAACTGGCAGATCAAAATCAAGTGCTTGTATGGAAAACTTTTCTATTCGTCAAGATATCTTCACGAAATTCAACTCAGATTAGTGTTTAAGACAACGAAATAATCTCCGAAGAAATTATGCAGATCGGACTACTGTAACATATAGCTGTCATACAAACTGGCCTATCAAAATCAAGTGCTTGTATTGAAAACTTTTTTATTCGTCGAGATATCTTCATGAAATTCGACGAAAATAGTCGCTTAATGAAATGAAACAATGTCTGAAAAAATTGTTCATATCGGATTACTATAACATATGCAAATTGATCGACATCATCCTATAAAGGGTATTTCAGCTGCGTTTCAACCGAAGTAAACGCATTTTCTTGCTTGTTTTTGTTGTTGCATTTATTTTTAAGTTTTCGGTCACAGCCACTTTTTCAGCCGCCACACATAGTAACCGTTTTTGCTTTCGCGGTGGCGTTAAAGTTGTGGTAGTGCATTAAAATTCACTTCTTCGCAAATACATGAGCGTGTGTGTGTCTGTATCACATACACATATGCAGGCGGGTAAGTGCAAGTTGGTTGTATTGAAATTTTCTCACCCATAAAATTGATTACCATAAAATATGCAACGATTTATGTCATAATCCCAACGTACGCGGCACTGTATTAAAACAAGCACATAAGCCTAAAAGCATGCTACATATGCCGCTGATACCGCACACAGCCATATAGAGCACACACATGCAGCAACAGTGCAATGATGCACCGAAATTGAAGTGCATTTTACTTTTTGAGTGTAACGATTTACTCACACATACATACATACTCACACATATGCATGCAACATATGCGTATGTGCATAATTTGTTATGTGCAGCTTGTGTAATATGCTTATGCGGCAAGCGACTTATTACTGCACGCATTTGTATATATATTTATGTATATATGTGTGAGTGTATGCATGTTTATATATTTATGTGAGTGTATGCAAGTTTATATGTATGTGAGTGTATGCATGTATTATAGCTTTCGGTTTGTATGTATTTGTGTGCAATTATGCCACACTGTGGCGGCTGGTTACGCGACAATCTCTTGTCAATTGGGTTGTCATCACGTTTGAGCGCTCAGATTGCAGCAATGCAGTTACCAACACATACACGCAGACATATACATACAAACATATGTATGTATGCTCAAGAGATGACGGCATAATTTTTGCGCTGCCGGTACACTTCATAACCAATTACAAAGTGCGCATACTTTTACATAATATCACGCGAACACATACACTCAACCTCATATACACACATGTAACCACATACATATAAAACGTCAATGCCCGCATGTGTGTGTGCTCTGTCGCGCTTTCGTGAAACCAATTGCGCGTTGGTAATACATCAGAGACTGACAATGCGCCAACACACACACATATGGAACATTTTTACCGCGCTTTGACAGAGACACTAACTTGCCTGCTTTTACACATATGTATATATCATATCCATGCATTCTCAAACTCTTCCTATAATCAACTGATTGACGCGTCACAAAATGCGCAGCATATTCAAACTTTTCAACGCAAAACAAAGCGCACGAACTCACGCACACACAAAAAGGGTCAAACCGCAACAGAAATCGCTTGAGTTATATAACAATATTATACAAACATATATCATTTGATATGTAGTTATGTTAACACTGCTGAGAGTCTAGTTTATTCGAAAGGCAGTGATAAATAGTTTCGTTGTATGACGACAGTAGATTTACGCAAGTCTAAATAAAGTGCTTAATTAACCTATTTGGCAGGATGGAGCTATGTGTACAAGTTCACGCAAGTGAGGAAAGATCACTGAGCGCCAATCCCTTGGGAGTGCCAAAACGATTATTTTACATATGACTCAGCAGCTCATGACTTCCGGTCTTAGACCAAGCATCCTCTGGATATGGCACGTTGGGTGCACTTGGTGACCTTAACGTGATGGGCAAAGAAGGTGTCTTTGCCACAACAGTCGGTAAAATCAACCTTCATGAGGAAACATCCCCAAATGGATTGAGGCTGATAGACTTCACTGGGGCCCAAATATGATTATCTGTAGTACTAGATTCCAGCATAGAAAAATTCTTCAAGCTACTTGGCTGTCTCTGGGTCGAAAAGCCACCAACCAGATCGATGATGTTTTGATAGACGAAAGACACGTCTCCAGTGTTTTAGACGTGCGTACGCTCCGAGGTTCTAACATCGACTCGGACCACTATATTGTTGCGGCCAAGATACGCACCCGCCTCTGTGCAGTAAAAACGCACGTCAACAAAGGCTAAAGGAAGGTTCAACGTCAAGAAGCTGCAATCACAACAGACAGCCGAAACATTTTCTACTTGACTTGCACTCCGGCTTTCTGAGAGCACTCGTCAGCAATTCGGTATACGAAAACTGTGTACTGTCATTTCAAGCTCCTTCCGTACAGCTGCAACCGCAACCATTGGTTTTCGGAAAATGCAAAAGAACAGCTGGTACGACGTGGAATGCCGTGTCGCAACGGAGAGAAATCAGACTGCCTACCTCGCAACGTTACGATCGATCACAACACGTGCGGGATGGAATAGATACCGGGAGTTGAAGAAGGAAACGAGACGCATTTCTAAACAGAAAAAGAAAGAGACCGAAATGTGTGGGTATGAAGAGCTTGAGAAGCTGGCCGACGGAGGTAATGTTCGAAAATTCTAGAAAAAATGCAGCGGCTAAGGTGGTGATCTAGTGACCGATGCCCAGAGCATACTGAAATTATGTGGGGAACATTTACCCAGCCTGCTCAATGGCAGTAAAAGCATAATATCTCAATCGATGACGACGGAGCTGACGTTCCATTGCCCAACCATGAAGAAGTTCGAAAAGCAATAATCCGTCCGAAAAATAACGAAGCCGCGTTGGCCGCTGAATTGACGGCGATGCAGAGCGCTCTCAATGGAATGCGATTCACAGCCGAACAGAGTATCGAAAATTTATTGATTGTTAAATGAATCTTATTATACTTTCCATCATGCAATCTTAAACTGAGTGAAATTCAATGGTATTTTAGCCTTCCTATGCTCTGCATCGCTTATAATGGTCTTTTGAGATATGTTTGTTTCCGAAATTATGCTTGGCTCTAAGTCGCGCTGAAAAATATGAACTGTTATTAATTTTAAATTAAGAACTGTCTTCAGAAATATGACGAAAGAGCAATTAAGAATTTTTATAAGTGATTGGGAACTGAAATCCCAGTGAAAAATTCTTGAGTCGTTCGTCCTCTTCGCTGTTTGGCGCCAAATGGAGATTCCAAGTGCAGCCAGGTCCTTTTCTACTTGGTCTTTCCAACGAAGTGGAAGTCTTCCTCTACCTGTGAATCCCCCGGTAGGTACTGCGTCGAATACTCTCAGAGCTGGAGTGTTTTCATCCATTCGGACGACATGACCTAGCCAAAATGCCTTCTCTCGAACAATCTTAAGGCCGACTCTTCACAGGATGTCATTGTCTATTCCTCCGCATAATATAGCAGGACGGGAATAATGAGTGACTTATAGGGTTTGGTCTTTCAACGTCGAGAGAGGACTTTACTTCTCAATTGCCTACTCAGTTCAAAGTAGCATCTATTGGTAAGAGAGATTCTGTTTTGAGGCCAATGACATCAATATCCTCGCCGTACGACCGCAGTTGTACACTCTTATAAAATATTGTACCTACTCGATTCATTTCTGCAGCTCGAATTATTTGCCCAGAAATAGATTGAAGAAGTCGCACAATAGGAAGTCGCCTTTTCTAAAACCTTGTTTGGTGTCGAACGGCTCGGGGAGGTCTTTCCCGATTCTGACGGAGCTTTTTGTATTGTTTAACGTCAGTTTACACAGCCGTATTAGTTATGCGGGGATACCAAATTCAGAGATTGGGGCATAGAGGTTCGAAGGTGACCGCATTTTAAAGCCTCTTAAAGCCAAACTATTAGCTTACGCAATTTATCTGTCATTTCAACTCAACTCTTTCCTAAGAGGATCAACTTAAAGTAAATATTTCATTAATTTCTATATCCCGTTATTGCTAGTGCTCACATTTTAAACTTTGCATTTCGAAAATGACTTCTAACCTGCGCGATTGACAATCAAGATGCACTTTTCAAGTCTCAAAGGCTCAATATCGCAAGACTATTTCAATCATACCACAGATATCGTAGCATTTGCAGACTAAAACTAAAACTTGGCATAATCGCTTGTGCTGTAAGTTCGAAAGACAGCTGTCACTAATAACCACTTGCCACTTAATTCTTGCAAAGTGCCATTTACCACTGGCAACTCGACTGCCTGTGTACGCCTCACTGCCGAATGCCTGACTGCTTGGTTTGACTTGGCTTTGGCTTGACTTGACATTTGCAAATAACGCAGCGGCAGTGCATGCAATGTAATGCGCCAAGCAGTGAGCGGCGCTCAGCTATCTTTTAGCACCACACTGACTTGACAGCCCACCAAAGATCCATCTGTCCAACTCTTCCAACTCTGTGCGCCGATAATTCAACTCAAATTTGCGTATTTTAAAGTAATTTCCACTGTGCATTTTGTATTTTGCAGCAGCAGTATGCTGCTACGCCTAAAAGCCCACTACGCCAGGCAGCAGGCAAAGGCATTGGCAAATGCAGACGCCGGTTGCGACGCATTTTACGCTTAAATGCACAAAATAATGTGCGTCCATACGCGCAAGGCACTAACAAACAGACTAATACAAGCACACATACACACATGCACACATATACACTTACAGCCAGTGAGAACTCCACTGCAACCGCCACCGCAGTTCTAACTTTAAATGAAAAGCGCGGTTGAGTGAATGTTTTAGAAAGTGGCCGCGCAGCTGCTGCCACTGAGGCGAGCCCAAACCGAAGGGAGCGACCAACTGACCGCGCGAGCGAGCGCGCAAGTGAGGCATTGACTTATCGCTTAGCCGTAAAGTGCGCGCGAGATGTTACGTAACTAATACATATACATATAAACGATTATAACTGTTCTAATTTTACATATATATGGCAGTATATACTTAGCGCCAATAACAACAGCTGAAGATTTGCATATTGGCTTACTAGGCTCCCTAGCAGGCAAACAATGGCAGCCGCGCGTTTAGTGGCGCCACATCTTTACCCCTCCATACCGCGCGCGCACAATTTGCGCCATCAAACATTCACTCCCCAGCTGCGCCCCAACATTTCACATTTCAACTGAAATCAAAGTGAATTTAATGCCGCTGCGCTGTGCACGCGCTAAGCCCGCCGCTCCCTGAGCCACAACGCGCTGTTGCATGCCACCGCATAAGGCCGCCATTGTACGGTAGGTTGTGTTAGTGTGCGCGCGCAGGGTCAGTCAACGTAAATATTTGTCATTATCTACAAAATGTTTTTTTCTTCTTCTTCTGCGCTTTTAATTTAATGATTCTAAGCATTTGGATATGTCAGCGCGTTATTAGTTGGGGAAATTTGCTAGCGTGCAACCCTCCGCGTTGCATTTTCCTATAGCAGCACTTCATTGTGTTGACTTTACTACATTTACGCAGCAATGCACACTGCATCCATACAGATGCACGTGCACTCCCCATACATTCGCAACCTTTTATGGTCACTGAGCGCGTACGCGTTACTCATACGACCTGTTGGCTAATCCGCGTGGGGAAGCGCTTTAGAGAAAGTGCGTATTCACAGTGCGTTCGTAATAACTAGCACGATATTTATGGTTATTAAACTGTGGCAATTAACTTGCAATAAGTTTTTTCAATTTTTTTGGAAGACAATATTGAAATCATCTCCAATTCTCAGCATTTCTCGAAGCATTTAAAAATTAATTTTTCTGAGCTTACTTAGCTCCTTCTTCGATGTAGATTTCATCTACTCAGTTGTATCGTAGCGTCCTCTTTTCACAGGTCTCTTCAGCTTTCGGAACAATAAGGCCACAATCTACTAGGTCTGGTGAATACGCTGGCTGCAACGGAAAGTAATACTCTTTGGCAAGAACTAATGATGCACAATGCCTTTGTAATCAGAGAAAACTATCGGAAAAACCGTCACAGTCGCCTCTTTTCAGTCTTCGCTCACGCGACATTTTCCATTGGGTTGATTGAGCTTTGGTATACACGTCATAACCATTAAGCCATGATTCGTCATCAGTTATGACTCAGTGAAACAGATCTGGGTCGTCGCGGTCTCAGTCGAACGTCTTTTGAGCAATGTCCAAGATTGCTTTCTTTGTTGACAGCGAAACTTTGAATTAAGAGTTTGGGCGTAGATGCATAGTAGATGTCTTCTCGCCAATCCCACTAAACACACAACAAGCCCTTCCTAACCGTCAATTCTCACGACGATTCACCGTGATTTCATCGCAATCGTTTTTGATTGACGTTATAAAAGTTACCCAGTAATCAGCCGCAATTCAGCCAATGAGGTTGTTTGGCTCGTAAGGCACCCACACATCGAGCTTCTATTTGTGCCCACCCGCTTTTAAATAAATTCCAACCATTTGTATACATAATTGTTGTTGTTGTTGTTGTAACGGATACCTAATCCCGTTATGATGGTAGGGATTAAATATTGTCATCGACGTTATGCAACAGTAGACCCATAAAACTTTCTGTTTCGAAAGGGTCGGACCATAGGAAGAAGGGTGTCAGATGTTTAAGGTTAGCAGGACATGCAAAGAGGTGATTAATGTCGTACAGGGACTCATTGCACGGTAGACATACATATGTTTGATATGTCAGGGTCCAATCTGGATAACCAGAACGAAGCTGTGCAAGGGTCACTCTCGATTCTCGTGACAACTTGAGGTCTTCGTCTGCAATGGGTGGTGGTTTGACTCCAAGTACGCCACTGAGAGAGAGTTGGGTAAGGTGTGGCTGGCTCCATTGTGAATGACGGTCCAGTGCATGTCGCAAGTTTGTGTCGTCCGATGTTTGGTCGGCGTATTAGACCTTTTGATGCTCCTCGGAGGCGGTTTCACTCTAAACAGATGACTGCAAGAATGATATCTGCGAAAGCAACTAGCATAAACTGCTTGGTGATGAGTTTATTATGCTCCTTAACTGGGATTATACGAGCCTCGCTGTACAGGTATTCGATGATAGACATCAAGAAACATCCTGTCCGGAGTGCAGTGTTCTGAAATCTTTGTCGCTTCCTCGTTTGCATTTCACTGCATCCAAGCGGCTATATTGATGCGGCTTAGTTTAGGATCAGCCGAGCGTATGCCTTGTTTGTTGCCAATAACTTTTTTTTGTCTTTTCCCCATTTGCTGCCGGCTAGCGACTTGAAAATTTTGTTGCAAATCTGTACTTTGGCAATAATCGCGGTGGTCTGAGGAGTGAAGGAGCACAGGCTGTCAAAAGTCACACCTAAACTCTTAGGGTTGGTGACAATCGGAATTTTAACGCCATTTACTGCAAGTTAGTGGGAGAGTGTTTGGTTCCGTGCAGCTGCTGGTTCGGCTAAGAAATTAGGACGGAGTTCCGCGATTCTTCCAGCCGGGATGAAGCGAGCAGTAGCTGCTGCGATCACCTTGTGGAATTGACGTTCGCCAACTATTACGTCCGTAGGAATGGGTAAGGCGATGATGATACTCTCGGTAAATTTTGTGAAGCTGACCATGTTAGCTTTATTAAAGTCAACGAAGGTGCGGTTGTCCACAGAAATAAACTCGGGAATATTCTCGATCGATAAAATTATGGGCAGATGGTTTGATGCGAGATTTAGCATGAGTCGTCAGGTTATGCTATTTATCAGACCACCTCTAACAATGGTAATATCGAGCGAGCTATTACAGTTGCCCATAAATCTGGTTCATTATTCGTTGTGTAGAATATCAAACGTCTATCTGTTCCACCAGCTCCATTCCCTTATGACCGTTTGGCAGACAGGAGTGCCAAATTGTTTATTGATACTTGTTTGTTGTAGTTATAGTGCATTTCAATTGTTCTAACTCAAGGTTGTTTTGATGCATTCTGTTAACTGAAATAAAAGGTTGTTTCGCGTTAAAGTCGCCTATTAAACGGCCTTGCTCTGGAGTCCGGCTTGGTCAGAATGCGAGTCATGCTGCCTATTTGAGCTCCTATGAACCGTAAGAGTCCTCTGTTGACCACTCTGGTGGAGTGGCGGCGCAGTGCGCGGACTAGGTGCAGATTGCACAGCCGTAGAAACTAAGGTCGCATTAGTGCGTTAGCAGCATGGGGCCACACAACTCGTGATCCACTCCCTGTGTGTGCTAAGACTTAAGCAGGTTTCGACTACTGGCTTTCTAGGCCGTAGGCATCTTTGGGTTCAAAATGATCAACTTAATCCAAATTGCGCGAATTTTCATCATTACAGATCAAGACTCTAAAATAGTCTTATAAATTGTTTTTTCCTGGCGCTTATATTATTTTAAAGTACAAAAAAGAAAAACTGACTATTTTTCGACTGAAAAAGTATACGGTTTTCGTAAAAAAAATCAAATATTCTCGAAATATAATCGCATATTCTTAATCCCCACAATATTTGTGTTTTTCACAGAGCTTAACAACAGATAGCCTCGTATTTTTGCTTTATATCCTTAACCTCTTAGCAATTATTTGCATGGCGGCATAAACCCACATTGTTGCCTTGAATTTATTTTCGAAATATTTTTCTGCATGTAATTAGAAATTGTTTATTATTTTAATTTCCACCACAAGCTAATTCAATCCGCCCAAAATCGTTGTGCCGCATATTATTATGCCACTAAGCGCAGCACATTTTACTCTTTGTTTTTGTCTAACGCTATAACTGCAACGGTATTTGCTTGTAATTTAGCAAAAATAACAACAGCAATAATATTTTATAAGAAGAGCACACACAAAAACAACAGCAACAGCAGCACGCCTATTACCTTTGCAACTTCCTGTTGGGTTTTTATGCCTCACCGCATGCATAATTCCCGCTATGAACTAAGCTACAAATACAACAACATGCTGGAACAACAAGCAACTGCTTTGCGCGAGGAACACAACACAGTCTTTGCAACAATTTCGACTTCATTGTTTAACGCTTATTTGTTTTGTGATTTCGCTGTTCCGGTTGGTGTTGTTCGCTTTCTTTTCTACTTTTTGTTTTTGCTTTTATTTATCTCCGCGCTGCGGGCCGACAATTTCAGCCGTTCGCCGCTGCCATGACTCTATGCGGCATTTTTAGTGCCCAGCGCGTCGTCATGCCTCATGCCTGGCTCATTCGAAGCGATTGCGCCTGTGGGTATGCTAAATCCTAGCAGCAAACGGCTCGTAGATGCTTCTACTGTGCCTATATGAAAGCTGTGCATATATGGTGGCTGTGCTGATTTGCTGTTGTCTATTTTTTGTTTTGCTTTTTTGCTTCTGTTGTTGTTGTTTAATGGTACCAGCAACGCGGTTGTACACTTTGCCACTTTGCTGTTAACATTTATTTTTGCACTTGAAATGAATGTTTTTATTGCTCATCCTGCCAACGTGTTTTTCTACACAACCGGTTGCCTTTTTGTTGGCCTTAATTGTTGTTGTTTTTTTGCTGTTGTCTTGTAGTTGTGTGTGCCGTGTGCTGTGTTCTTTTGCTTAGCTGTTGGCGTTTGCTGATGAGATTTTAAGTAACCACTTCAACTGTGAAAACAACAACTGACAACGGCTAACAACAATGCCAGTTAAGGCACATGAAAACAACAACAACAAATAAATGAGCATGCAAAACATACACATACACACAGCAAACAGAACAAACCAAAAGTGCGGAAAGCACGGGCATCAACGTTGTGCTGACATTTGCCGCAAAGGGATAATGGCGGTAGGAAAATAGCTGCAACAAATACAAAATTTTTTACAACAACAGCAAAGTTGACAACAACAAAAACAACGACAAAAACAACAACAAACACAAAAACCAAAAACAACAACAACAACACCAACAATATCGACAACAACAACAACAACAACAACAACAACAACAATGTTGACAACTACAATAACAATACAACTTTGCGCGCTAAACGCTTCTTGTCCATTTATTTTCGCAATTGAATGCAATTTCCATGCCATTCCCCACTCATACCATACCATACAACAACAATTCCATTTTCATGCCATTCACTGTAATTGTAAATTTTTAGTTGCAGCATCGCAAGCAAATAAAATTGTTGGCGTATTTTGCACACTTTTGCTGCGCCGCTCTCTCGGTCCATTTTCATTTCGCCGTTGTTAGCGGCGCCATTGTTGTTGCTAATGTGTGTTTGTGCGTGTCCAATGTAACTGTACATCGGTGTGTGCAATATCCTGTCTGCCGGGATTCAAATTTAGTAACTATGCTTATACACACACACAAACAACAGCTACAACTACAACAACAACTGAAAGTTACTCTTTTTTGTTGTGAAAGTAGCGTTAAGCTTCTTTCAGGCCGCATGATTTGATTTTGTAGTGAAATTAGTGTTTGTGAAAAAGTTGCCAAGTATTAACTTAGTGATAACATAAATTTAGGCGCATACAGCTGATAGCAAGCATCATTAAGAAAATATTGCTTGTTTGAAGAGACTTAGATGGGCTTAGATTCCTTAGATATTACCGAGAATCAGAGTTTAGTGGGATATCTTCTTCCATACAGCTTCTGCCGATGGCGTCTAGTAAGAATCCCAACCTTACAGCATGGACAATGGCCTATTAAAAGTCCCAAAACTAGGGAAATGCTAGTCTTAATCACTTGATCACCTGACGGCGCATGCACCCATGGTTGCTCAGCGTTGTCCAAGCTTTCGCGAAGACCAGCTATCTAGTAGTAGAACACAAAAAGATACCGGAGCATCGACCCGCTCCTATTCCACCGATAGCGGTTGTAGAGTGCCCTGTCTTACTTACAATTTCCTGCTATTCCGCCCGACAACTTCTCTGAATTTAGCTGCACTTCGGAGCAGCAGACCTAATACTACCTTAATGACTGCAACCTCGGCTTGGAAGCCACTGCAATAGTCAGGAAGTCTGAAGCTGGAGTTGATAAAGATCTCCTGATGGTACACCCCTCCACCAGCCTTCACCACAAGCTTTGACTCATAGGTAAAGAAGCTCTCCAACGGCTTCTTCCCACCCAAAATTCCTCGTCTGTATACGGACAGAGAAGGAGCCGGTAGAGTTCGATTTGGCGACTCCATGAACTAAGTCATGCGGTATGAAGTCGAAGTGTGTGAGATTATCGGAGTATTCAGATACGTGTTCTTTTAAGAACCCAGATTTTCTGAATCTGATAGCCACTTTCGCAGCCATACACTTTCCGACGATGTCTACGGTAAAAGTCTAAGAAGGATAAATTTGTCACACTAGCGGTAAGATTTCTCCCACATTTCCACGAATTTGCTTCAATGTAGCAAAAAGGACCCGAATCTTTACCTAATTGAATGCCCTTATTGTAACAGAATTCCAAAAACTTTTTCGGAGAATATTTCCTGCTGACGTTTTATGTCCCACACTATAGCAGCTACTAGCTTCCAACTTAACTGAATCTTTAAAATGCGCATGGCAGAGCTATTCTAGCTACCTTCTGGTTCACAAGCTCAAAGTGTGGAATTTTAATCCACTTATCCTAACCTACTCGGAGCTCAAGACTCTCCCACGGAATCACCGGTTGAGTATTACTTTGTAGGAGATACAAGACAATAAGGTCTCCTCCATTATTCGGACTAGCGGAGGACTAGTCTGTTAAAAATTCGCAGTTTTGTCATTATGAATGCTGACGCTTCGCTAACAGCTTTCCATTTCTCAGTCGACTGACACATGAGTGTCGTTGAACGTAAAACTACCATGGCATCAGTCTGTGGGTCCAGCGTTCTTTGGATGAGAAATTCCTCTCCTGCTGCCACAATTAAGTGATCTTATTCTTCTCCTCTGTCTGTACCGATACTGTTTTAGGCACTGATAGCTGATATAATCTCTCGAGTTCATCTCGCTGGATGTCAATGGGCGGCGTACTGGCTAATAATTCAGCAGCGTCAGTTGACATAGCGGCACTTATTATTCGAATTACAAAAAGCCTAAGCACTGCAATTATTTTTTTAGCATAAGCTTTCATATCCATTGCTTATATCCATATTGGTGCTACATACAAGGTTTCGGAATTCAATGCTTTTGCTATCAAAAATCACCGGCTGGAACCCACGCAACCTATATTGGCCATCATTCTCGATAGAGTATTATAAATTGTGCTTACTTTACCGGAAGTATACGCAGGTGTTCTTTAAATTTTAATTTGGAATCCAACAGTACTCCCAGATACTTCAGCTGCGGCTGTGAAGTAATCTCGCACTCGCTTATGGTGAGCTCTATTCGTTCTTCCACCTTCCTGCTGCTTAGGAGTAAAACCTCTGCTATATGCTCCACCAGTTCTTGGTAACAGTATCGTCGTGCTTGATCAAAGATTGTGCGGTGGTTAACTGTTTTTGTAGCTGTAAGTCAAGCACAAATTTATTTTTTACTGTGGATCACTTTCAACTGTGTATCTTCTCACCATCGGAAATACTTTGAATTTGTTGAACGAAAAAGTCAAAAACAAACAATATATAAAACATTTATCAAATTTTGGCATTCCGAGTTTAGAATTAAGTCGCCACAAATTTCTACATTTCGAACAACCACTAAAATTATCTCCGTATTATAATAAAATCACAGAAGAAAAGTGAAAGAAAATTAGTTATAATATAACAGATATTATGAAGCGTCGGAAGTCGCAAAGACGATTAAAACAATGTTTGGATCTGGTCAAACTAATAAGGAACAGGCCCAGGCCACAACCATACTATTTTCAACGGAGCAGCAGCAATGCTGGACGAAACCGCAGAAACGAAAGTAATTGCTTCTGCTATAACACGACAGGCAATTTTCATCGCTCGTGTATTTTCAACTGTCATAATCTACAACCGCAAGCACTTGCATCAAGTCATTCGTCGTTTCACATCCCGAACTGTTACTCGCGAATTAACAGTGATTGCAGTAGCTCCGAAGAAATCAGTCCAAAAAACAGTATACTTTCGAAACCTGATGTGGAATTGTTCGAAACTAAATCGCAAGTAACGGTGCTGTCATATGGTTTAGTTAACGAACTAAGCAAAATCTCAAATACAACTCCAAAAGCAAATACAGCTCCAAGTACAAGTAAATTGCCGCAAGAAGTGGAAGAAAATGCAAGCCCTAGTTGCTCCAATAACAGGAAATCTGAAATTGAAGAGACTACGAATGAACTCACACCCAACGATGAAGTGTCTACTTCCGAGTCTGCAGCGAAGTCAAACGAAACGATATCAGCCGAAGTGAGCAATGAGGAAAATACACTTAATGCCAGTCAATCAGCGCTAGAACACGAAGCTACGACAGCGGTGGCTGAACCTAACGTTAGTAGACAACTGTCGACAGATGAAGAAGCGGGCGGCGACGGCCATCACAATAACTCTGTCATCGAAATCGAGATAACATTACTATCTGGTAATGATACAAATTCGGAGGAAGAGGATGAGGGCGAGGGTGAAGCTGAAGCTGAAGCTGAGGCCGATGACGAGACTCCCGTGCCAGCGGAAAGTGGGGATTGAAGAATATAGAATTTGTAAACCAGTGTTCGTGAACAAAATATAAATGTCGTGTACGAAGAAATATAAATTCTTGAATCAAAGTGTGTCTGGTGGGATTTCAGCTACAGATTTTTAATTCCGATCAAAGGGATCAACGGATTATGTAGCTACTGTTATCGTGGTTGTTGTCATTGTTATAGTTGTGGTTATAGTTGAATATTGTTGTACTTTTCTGAGGAATTGGCAGTCTTTTGACATCAAATTGTAGGATCGTTGCGGTTAAGTTGAACAGACTATTGTCGGAATGGGGTTGGGACATCGTTTACCTTATGAGAGATTATCTTTATTAAAGGTACAACTGAATCCTAGAAGTGTATACCAAAGCTCAACTTCTAGGTCCTGTTAAACCCTTTAACCCTTGAGTAAAATTATTTTAAGATTTGTTCTCTACTTAGATTAGGAAGAAAACTTTCGATCGGTTTCTGAACGATGGACCCCGTGTTGTTTAACCACAGTAGGTACAAGAAGTAATATGTGGCAGACCTGTTATTTGTATAAAGAGTAGATTCTATAGTCTAAGCAAGACGTAGATCGGTAAAAATTCCTCTTAGCTGTATCCTTCCCTTGGTTGTCAACTGGACAATGATTGTTGCTGCTTACAATGTTATAATTTCAAGCTGGCTCTGATCAGAGTCATTGCATTGCAGGCTGGCGGCTCCTAGAGAATTCCAATCATCCCCTTATGACGGACTGCTTTATTTGCATCCTTAGAAGTAGGTGAATGGGTGAGACTAGTGACCCCCGAATCATGAAGCTCAACATAGAAGTCAACAAAGGACTCGGATATCAATCCAATAGGATCCTATGAACTGTATCGCCAGCGGCCTCCCCTCCACTTCAACGTCAGCAGCTGGCAATGGGATGTAGTTCTAATGCCCAACCAGCTCTACAGTGCAAGGGTGCCACAGTCCATCATATACTCGGACCAAGAAAGCGTTGTAAGTAAACGCAGAGAAAGAGGAACATGTTCTTCGCTTTCCAGAGCAGGTGATCGAGGGTTTTAACTGTGGCAACAAGAGAGGGCGCTAGAATAAGCTAAGCAAGGAGGGATTCAAGGCGGCGGTTGGCATATCGCTGAAAAGATGCAACGTTCGGCAGTGAGCGAACCCACGGCGCCCTTGAAAAAGAGGAAGTGCAGGAAAGTACCTGGCAAGCTAGACGTCAAGCACGCAGACGACAAATCGATAACGTCCAAGGCAGCGGCGGCAGCCAATAAGATTGCGAAACAGGCCCATAGACCGCAATAACCCGCAGAAGTGGTGAAAACTTGTGAAAATGAATCTATTGAAAGTCCCTTTCTCAATAATGGACGCCAAACCAAACGCACCCAAGCCGTCATTTGACGAAGCAGTATGATAGTGTTGATCCATCCATGAAAATATATCTCCAAAACCTCAAAGGTCGAGGAAACTTTTTGAGCTGAGCGAAAATATCAATTCCAACCGCCTCACTAAGTTCGCTGAATATGGGTGTACTGAAATATTTCAATTTCAGTGGAGTAAAAGCTAAGCAGAAAATGAGGAAGTGCCTGGATTATTCTAACATTCAGCTTTGACAGAAACCGTTCGAAAAGAATTTTCTAAACACAAGTAGTTCTGAGGGCTTCTTATGTTTCACTCGGGGTCAGAAGGATCTCGCAATCGCACATGTTCTAGTTATTGAGCAGTACGTGAGGTCCATGGATCCAGCGGCAGAAGACGATGGAGTACGACTTGCTTTCCATTTCACACACTATAGTGCTCAAGATCAATGTAACATCTACCTACTTCTTGCTTTTGTTTCTCGTATTCTACTTCCTAATAACCAAACACCACTTTAAACTTCATTTTTCTTTGTCAAACCACAGCACTCCCTCTACAATTCTGCCTCCATAACACTCCCTCACCGTTAGAGTCTCAATTCAATACGGAGTTCTTCCTTCTCCCAAACACCACTTTAAACTTCATTTTTCTTTGTCAAACCACAGCACTCCCTCTACATTTCTGCCCCCATAACAC
Organism: Bactrocera zonata; assembly: GCA_037783105.1. Taxonomy (NCBI): domain Eukaryota; kingdom Metazoa; phylum Arthropoda; class Insecta; order Diptera; family Tephritidae; genus Bactrocera; species Bactrocera zonata. Next base: position 918,223 of record JBAWJQ010005073.1, on the reverse strand, counting down.
TCCCTCACCGTTGGAGTCTCAATTCAATACGGAGTTCTTCCTTCTCCACCGCTTAAAAGATTCTTTTGCAAAGTTAACTTTTTTAGCAGTTACCCTTCAATGGCAACAATAACGAGTACAACAACAACAACAAACTGTTTGTGACTTTTTTATCGCACATCGCTCATCTGCGCACAATTAAACAAATTATCAGATTAAAGACTTAAACACCATGACAGCAGCATACTTCAACTTCGGTCCAGTGAAAGCTGAAACTTTTAGAAAAAACATTTATATTTTTTGCTGTGCGCCAACACATTAGCCTACAATCAGGCGACGAAACGGACCTGCATAGCGACGATTTTAAAGCTAAAGCACAACTAATTTTAGCGTGCGTTGGCGTGGCAACTGTGTAAATGAGCGCATGTCAACGCGATGACACAAATAATCCAACCAACAAAAAGACAGCGCGCAGCAGAACGAAACAAGGAAAAATTAACAAAAAAAGTTAAAAAAAAAAATGCAACAAAAGCATGTATAAATGGAAGCGCGGCAGCGCTGACAGCACAAAAAACTTAGTTACAACAAAAAATCAAACAAAACAACAACAACGCAAGCAACTATTTAATTCACTAAGCAGCGCGCCAGTTAGAAAAAGCTGTACAACAAACAAACAAGCAAGCGAAACAATGAGATTCGCACGCGAGCGCGTGTTCAAAACAAGAAAAACAACTCGCGGTCGCGCTGGTTGACAAAGCTTGCCGTAAACTTTCGCCAGTCAAATAACAGTGGACAGCGCGATAAGCAGAAGGGCGTGCCGAGGCAAATTAAAAAAAAATTGCATGACTTTTATGCTTGTTTCAATTTTATTTCTGCAAATTAGTGCCGTATACGCTTCAGTGCGCGCGGAAATGCTAAGGAGGGCGAGTGAAAATGAAAGCGCGTTGCGTAGGACGCGCAGCACGCGTACTAAAGGGTCAACGATGCGGGCATACAAGCAGATTAGCAGCACAACATGTATAGAATACAAGAATACAATGAAGAGAAGACACCTCGAGCAATGCGCGTTACAGTTAGGGGACTATAGCATGTAGCGCGCTGCAGCGCGACGACAAGTGAGCAAAAATCAAGCCCGCGTGGCGCTTAACTACACGCTCGTTACGCGCACTAATACGAAAGTAATGCACTGGCTTGCTGTTGACCAGCGCGCACATATACACGCACAAATATAATACTAAAATAAATAGTACACCTGCACAACGCCTGCAAGTATACTTCTTTTTGAACTTAATTAGCAGGGAATTAACTAACGTCACTTACCGCGCGCACTGCAGCACAAAGTGAATAAATGAAAAAAAACAAAAATTATAATAAAAACCAAGTAATATAATTTAGCGCAATGCTCAGCCGCACACAACCACATAGTCAAGTGTGGCCGCAGATCAGCTAATCTCACATTTCTAGCGCCTGCAATTCGCCGCACACCTGCTCTTATCTTAAGTCAGTTTGAGTGCGGCGACAAAAAACCAACGTAGTAGGAAACCCGGAAGTCGAGTGCTGACCCGCGCTGTGCGCTGTAGGAAATGTCATGCTGGCGGCGCTGACAGCGGCTGACAGGAGCGTCGGAAATGTTGACGTTGTACTTACTTGTGAGACGCTTGGGAGGAGGTGGTGAAAAAATTTAGATAACACATCGTGCGCGCCACATATAAACACACATGCATACATAACGCGCTTACTTGTGGCGGACATACTGACTCTTAGAGATGTAGAGACTAAGAAGCAGTGTCCTCGGCAAATAAGCGCGTTGCCGTGGCAACTTCGAAGTGGCGTATGTTTAGCGCAACCCTGACAACTTCTATGAAAGTGTCTTTCATTAAATGTAAGCGCTTCTCAGTATTAGTTCACAGTGCTCAGTTTCAACTTGAATGTGTTTTAAATCGCTTGTATTTAAGCCGGGAATGTGAGACTTTTAATATGTTTTCGCATAGGCAACGTGACTGCTATTTAACATGGGTATATAAATGTTTTCGGAGTGACAAAAAAAATTAAAGACTTATGCATTGAGTATAAAATCAATCAAGCGCTCAAACATGATAAGGCAATATTTACAATACAAACTGCTGCTGTTTCCTCATTAACCTTGAACATATTCGGCATATTTTTAATTATACCTTACCTGTAATCTTCGCCCAGAATTCAACAATTAACCTCAAAATAAAAAAATTCTCATTCTTTGATTTGAATTTCTGCTCCAAACATTTCCATGCCATACAATTAAAAAAAAAATCTTGTACATTTTTTTGCTTGGAATAATCTTATCTATTCACACACAAATCAGTATTTTATCCAATATTAATCAACAAGTTGCACACCGACGGCTCGAAAACGTAGGAGAGAATTTGTGCAGGGCCACGCCCCAAACTCTCCATACCTATGGGTAGTTTTCCAAGCATATTCCAAGTAGAGGTCTTTGCTATAACCCTACAACGCAACCATCGCAATGAGCGTATAGTAATATTCAGCCGGGAATGAACTGACTGATGATCTCGCCCGCTCCACAGTCGCCTTGTCTGAAACCTCGTTTGGTATCGAACGGCTCGGAGAGGTCCTTCCCGATCCTGACGGAGCTTTTGGTGCTGCTCACCTCAGTTTACACAGCCGTATTAGTTTTGCGGGGATACCAAATTCAGACATCGCGGCATAAAGGCAGCGCCTTTTCGTGCTGTTGAAAGCAGCTGTGAAATGGACGAATAGGTGATGCGTGTCGACTCTCTTTTCACGGGCCTTTTCCAAAATTTGGCGCATGGTAAATATCTGGTCGGTTGTTGATTTTCCAGGTCTAAAGCCACACTGATAAAGTCCAATCAGTTTGTTGACGGTGGGCTTTAATCTTTCACACAATACGCTCGATAGAACCTTGTACGCGATGTTGAGGAGGCTTATCCCACGGTAGTTGGCGCAGATTGTGGGGTCTCCTTTTTTATGGATTGGGCATAGCACACTTAAATTCCTCCAACATGTTAGAATACGAAAATTCATTGCGGTTGGTCCCCTTATTATAAAGGAGCTAGGGGTATTGGCAACAACTCCAAGGCATGCGCCATGCCAAGTTGCTAATGGGTGGTTACAACCTTAAATGTTTAAGTATGTAATCAACCTTCCAAGGGACAAACTCAGACTACTCATAGCTTTCTACACTCATCATTGTTAGCTCAAGAAGCACTTATGTAAAATAGGCCTAGCTTCTTGCTCAATTTCCGGGTTCTGCGATATGAAGTCTGAAACTCCAGAACACCTGCTAATTGGCTGCACAACAGTCTGTAGTCGCAGGATAAAAGCTCTTGGATCTATCTTTCCAAATAGGATTGCATCGGCTCAATAGCACTTAGCAGTATATTGGAATTTATCAATAGGCGGGGGCTAAGTGAGTAGTTGTGATTAATATAATAGATAATCTAATATTAACTCAATCGGCCATAATGTCTATAAACACTTTGAAATGTCGCCGTCTGTCCTTCAGGCGATTTATCCATTATTTTATATGCCCGTAATGTGAAGTTGTTCAAGAAAGCTGAGATTCTAAAGATATCAAAGGAACATATTGAATATATTGTGAATAAATATTTGGATATGAGAAATTGGGGACGGCGCGAGCTCATAACGACTAGTTGATGATTCAGAGCAATGTTTAGAGATGTTCAAACGAGTTTTTGCATCGATATGTGACAATGGAGAAAATATGGTTCAATCATTACATTCCGAGTGGACTGCACACGATGAACTCGCTTCAAAGCGTGGAAAAAGATGGCTGACAAGATTACGGCGTCCGTATTTTGGGAAGCACATGCAATAATTTTTATTGACTTTCTTTACTTGTGTGAACTTGTAACATGGCTCCATTTCCAAGGAATTCTCTCAGCCATACTTTTCAATCGATGACATATAAAAAAGTTTCTCCCGCACGTTAAGTCTTATAGCAAATTAGAATTCCTTAGCAAATGAAATATCGTAAGACATCATATTTGTTTATCTTCTCAAGTCTTAAAGAATACAACCTAAATGTTTCTCAAAACATAAATGTTGGAAAAAACTCGCCTTGGAAATCGATAATATCAATATCAAAAACTCGCAACCGTCTAACAGTTTCGAGAGACATGGAATAATTTTTATTGACTATCTTGAAAAAGGAAGGCACATCAACAGCGCCTATTACATATGTAGCTCTGTTGGATCGTTTGAAGGACAAAATCGTCGAAAAAGACCGCATTTAAAAATAAATAAAATGATGTTTTAGACAATGACAGTGTACACATTAGTGAAAATCATGGGTAAAAACCAATCGGTTGGCCTCCGAATTGCTTCCGCATTCACTGCATTCTCCAACTCTGGCCCACAGCGGGTACTTTCTACCCTCAAACCTCAAAAGAGCATTCTAGGTTGGGAAGAAGTTTTCGTCCAATAAAGAGGTGATTGGCTTGTTCAGTATTCAGCGCCAAGTTATTCAAAGTAGTTCCAATTATAAGACGACATCGAAAAATGGCTTGATTCTTGGACAGCATCTCAAGGTGAACAGTTTTACCGTAATATTATCCAAATTTTCTTAGAAAGATGGAAAAGGTTGTGACAAGCGATGGGCAATACTACGAACAATTCATTTGTAAACATTTCCCTAGAATAAAAATGCACTTTCATTTAAAAAAACAGCGTGAATATAGTTGTAAACATTGAGAAGGAAATCATAGAAAAAATATCAAAACAAAGAGCTTAGTTGTAAACATTCTTAAAAAAAATACAAATCAACGCATTCACTGAAGGTCACAACTTTATGACCTCCATTAATAGCTAAACATAACATAGAACTGAAATTGGAGATCAAAAGATAAAGTTTTTCAAAGGATTAATAAAGCCTTTATCATATCCAGTATACAATATAAGCACCAGAATACCAGAAGAACACCGTTAATTAATTCTCAGAATCCTCATACAAAAAGAAAAAAATTAAAGAAAGCAACTAATTTCTTAGCATAATATGCAAGCACAGCGTTACGCACAAGAAATTGCTTTCAGAACTTAAAACAGTGGTAAAAAGTTACTCATACGCCACGCGGCACATTTGCAAAGAGTGTATGAATAGCCCAGCGCTGTAAAGAGAGCAGATATGAGCAAGACAAAGCTTAGCCGTAAAATGATTGTGTAAAATTAAAATATTGTGCTACAAAATTTTCATATAAAAAATTAATAATTTTTCGCAAAATATTTGAGTAAAGTCGTTTTTTTTTTCTCACGCATTTCTGCACGTGCAACGAAATGTGGCAACTTTAACTAGAAAAGCGCATAACTTTCCGGCAGGTTGCATGAACTTTCTGCAACTCTACAGGGTAGTGAAACTTTTACGCTCAAAAGAATGTCGAAACTCTGATTTTTTCTACAAAATTTTCACTATTCTCCAAGCTCATATTTTTCTCTTCGATATTTTTGGCTGCGTTTATGTGCAGCTGGCTGCTTGCCGTTCAATGCCTTGCCGCTGCAGCAAGCACAAAACGATTTATACGCGCTGAAGTTCAGCATCTTGCACGTAAAGACACTGAGTAAGCGGTGGAGTGAAAAAGAAGTTGCTACAGTGACTCCCTAACGTGTAGATATACGCTGGCGCAAGTAAAAAAAATATTCTAAACAAAAAGTGCCACCGCAACCGACATATGTCCACATGGTGGTGCTGCCAGTCACCTGCCGTGCCGACTAACCGCAAAGTTTAGCGCCAGGAAATGCACTTGAACCACAACTTTAACGCCAGCTGCCAAAAACTTATGCCACCTTTTTATCATCGCATCGACGGGAAGTGGCCTAAACGGCCAAGCAGGTGCTGTGCGTGAAATATTAAATACATTACTTTGCTTGAGAACATATATTGGGCTGTCCGGAAAGTTTGATAACCAATTTGAGCCAAGCGAAAGATAAGTTTTACGGCGGGAGTAGCACTTAAATGGCGCTGGTCGTTAATTTGGTTATTTATGGTTACATTTTTGAGTTCGGGTTAATAAACTTCGCCGACTGTAGAACTGTTGGGGGCCTTTCAGAACACTAGAAATGCATTACTGGTAAAAATTGTGTGAATATGAGTACTGAAGCCCATTAAGACATGATATTATTGAGTAAATACTCTCAGCAGCAACGTATACTATTTTTGAAGGATATCTCTTCAGTACAGAAATAAGAATTCGAAATAAATGCTATTGGTTATTTAATCGGTTACTTTTGGAACTATCTAAAAATACTTATTGTGAAGTTGAGCACTAATATCATTAGCTGACAAGTAAGCAGGAACCAACTAACCGATATTTTCAAGCAGTTATCCTAGGCTTCATTTTGAGTCGATGACAGATGAAGAAATTTCTACCAAACCATAAGTTTTATAACAAATAAGAATTTTTTGGTAAAGGAAATATCAAAAGAATCCATATTTATGACCTTCTCAAGCCCTAGAAAGCAAAGAATACAACCTAACTGTTTCTCAAACCATAAATTTTGGTAAAAATTCAACTTGGAAACCAATAAAATCCTCAAGCGACCAACACTTCCGAGAGCATCTTCTGATGAACCTCATTCCCTGCTTATATTTCCACACTACCCATTATTTGCAGTTTAAGTAATCTTTCCAAGTTTCTTTTAACTGCTTCCTACTCCTTTTTTACCTGCGGTTTCCAATATTGAACGTCGAATCTTGAGCACTGTTGCCTTTGGCGTTTTAAGAAAAAAATAGCAAAAGCAAAATATATAAACTTTTTCAATGTCAGGCCGGCTTCCCGCTTATACTATTTACCTAGACAATTGCTCTTGCATTTTCAGCAGCGAAAAGAGCGCATAGTGCAAGTTGCGCTTTTTCGCCATGACTTGTGTTCGTATCTATGCGTGTGTTTGAGTTTTAAACTGCGAAGTATTGACGTAAAGTTTTCAATGTGCACATTATTAATTTCCAGAGATTTCATGAAGTGTACGCATAGTTTAATCTACAACATAAATTTCTTTTATGAAGCAGAGTTTCGCTCTCTCAAAGATAAGTGGAAAATAGCGCGCATAAAAGATTATATGCTTTGCAAGCAGGGATTTCGTGTGCTGAGAAATACGGTTCTTCTTTTGTATAAAAATTTTCAATTAGCTGATTTTGTGAAGAATTAAAATGTATGGTGAAATGACAGAGCCTAAATGTATGCTACGTAAGTTATTAACTAAATTTGAAAGGACTCTATTATGTTTCATAAGATTTTTAATTAAAAAGTTGTAAAATTTTTTTCATTTGCTCGAAAAAATATGAACAATATGAATGGCTTGTGTTAGAAATAAATATGATAAAGAACGGGAAGGAACGGACAAAACCGGGCTCTTAAATAGTTCAGCAAATTTTAACTTTAGATTACTTTATTTACTGCGGATTTTCTTTGTTGAGCAGCGTCATTGTTTTTTAAAACGCATTATTTGGTCATTTCTTAGTTAAGCCTTATATAATATAGGCAAAGTTCTCACTAACACTATAGGAAGACAAATATAAGATTTTTAATTTTACGCTTTAACTATGTATGTGTATACCTAAGCCACCTAACGGTTAAATTATCAGTTAAATAACCAATATCACAGAGATTTCTGTTTTTATGAGTTTCTTAAGGGGGTATTCTGCTCTAGAAATCAAATTTTGGGCAGTTTTTTGAATTTTATTTAAAAAAAACTTTACTATCCATTTTATGGTGTTTTTATTGATATCTTAAGAATGCAGAAAAAAAAATTTTACAAAAAAATATTAAAAATTAAAATAATTAGAGGGGGGGAGAGACAGCTGTAAAAAAAATGGCACATCCTGGTGACATTGATCCTGACTCTCCTGGTGGTCTGAAAAAAAAAGAAAGAACTTCTTAATCAGTAAGGATGCTGTTAGTCCCTAAATCAGGGAATACGAAAAAAAAAATTTTGAAAAATGGCGACTGCCTGGAAATAAAAATCATTTTTTACACTTTTTTTTTGAAATTCCTGATTTTTTTTTAAATATTAAAAACAAAAATTTTTACACGATGCTGGTAGGAACGATAAAGGATTATATAAAAAAGGTTCACACAAAATTTCAAGTAAATCGGTTGAATAGAACTTGAGATAATGCCGGTACCGTGTGGAAAAAAGTAGTTTCGAGAAAAACGCGTTTAAAAAAGTGAGTCTACCTACTACCTACCGGGCTAGGTACTGAGTCACTAAAGTAACTGTATCTCTTAAAACAATTTTAATTTTTAAACATCCTTTGGAGGATATGTTTTGAAGGGTCTAAACTTTAAATATATGAAAAAATCGAATTTTTCAAAATTCTAGAGTAGAATACCCCCTTAAGACCTCATTAACAAATCTAATCGAAACTTTCAGGTACGTTGATCGCACTTCTCTTTCTTACGTAAAGGACTTTTGAGTTACACGTAATTCTTTGAATGAAGTGATGTTTTGATAGCCGTGACTAAATATAAAAAGTATTTCATTCCTACAAGCCACTAACAATTAAATTAACGGATAACTAACTAACAGCGCTAAGAGAAATTTCTTTTTCTAAGAGTTTCTTAATACATCAAGAACCTTGACAAATCTATTCGAAGATTTACGTTAGTGGTTCATCTTTTTTACTTAAGAAAAAGAAAGAAAAAAGAAAAAGGTCTTATGAGTTTGGCGGTAATTCTTTGAATAGTGGTGTTTGAGTGGCCGTGACTTGCTGAGTTTCATATTTGTTTCAATTTTCTTTCCAACCGAATTATGGATATTTTAAAGCAGCTGAATTTCTCCTTGACCTCCAACTAATTGATAGAGTTTTTTTATATCAGGTGTTTCATGCCTTTGGCTTTCAGTACTTATTCAGCTTAAGAGAGTGATAGCTGAATAAAGCGCTGAATGAAAAAGTCTAAAATGCTTAAAAATGAATTGCATTCTTATGACTTTAAGTTTCTTTCCGACAGGTTGATGGATATCCTAAAACAACAGAATTGTATTTCCCCTCGCCCATCAACTACTTGATAGAGTATTTTTTATACTAGGAGGAGCCTTTTGGCTTGCAGTACTTATCCAGCTTAAGTATTTGATAGCTGAAAAAAGCGAATAGAGTATTTTTATAACAGAAGTTGCATATCTTTTTGCTTTTAGCACTTATTCAGCTTAAGAGAGTGATAGCTGAATAAAGTGCTGAATTCCTAAAAGGCTCAAGTTCAAGTCTAAAAAGCTTAAAAACGCATAGCGTTTTTATTGTTTTAAGTTTTCTTTCCGGAGGATGGTAGATATTCTGAAACAACTGAATTTTACTTCCGCTCGACCACCAACTAATTGATTAAGTATTTTTATATCAGGTATTTCACGATACTGGGCATTCAGCTTTATGCAGCTTAAAATATTGATAGCTGAATAAAGCGCTGACCACAAAAAAATTAAAAAAAATTTAAAAACGATTTATTGCTCTAAGTTTTCTTTCCAACCGGATGATGATTGAGTATTTTTATGCCAGGTATTTCACGCCTTTTGACTTTCAGCACTATTCAGCTTAAGAGATTATTAGCTGAATAAAGTGCTGAATGCCAAAATGTCTAAAAAAAACTTCAAAAGAATTGCAATCTTGTTTATTTTAAATTTTTCTTCAACCGAATTATGGATGTTCTGAAGCGAACACAAATTTTTATTTAGCCAAGGACTGCGAGCTAGAAGGCATTCTTTTAAAATAAAAAATCAGTTATGAAAATGTGTTTAGAGCTAGTAGATCCTCTCCTATGTCGGATAATCCCAATTTTTAGCGCAATTGTCAAATTGAGAAAGCAAATTCAACTAAGGCTCTCTATGCGACGTATTTTTAAATTGAGAGAGCCAGTTAGATTACGGACTTACTATCTTTAGTAAGTTATTAAGGAGGCTTGATAGGCTTTTCGTGTGTAAATATATCATGGACATTATAGTTCCCACAGCATTTAATTAAAAAAAAACTCTTGCAGACCGCTGACAACATCGAATTCACATCGAAAGCGATTTGAAATGATCGAAATTGTTTCAGTTGAAGCCTTCGATCTTTTCAGGAGTTTATACCCGGTTTTTTGGCTTTTTCCTATAAAAATTATAGGTCAATTAGTCTTAACTTTTTTGATCTTTCATAAGAGTTTCAACCACGTAAAACTGGAAGTATTTTGCAGGAAATATTTACTTCTATATTTCAAGGTTATACTAAATAATTGATTTACCCAGTATCGACCTATCATTAGGTCTACGTACATATTTCATATGTGATTATTGAAACCCGCGAGTAAAAATTCAATAAACGAAAATAAAAATTCATCTATATTTAGTACCACTTCTATAACTAAAAACCTCAATTTCCGATCCAAAATTATACAAACAATACAAAATTAACTAGCCACATTATGAGTACAAAGTGTTGACGCAAAACTTTCCGCCCACAAAGCAATTTGCACAAAGCTTCATTTGCAAAGGAGACAATAAAACTCCAATGCGCTCATTTTATTCCACTCAACAATTTAGCTTTAGTCATTAGCAGAAATTTTGGTCACGCAACACGTACGCGCCGCCAAACAATGTTTGCATAAACAAAGTCCGAAAACAAACAGGCAAAAACTGCAACCAAAAATGAGAAGAGAACAACGAGACAAGAAAACTCTGTGGATATTTCAAATGCTCAACCATGAGACAGGGAGAAAGAGACTGTGTGCGCTGATGGCGGTAAATAAAGTTTGTCACAGTACCAACTAGCAATGGCAATTTTATAATTTGCCAGTGGGAGAAGAATGGCTTGGGGGCAGCTGAGGTAAGCATTTGAAAGTGGCGATAATAAATCAAACTAATACCTCTCGGGTGCTGACAAGGGTTGTGTGTACGTGAGGTAGCACAGTGTGGCACCGCAAATGGATGCCTAAAGCTATTAAAATCCGCCACATAAACCTGACTGTGACAACAAAAAAGAAGGGTTCCAGGAAAAACGAAAGAAAAAGCGTGAAAAGGGAAGAACTGTGGCTAAATTGCAGCTATTTAACTATGTGGCATTTTAATAGGTTATGTGTATTTAAAGGGGCTTCCATTAGGATAAACTTTTGGTACAAAAGTCGGTTGAGTTTTTCGGTAAAGCTTGCTGCTTTGGATACCAATTTTATTTTCAAAATAGAGTGTAGACTTGATGACCTTTATAAAAATAGTACACTAAAAGCATACATATTTAGGCTTCAGAGTTAATTTTACGGTCAATATCGGTGCCTTCGTGCGATATATCCCTGGTTTTTTACTTAAACAGCGTAAGTTTAAGTGTCCCGTATACCATACTAAAAAGAGAACACAGTAAGACTGACTCTTCTATTCCAAAGGGCTGGACTGAGTAGTTCGAATTGATTCTTTACAAATCTAATAACCCTGCATTGTCAGTAGTTTGCTCTCAAGTATACATTTTTTGATTACCCTACGGTATCTCTCTGAAAATTCCTTATACCATAGATACCATGGACTTTCCACATCATTTTCTACTAACCGAACAACCCTGCATTTTTTCCTAGTAGTTCTATTCTTAGCATATAATCTCTACCGCTTCTTTCGACATAGTTCTGCATATCATTTCCTAGTACGGATAATTATTCGATTATACCTTTCATTGGTTCACTTATTTTTGCCTTGAGTTTTTGTTTTGGGTTAAAGTTTCTTTCCGTAATATGATAACATTTTCTTTGATGTTGCTAATTTTTACGAATATGTTTTTGTTATTTGTTGTGAGTATATTGTTGTTTTTATTATTATTTTGTATTTGTTATGTTGTTCTTGTTTGTTTTCTATTTTTATGATGATTTGTGTAAATTGCTCTCACCTCGTTTGCCTTTTGACAGCTTTTTCTCATCCCTTTACTTCTTCCTACTCCTCAATACTTATTTATGTTCCCTAATGATTTGAGTGCAAAAGACGTGACTCGCATTGCCAATTAAATATGTTAATGGTTAAGTAAATGCCTAGAAGCTTAGGATAATGCAGTGAGTTGTCTATAGTTTTTATTTCCATTGCCTGTGGAGATAGAGAGAGAGAGAGGGAGAGAGAGAGAGATTTATTGTGGTTTTTTTGAGTTCGATATAACATATCTGAGATTTGGTTACAATTTGAATGAAAGCAGGGACTTATAAGAAATATTATTTTATATATGATTTTATACTGAAAATTTATAATTTTTTCTGCAATTTATAACTTATATTTACCATTAAAACTTCAACATATTTATTGTTGATGTGTAGAATAAGTCAACAATATATGAAAAAGGTTGCCACATCAATTAAAAAAAAATTTCATATTTAAATTTTAATAACAATTATCGAAAAGTTAGTTAGAAAAGTTAATTTACTAGCGCTACTATTGTTTAATAGGATTGCCACCTAAATTTAAAAATAATTATTTGAGAATAATAATAAAAACTTAATGAAAGTTTCAAGTAAGCAGAGAGCACGAAATTTTTCACATATGAGATTTTAATAAAAAACAGAGTTGCCATATATATTAAATTTTTATAAAATCATTTAACTTTAACAGACGACAAGTAATAATTAATAATATGGATAAAAGCGATGTAAGCACGTATCATCAACCACACAAATTTTTGAAGTTGCCACCAGTTTTGCTTTAAAAGTTCTTATTATTATGAAACAAAAATATTCCAAAAAAATGTTTGCTGTTTTGTTGGGTTGCAATAAAAAATGTTGAAACAACAAAATAATTTAAGGTGTTGCCAGCTGTTTTCATAAAAAATAAAATTTAATGTATAAAAATTAAAAAAAATAGTTAAAAGAAGTTTAAGACAAGTATTATTTTGAGGTTGCACCCAATATGATTTTTCACCATAAAAATAAAAATATTTCAAAATTTGTTTCAAGAATACTATATTGTTAAATTAAAAAAAAAAATATAAAACTAATAATTATTTAAGAAGTTGCCACCAGATTTTTTTAAACAAAGACTTTTTTGATTGTATTATCTGGATATTTGATTTTTAAAAATTAAAAAAAAAGTTATAAAAAGGTAAGACAAGCATTATTTTGAGGTTGCCACCCGACATGATTTATCACCATAAAAAATAAAAATTTTTCAAAAAATGTTCGTAGTTTTGTTTAAAAAATACGTTGTTAAAATAAAATAAATAAACATAAAAAAATAATAACAATAATTAAAGAAGTTGCCACCACGCTTTTTTTTGAAACATAAATGTTTTTGGTTATATTGCCTCGATATTTGATTTTTAAAAATTATAATAGAGAAATTCAAGAAAAGACACTAATTTTTGAGGTTGCCACCCGATTTGATTTATTACAATAAAAAATAAAAATATTCAAAAAATGAACTTTCGTTTCGAAAATACGTTGCTGAAAAAAAAGTAATAAAAATAATTTAAGAAGTTGCCACCAGATTTTTTTTTGAAAAAATTAAATACAAAAATATTCTAAAATCTACATTTGGTACCAAAACACTTGTTGAAATATAAAACAAAAACCATAAACTTTTATGGTACTAAATTTGGTTTCTATATATTAAAAAATACCCTTCTTGATTAACTCAAATATTTGGAAAGACGTTTTTACTAGCAAATATTTACTTAGAGAGCAGAGAGGCATCAAAGCTTGAGAAAATTTGTACTTCAACCAGTGTGAAGATGAAAAACGCTTCACGCATGCAAAAAAGTATATAGTATATCGTCACATAAAAGTGATTTTACGTTATAACTAAGATCAGTTTTAAGGTATAACTTGAGAAAGAAAAATAAGCGCTCACCTTTTTTGATTTTTTTTTTCAAAAATTCCACGCTTTGCATACTAATGTGCCGCCAATCAACTCGTCAGCAAGTCACTTGCTGCGCCTTCAATGCTCACTTGCATTAATTACGGTACTACGCACGAAGACGATATTGCAAACCCTCGTCATATTGCTGTTGTTGTAAACAACAACTAAAAACGTGGCAAAAGTACATGCAGCCAAGTAATGAAAGCGAAGTTATGCAGAAATGCTTGCGCCTGAAAGCATGCCAAATGCAACTACTTACAGCGTGTCTCACACACACACACATATGCTCATGAGCAGCATAAAGTATGTGCAGATACTAAAATTTAAGTACAGCGAGCTGTATGCCGTGCTAATATGCGGCTGCTCTTACTCCGGTAGTTGCTTGTATGCTGTGTTGACTTTTTACATTTCTTGCAACTTGTGGCTGACACGCTTCGTTGCGCTGTATGCGCGCTGTTGCCTGTTGCAAGTTGCCTGGCTGACAACTGCCACTTACGTATTTATGTGTCAGCAAAAGCAAGTTTTCCACGAAATTCCATGCACTTTCGCTGCGGTGGCTACTTACCCATACACATGCTTGTATGTATATATGTGTATATTTGTGTGTGTGTATGTAGTCTTCTTTCTTCTTGCCGCTCACAATACTTTGCTGTTCGGCGGCTTTACTTTGCCGCTGTTGTAGCCTTTTGCGCCAAGCCACAGCTTACACCGCTCAATACACAAAATTACCCACACACACACTACACACACACACACACACACACACTAATGAATGTAGACGCAGGTTCTTTATGCTTACAAGTATGCATGTGCTAGTTATATGTGAGTTAAACACGCTTTTGCTGTATGCCTATTTGTTTATTTGTTTCTGCGTTTGCCTGTATGTATATGTGTGAGCGCTTGTGCGAAAATTTCATTTCCGTTTCCGTTTACAGCGGCAGCCAGCACCACAATTCACCAATCGAAGGAAGAGTAGGCGGGAAGAGGAGGAAGCTGGCAACACTGGCAACAACGTGTGTCGCCATTTTTAAGCGCTTGTGTGCACACACACACACACACTTTGTTTGTAAATAACCACACACGCATATTTTAGTAATGCATGCACTTAAGTACTTGCTTTTTTCGTGTGTGTGCATGCATGCCTATTTTTTTTTTTTTTTTTTTTTTTTTTTTTTTTTTAAGTAGGAGGAAGCATCAAAAGCCGAAGTGCGGAACTTTAATCCGCTAAACCTAACCTACTCCCAACCCCAGACTCTCCCACGGAACCACCTAATTAGGTATTACTTCGTGGGAGTGATAAGACAATTAAGTCTCCTCTATGGCACGGACTGACGGACGCCTATTCTGCCCTATATGTCTGTCTAAGTTTTGTCATGATTGACGCTGCCGCTTCGCTGACAGCATTCCAGTTCTCAGTGGACTGGCACATAAGTGTCGTCAAATTTTCCACCGTAAAACTACCACCGAGTGTAGTTTTAAGTTTTTCCCTTGTACTTAAAAAGCGAGGGCAATAAAAGAATATATGCTCGGAATCTTCTAAGCACTCTAAACACATCGGACAATTCGGACTAATGCCGTGCTGGAATCTGTACAGGTAGCTTCTAAAGCACCCATGCCCACTTAGTATTTGGGTTAGGTGGAAATCCAGGTCCCCATGTCGTCTGTCGATCCAGGAATGGATGTCCGGTATTAGTCTATAGGTCCACCGTCCTTTAAGTGAGGTTTGCCACCGCTGCTGCCATATTGTTAAGCTTTTTACTCTCTCTTCTCTTTTGGCTCCTATAGATGCCTCTGGTAATTTGTAAATTCGTTCGTATTCATCACCCTGGATGTCTATGGGCATCATACTGGCTATTACTTCAGCAGCGTCACTTGAAATTGTTCGGAAAGCACTGATAACTCTTAGTGCCGACAGCCTGTGCACTGTGTTTATTTGTCTGGCATATGCTTTGATGCCTAGCGCCTGGATCCATATTGGAGCCGCATATAAAACAACCGATCTCATTACCTTTGCGAGTAAAAAACGCCGGCTGGAACGGACGCAGACTTTATTTGCCATCATTCTTGATAACGCATTCAGGATTTTATTCGCTTTACCTGCAGTGTACTCTAGGTGATCCTTAAATTTGAGCCTGGAGTCTATTATTACTCCCAGATATTTTAGGTGTGGCTGTGAATGAATCTCGCACTCCCCTATGGTGAGAGATATACTTTCCTCTACTTTCCTTGTACTTATGAGCAAGACTTCTGTCATTTGCTCAGCCAGTTCTAAACTCATTGAGGAGAACCATTGGCGCAGACCGTTTATGCACTCATTGCATTTGCTCCGGAGGTCGTCGAGGTGTTTAGCCACTGCTACCACAATAAGGTCGTCTGCGTATGCAACTAATTTAATATCTCTCGGTTGGTGTCTCCTTAGCACCCCATCATACATTATGTTCCATAGAAGGGGGCCTAGTACCGAGCCTTGCGGTACTCCACTCGAAATTGAGTAGTTCTTTGTGCCTTCATCTGTATCGTATAATAGTCGCCTGTTTTCAAAATAACTTATGATAATTTCCATAAGATATTGAGGAGCACGTATTTCATATAGAGCTTTGATTATGTTTGCCCACTTTGCTGAGTTAAAGGCATTCTTCACATCCAGGGTGATCAGCGCACAATATTTTTTTGTTCCGCCTTTCCATCGCTTGCCACTTACTGCGCATTTCGCAGTATCAACTACAGCGTATAGTGCGTCAATGGTGGACCTCTTTTTCATAAAGCCGTATTGTCTTTCTGATAATCCGCCGGCTTTCTGGATTGCTATCTCCAAGCGGTTTCTAACAATGCTTTCATATACTTTTCCAATAGTGTCAAGCATGCACAGAGGTCGATATGAAGATGGTTCCTCCGGTGGCTTTTTTGGTTTAGGAAGTAGAACCAGTCGCTGGACTTTCCATGGGTCGGGAAATATTCCTTCTTTTAAGCACGCATTGTACATTTTCACGAATAATTTAGGATTCAGAGTCATGGCTTCTTTTAGGGCTCTGTTTGGAATGCCATCTATTCCAGGCGCTTTGTTGCTTTTAATTTTTCCGGCTATGGCCAATATTTCTTCTTCACTAACTAGCAGTGGTGGCTCTTCGACTTCGATTAGAGGTTTAGCATAAGAAATACTGTCGTGTTTTGGAAACAAAGTTTCGACGACATTTCTCATAAAGGGTGCGCTTTTGGGTTCTTGGGCCTTAATTTTGAATTTTAACATACAGATTTTGTATGCTGTTCCCCAGGGGTCTTCGTTTGCTTCCTCACAGAGTTTTTCAAAACATTTCTTTTTACTGCGACCAATGGCTGACTTCAGAAGCTTCTTTTGACTTTTAAATATATTCCTAAGACTGCTTTCATTTTCTTTCCTCTGATTACGTTGTAGGCGGCGTCTAGCTGAGTTGCAGAGTTTTCTGAGCCCAGCTATTTCTTCATTCCACCAATACACTGGTCTTCGGTTGGCATGGTGTGCTGTCCTGCGCATGGTTGCGTCGCAAGCTGTGGACAATTTTTTTCGCACTGCGGATACCAGGTGTATGGCGTCTTCGCCTTGTATATTTTCTGAACTCCAGACCATCTCAAAAAGTTCAGCATCAAAGTCTTTTTGTTTCCAAGTTCGTTTTTGGCATGTGCTCCTGCTGCGGCGTTCCGTCCCTCCGGCATATGAGACTTCGGCAATAATAGCCATGTGGTCACTATTTGTAAATATGTCCGACACCGCCCACTTAATGTGCCTACTAAGCGCGTCGTTGGCGAACATGAGATCGATTATGGAGCCTTTGTTTCCTTTTTGAAATGTATTTTGCGCTCCGCTATTCAGAGTCGTAAGATTCGTTTGGCTGAGGAATTCAAGTAGTAGACGCCCACGGTGGTTTGTGCGCCTACTACCCCAAGCGGTCGACCACGCATTGAAGTCGCCTGCGATTATAATTGGGGATTTTCCTCTGATTTCTAGAGCAAGTTCCAGGAGGAAGTCTTCAAAATCCTTAATTGAGGCGCTGGGAGGGGCATAGCAGCTAACAAAGTATATGCCTCGTATATTTGCCCATGTGAAAAAATTATGCCCTCCGGAACGAGACATAAATGGTTGTCCTTTACATGACCATATCGCAGCCTTTCCCGATAAGTCTGTAGTCCAGGTGCTTTCCGAACGCTGGGAGTATTGCTCGCTTAGTAAGGCGACATCAATGTTTTTTTCAAATACTGTCTGTTTTAGTAACTCTTGTGCTGCTGCGCAATGGTTCAAATTTAATTGTATTATCCTCATTTCCCTAACGATTTCGCCATCTCTAGATATTTGGGGCACGTAGCACTCAAGGCTGAGTGTGCTCCTTTGCAAAGCATGCAGCTTGGATCGTTAGTACATGACTTCGCTACATGTCCACCGGCTCCACAACGTGTACATAGAGACGACCTGTCCACAGGATTGCAACATTTGTGCGCCATGTGCCCCAGATGAAAGCACCTGAAGCAACGGGGAATAGGGGAGTATTCCCGAAGGCGACATACAGACCACCCGATCTTTATCTTGCCTATTTTGAGTGCGGTCTTGGCGTCCTGGGCGCGCAGGCATAAGATAGCTGTTTGTGTTCCGCTTCGGGTCTTTCGTATGCTCTTAATGTTTAGTTTTCCCAGATTTTCTAATCCGCACTCTTTTTGCAAAGCTTCGCAAATCTCTTCTGGAGAAGTTATTTCGTCCAAATCCTTGCACATAATCATTACGTTGTGGGTTTTTGGCTGTATCACAGCCATTTCCCCGACCACTCCTTCTAAGGCGCTTTGGAACGATTCGGCTCTTTTATCCACTTGGTTTTTCAACTGTAGTAACAGGTCTCCTTTCATCGTTTTTCTTATGTATGTTACGCTTGAGCCCAATTCCTCTAATCCACTGTCGCCCTTTATTTTTCGGAGAATATCCGCGTATGATGCACCATCCTTTTTTTAAGTATGATGGCGTCTGGCCTCGATTTAATTTTCTGTTGGAGTGGTTTTCGCTTCTTAACGACGTCCACCCAAGCTTCGCTTGCGTTGGGTCTGACCGTTGTATTGGCTTGCATTAATTTCGCTGCCTCGCTGTAGGTGAGCTGTTCCACTTTGTTTACATTTTTAGGCTTTTTAGTGGGAGGTAAGAAGCCTATTGTCTCACGCAGCCTTTTCGGAGTATTTACCTCCTTACCCATTGGAGAAACCTGGGATGCTTTCCCTACCATAATTCTTTTGGGTAGGTTATTTTCGCCTTTCTCAGCCTTAGCATGTAGCGCCACTATGCTGCTTACCAGGTCGCGCATAGCCTGGTTTATGTGCCTTTGGCCAGCCATCATGTTCTCCAGTTCTTTTATTTTACTACCCAACTGGTTAAAGTTTTGGGTAGTTTCGCTACTTTGTATTTTTCCAGAGGGTTTGCCACCTTCAATTATGCGGTTGGCATTTTCGCATTCTCTTTTTGATCCAGCAGCGGTGAATATCTCGTTTTTTTCGTTAGGAGGTGTTCTCATAATTTTTGAGTTCCTTTTAAACGGATTCTCGGGGGTGCATCCACAACTGTTCTCAGAGGCCATACCTCAATGAGAAAATAGTTGGAAGCTACTGACAGTAAGTATGTTCAGTCACTGCCCCTAAAACCTTGCTTATATTTTCAATGGTTGGCAATGCCAAAACCAAAGGGAATACGAAAAAGGAGAAACAAAAGGAGAACAGCTGATCAAAACAAAACGGCAATGCAAAAATATTAGCACGCGTTTTGTCAGGATTGCTGTTTTCAGGGGAAAAATAATATTTTTTCAACAAAATATACGCGGGTAAGTGCGAATGAATTCTTTGTTAAAAAATGCAAATTGTACTTATCCTTTCCTATAATATAGTGTCCGTTTGGATCGTTGAAGTTTCCGAAAGCCTCAGGTAAGAGATGAACTATAGTCGGTGTTAAGACTGGAAGTTTAAAAAAAATACCCCAGGACCTCACCAAAAACACAACCACCTCACTTGAACGCAACTTTCTTTCATGCATGCCTATGTGTGCGTGTGATTGCAGCAGAGCACTTAATTTCATTTAACGCCGAGATTGCACGCAATTTTTCCACACTCATTGTCTGTTTGCTCAGTTAACACGAGCGAAATAACTGTACATGTGCACACAATTTCTTATATACACTTTTGTATGCCTTGATATGTGTGCGTGTGTGCGGTGCAGGAAGAAAAAATAAGCCCAATATACGTATAAATGAAGAAACGAGTTAACGGAGCAACATTTATAGCGGAGATGGAGTTACGTAGCCGAGTATTGGAACTGAAACAAAGCACCCAGGCATTTAATTGGGTCGAAATCTTGGTAATAAACTAACCACAGAGGAGAAGATACATTTTGCCTTAGGTTTATGTAAATAAAGCAAGAAAAAATGTTAACGTCGGTAGATGCCCAAAAATTAAGGTGGCATTTGAATTTAAACTGCGCGCGTCGAAGGATTTGGAGAATTATTATTTTTTTTTTTTTTTTAGGTTGGTAGTACTGTCGGTCACATTTATGTCAAATTTCATGTCAAAATATTCATTAGTGTTTGAGATACGTGTCGTTTTGTGAGCTGCTGAAAGTGAGTTTTTCGTTTTTTGCGATGTCAAAATTTGTTGAGGAAACAATTTGCATTAAATTTTGTTTACGGAATCAATTTTCTGCTGCGGATACGTTGAGGATGGTGCAGAAAGCCTTTGGTGATGAGGCTATATCTAAAAAAAATGTTTACAAGTGGTATAGTGAGTTCTAAGCCGGCCGTGAACGTGTCGAAGACGAAGAGCGTCCAGGGCGACCATCAACCTCAACCGACGAAGCTCACGTTCAACAAATCAAAGATTTGGTGTTGAAAAACCGTCGATTAACAATTAGAGACCTTTCTGATGAAGTTGGCATATCGAAAGGCTCAGGTAATACCATTTTGAAAGATGTTTTGGGCCTCAAGCGCGTCAAATCTCGACTGGCACCGAAAACATTGAATTTTTTGGAAAAAAGGCGTCGCGTTGAAGTGTGTGAAACGATGCTTTCCGACTAGCAGAGTGTCATTAAATGCATTACAACTGGCCATGAGACTTGCATCTATGCTTACGACCCCGAAACAACCGATCAATCGAGCGAATATTGTGCCAAAAGAGAGCCGAGACCAAAAAAATCGCGCCAAAGTCGCTCAAAAATCAAGGTCATGTTGACTGTTTTCTTCGATTATCGTGGTGTTGTGCATTATGAATTCCTTCCAACCGGTCAAACAGTCAACAAGGAATATTATTTGGACGTTATGCGTCGTTTGCGTAACGCTATCCGCCTAAAAAGGCCGGAATTGTGGAAAGACAGTTCTTGGTTTTTACACCACGATGATGCACCATCCCATACTGCCCTCGTAATTCGTGATCATTTCGCCAAAAACTCAACCCATATCGTTCCGCAACCACCGTATTCACTTGATCTGACGCCGTGCGACTTCTGGCTGCTCACCAAGCTCAAAAGACCACTCCGGGGACACCGTTTTTATACGATAGAGGAGATTCAAGCCGCAGCGAAGACGGAACTGAAGGCCATCCCGGAAAGTGACTACAACCAGTGTTTCGAAGATTGGAAAATCCGTTGGCATAAGTGCATTGCATCGGGAGGGTATTACTTTGAAGGAGATAAAATTGATTTGGAAGAATAAATAAAGAATTTTCAAAATAAATACAATGTCACCTTATTTTTTGGGCACAGTAGTAGCATCAAAGGGGCAAAAAAAATTTCTTTTTGAATTCGATCGATTAGTTTGTATGGCAGCTAAATGCTATAGTGCCCCTATCTGAACAAAATTTTCGATTATAGTAACGTGACTTTGGATAATAATCTATGTCTATGTCAGAAATCGTTTAAGCACTAACAAGAATTAGCGAATGTTAGAATAGAACGACTGCAGTAAGTCGAATCTGATCACCACACTGTGCAACTTCGAGTTTATTGTTGGAACTTTCATCAAACGAATCAATCGACATTTTGAAAGCATCAAACGTTATAACAACACTGAACACACGAAGAACGAATGCTGATCATCATTTTAATGACACTTTTTCAATTGCTGTGTTGAAGTGAAAAACCCCCAGAACATGTGGTCGTCAGATTCACCGAAACAATCAGCCATCTCAAAGTTGAGAAACCCTGTAGAATTTCTGCATACATTCCACTCATTGGCACGGTCATACAAGATTTAAAACGCGGTTTTCCGACGAAGCTCTTGAAAGTTTCAATTTGAGTCAGCTGTTACCAAAATTTAGCCCAAACTTAGAAGAAAAAGATATAATTGTACCCATTGAATGCCTAGGAAACAAAACACTGCAAAAATCGAAGCTCAAAGAAGAAGTAGCGCTTTGGCAACAAGAATGGAAAATGTAAATGACTACCAGAGTTCAATTGCTTTCGGCCTTAGAAACCCTCAGCACTTGCGATAAGGATATACATATAACCGACGATTCATACTGACTTCTTCACGTACTTTGCACTTTGCCAGCCACAAATGCTAGTGCTGAACGATCCTTTTTGCGCCGAATCAAGACTTGGCTCAGAACAACTATGATACAGAAAAGATTGAAATACAAGAAGTTCGCGTTTATACTGACAGACAAACGGAATGGTGTTTCGAATACTATTAATTAGACGGAAACCATTATATTAGAGACATGGGGATTTAAGGATTATAAGGAGCAGTAAAGATAGCTTATTCCCTTTAGGGGCTATACCAGTATGACACTTAAAAAACAAAATTTATTTGCTTTTTCAATAGGTTATATTTCTATAAATATCTTGTGTAATCGGTAAGGTCGTATTTTCAATAGTTTTTGGATGGCAGCGTTCTAAAGAGCGACCGCTCGAAGGTGCAAACATATGTATATAAGTGAAACTTTAAACGCGTTTTTCTCGAAACGACATTTTTCAAAATTGCTGACATCACAACTCAACGGAAAATTAACCGATCGACTTCAAATTAAAACTGAGTATTTCTGAATACATTTACTATACGAGTACACAGAACTACGATCTTTTTGATTGAAAATTCGTAAAAAAACGATTTTTTTTTTTCAAAATTACTCCATTTTGTTAATTTTTGATATTTTTCAAGGATCGTAGTTCATTGTATACGAAATATCTTTAAGTTTAATAAGCTTTTCAAATTTTTTTGTTTGAGCTACTCATTCGGCCGGAATCGTGCCAGCAGTTGGAGCACTTTTTTTTGGCACCTCCGAGGGCAGCCCATAACTCCGTTATTTTTCAACATTTTTGTAAAAAAATAATATAAATATATAGCTGAAGATATACCTTATTATGTTCAAAGAAGTTCGAAATATTCCATTGCGTACTTTCTCTTAAAAAAATTCACGAAAATTGCTTAATTTTTCATGCGTCACGTGTTAACTAATATTTTGGATTGGTATCTGTATGCTCAAGCATGTCTAAGGAGACCTCTTTATGAGACTCTTTTTGACAAAAATTCAGCTTTATCGCGACCAGTCGAACAAGAACGCATTTCATACCCAAAATATCTACCAAAATCATTCGAACGGACTCGAATGCCGAGAGATCTCGAGCTCTCTTGTCATCACTCTAACACTTGGTTGTCCAGAACGAGACATGTCTTCAACGATCTCTCGACCGTATTTAAGGGCTTTGTACCACTCGTAGACTTGTGATTTTGATAAAGTTTAGTCAAAATTTTTCCTTTTGAAAAATATTGAAAAACTACATCAGAGATTGTCTTCTGATTATCACCTTCTCAGGGCAAAAACTCTTCCTTGAAAACTTTTTTTTTTGTTTTTAATCCTGTTGAATTGAAACTGATGAAAGTCAGTTTCAGAACTCGAAGAGTAGAGGAAATAGTAGCTAATAGAAATACTGTCTCTTTAATTTATTTGCCT
This sequence comes from Bactrocera zonata, assembly GCA_037783105.1. Lineage (NCBI taxonomy): Eukaryota > Metazoa > Arthropoda > Insecta > Diptera > Tephritidae > Bactrocera > Bactrocera zonata. Next base: position 894,493 of record JBAWJQ010005073.1, on the reverse strand, counting down.
TTTTTATTTCATCAAACACTTTATCAACGAGTGTTTTCTCTATAATACTCATCTTACTACGAAATCAAAATCTTTTAACCTAAATTCATGGTCCATTCTGTATAGATACTTCAGAACTAGGCATATATTATGTGTAAGAGAAGTACATATCGTCTCCGAAAATGCAAAATAACGTAACATCACTTTTTATAAGTTTACAGGCGAAGGAATAACGATATAATAGAAACCACTTATTTTAAAACCAAATTTGAGGTTGGTTATAAAATGGTTATACTATACATTGGTTATATCTGAGAGCAGAAGCTGAAATTTTTGCTACACATATGTAATATGATGTAGTGAATTGGATGCAATAAAAAACTCAACTTCGATTTTTTTTTTTTTTTGAAAATACGTTGTTTTGCATTTTAGACGACGATATCTTTTTATATGTATATATATAACCCCAGACGTATTAAAACTGCAAGAGTTTTCAGCTGAGATTTTCCCCCACGAGTAATTATAGTAACTGGCTGCATAACCCTTTCACTTAATAATGCATAACACTAAATAAATAATTGAAATTTAATTATACCGTTATATTATGTATTTATATATAGGTTAATTCATATCTCAAATATTTACTTCAAACACATAAAATGATTTTTTTTTTTAATTTATTCTCGCTTACGCATTTAAGCGCTTCCATTTTCACGCTACATTAATTTTATTTTCCCATAAGATTACACGAATTTCCGCACACTTTAATTTCATTGCCTACTTTTAGGGGCTAGAGGTATGCAAATCGCTTCGGCTACATAACATATGTAATAAGTAGTTGCAGGTAGACATTTGAAAGCCAAAAATAATGAAGTAATATCCGCACAATTTCCTTTATTTAACCCATATGTACATAAAGGAAACAGCATAACGCACATGTGTAAGTGTGTAGCATACATTTAGGTGTGTGTGAGAATAAAAATTAAATGTATCATAAATACAACGGGGTATTAAGTTTTGCATATGATGGCTGCCTTGCGAATAGTTTATGCATTAAATCATAATTCATGCATAACACATAACCGTAATGTATGTATGTATGTGTGCACATACATATGTACAGGCGCCGTGTAGGAGCTGCGTCTTGGCATATGTTTGCAGTTGTAGGTTCGCAGCTGAGTTAGAGAAAAAACGGAGTTTCTTTGTGGCGCCGGAAATGCAACGAAATAATGCAGTTATATTTATTTATTTATTTTTTAATCATAAATGCGTGAAAAACTCGTGACAGCTTACATGTAAGCAATCACTCACATAGAAAATTATAAAACGCTCACATGTGAGTGGTAAAATGTGAAGGTATAAGAGTGTTGTAACTGAACTAATGCGCACCAGTAAACCAAATGCTTGATAAGTGAGATTTTTGTAGACTCGAGCTTTCGAGTAAGCATTTAAAAACTTACACATAGATTTTATTGCTTGAAAAATTATTAAATATACTTACTTAATTTATTAATTTGGACTCGAAATACTTCCGATTTGAAGTTTAAGGATTCCTGAATATCAGTAAGTGAGTGGTATAAGTCTTTCCTTATTATTAAATACCTTTACCTTAGAGCAAATATCCTCTGGGTAGCCATAAAATATCCGTTTGAAGGTGAAATTGAGAAGGTGAAACATCCCTCCCCAAGGTTATAAATTGCGTTTGGGAGCCGTCACATAGAAAACACGAACTTCGAACTTTAGTGTCGAGAGTTTGTTCGATAGTTCAAGACTTGAGTTGATGGCAGGGACCTCGAGATGCTCCACAGTTACTATGTGAGCAAAGCTTCTTGAGATAGGCGGCTGATCATGATAAGTGATGACCTCAACCGTGCTCTCCTTACCTTCACTATATTTGCCCTCATCGGTCTACTTGTTCCAGAGTCTCATGATGATCTGAAGTCTTGGCGATATCACAGTTGGTGGATTTTCCTTAAGAACCGATCGTCAGTATGAACATCCAGCCTTGAGCTTGCATCCTCGTCACTGCTGGTCATTCCTCTCCAGTCTAAGATGCATAATCTATTGTTTTGAGCTTGCAGTCCGAACACGTAGTCAGCTGTTCTTCCTGAACAGCGGACAGCGGATAAGTCTCTGTCAGCTAATAAGCCATTTCCTCGTCCCTGCGTCTATTAGTAGTAGTCATGCCATGAAAAATACTCTCAAGATGGAGAGATCTCCGCAGGATATGTCAGCTCATCGGTCTCCATGAACTCAGCAGAGTAATTTTTCTGAATGCTACCATTTTGTAGCTTTGGGCTGTTTTGGTTCCTAATGACGCTTTATATCTTACCACTAATGTCTAACTAAGAATCATTTGCCTTTCTAGAGTTGTATTAGTTAGTAAAGAACCAGACAACATATTAATCTCAAAACTTCAATAAAAAATATTATTCACCACCGCCTAAAAGTATGCTATACAAGTATAAAATTCATTAATTTAAGGCGGATCACGCTTATTTAAAGAAAATTTAATTTACCACAACTTTTCAAATCAACTAACTCATTTAAAAGTAAAACAAAAAATGTGACAGCTGCAGCGATATTATATCATTAAATTTATAACAACACATACATATTTGTATGTAAGGAATACACGCTTTCGGCCATGGCTCAGCTCATTAGTGTCGCGTAATTTTTCAAACCGTATCAAAGCCGTCAGCAGCTTAATTTGGCTTATTTGGCTACAACATAAGGTCAAAACTCAGGTACATATACCACACACACACATACAAACCAGCTTATGCATACGTGGGCGTCTACAGCTACCGCAATCTTCCGTAAATATTGCCATGACTATTTCTCATAAATTTTTCATACCAACAAACGAATGCAACCTTGACACTTTCCAGTTTTTTCACGCGACTGTAAGTAAATAGAGCTATAGAGTAAATATGTGCATGGTTTACGGATGTACTATATATACATAAAAGCTGCAAAGAGTTTCATACAAAAATTTACCGAAAAAATATAAATTTCCAGTGAGAGAACAGAGGTCAAAATAATATAAAGAGTACTTTTAGGAAAAAATTTAAGCAAGTTCGAAATGCTGCAGTTTTTTTTCTCGGGAGTAGGCAAAAGTAGGAGGATGGAGTCATGTGTAGAAGTTCACGCAAGTGAGGAAAGTTCTCTGATCGCCATTCACTTGGGAGTGGCCAGAAACGATTCTTTTACAAATGACTCAAGCAGCTCACGACTTCCGGTCTCTGACCAAGTATCCTCTGGGTAGCCTAAGAACATCCGTTTGAAGGCGAGCTAAAGTGAGAAGGCGAAATATCCCCTACTTAGGGTTGTTCGCTGGGTTTGGGACCCGCCACGTAAAAAAACGCACCAATGAAAACAACCAAACAGCCTCGGATGAGAGACCCTCCTTTTGATGACGACCATGGTAAGCGAAATAAGGACTACGAATTGAGGGCATGCACCTGGAATGTCCGGTCCCTTAATTGGGAAGGTGCCGCTGACCAGCTGGTTGATGTCCTCGTGAAAATAAAGGCTGACATCACCGCCGTCCAAGAAATGCGATGGACGGGACAAGGACAGAGACGAGTAGGTCCTTGTGACATCTACTACAGTGGCCATATAAAGGAGCGCAAGTTTGGTGTTGGATTCGTGGTAGGAGAGAGACTCCGTCGCCGAGTACTATCATTCACTCCGGAGAATGAACGTCTAGCCACAATCCGCATCAAAGCGAGGTTCTTCAACATATCGCTGATTTGCGCCCACGCCCCGACGGAAGAGAAGGACGATGTGACCAAAGATGCCTTTTATGAGTGCTTGGAGCGCACTTATGAGAGATGCCCCCGCCACGATGTCAAAATCGTGCTTGGCGACTTCAACGCCAGGGTGGGCAAAGAAGGTATCTTTGGCACTACGGTCGGTAAATTCAGCCTCCACGAGGAAACATCCCCAAATGGGTTGAGGCTGATCGACTTCGCCGGGGCCCGAAATATGGTTATCTGTAGTACTAGATTCCAGCATAAGAAGATACATCAAGCTACCGGGCTGTCTCCGGATCGAAAAACCACCAACCAGATCGATCATGTTGTGATAGACGGAAGACACGTCTCCAGTGTTTTAGATGTGCGTGCGCTCCGAGGTCCTAACATCGACTCGGATCACTATATTGTTGCAGCCAAAATTCGCACCCGCCTCTGTGCAGCAAAAAACGCACGCCAACAAACACAAGGAAGGTTCGACGTCGAGAAGCTGCAATCACAACGGACAGCCGAACGATTTTCTACTCGGCTTGCACTCCTGCTCTCTGAGAGCACTCGTCAACAACTCGGTATAAGGGAACTGTGGGACGGCATCTCAAACTCCTTACGTACAGCTGCAACCGAAACCATTGGTTTTCGGAAAGTGCAAAAGAACAGCTGGTACGACGAGGAGTGCCGTGTCGCAGCGGAGAGAAAACAGGCTGCCTACCTCGCAACGTTACGATCGACCACAACACGTGCGGGATGGGATAGATACCGAGAGTTGAAGAGGGAAGCAAGACGCATTTGTAGACAGAAAAAGAAAGAGGCCGAAATGCGTGAGTACGAAGAGCTTGATAAGCTGGCCGACAGGGGTAATGCTCGAAAATTCTACGAAAAGATGCGGCGGCTTGCAGAAGGTTTCAAGACCGGAGCATACTCTTGAAGAACCCCCGAAGGTGATCTAGTCACTGATGCCCAAAGCATACTTAAATTATGGAGGGAACACTTCTCCAGCCTGCTGAATGGCAGTGAACGTACAACGCCAGGAGAAGGCGAACCCGATTCCCTAATCGATGATGATGGAGCAGACGTTCCATTGCCCGACCATGAAGAGGTTCGAATAGCAATTGCCCGCCTGAAGAACAACAAAGCGGCAGGGGCCGACGGATTGCCGGCCGAGCTATTCAAACACGGCGGCGAAGAACTAGTAAGGAGCATGCATCAGCTTCTTTGTAAAATATGGTCGGACGAAAGCATGCCCAACGATTGGAATTTAAGTGTGCTATGCCCAATCCATAAAAAAGGAGACCCCACAATCTGCGCCAACTACCGTGGGATTAGCCTCCTCAACATCGCATATAAGGTTCTGTCGAGCGTATTGTGTGAAAGATTAAAGCCCACCGTCAACAAACTGATTGGACCTTATCAGTGTGGCTTTAGACCTGGTAAATCAAGCACCGACCAGATATTCACTATGCGCCAAATCTTGGAAAAGACCCGTGAAAGGAGAATCGACACACACCACCTCTTCGTCGATTTCAAAGCTGCTTTCGACAGCACGAAAAGGAGCTGCCTCTATGCCGCGATGTCTGAATTTGGTATCCCCGCAAAACTAATACGGCTGTGTAAACTGACGCTGAGCAACACTCAAAGCTCCGTCAGGATCGGGAAGGACCTCTCCGAGCCGTTCGATACCAAACGAGGTTTCAGACAAGGCGACTCCCTATCGTGCGACTTTTTCAACCTGCTTCTGGAGAAAATAGTTCGAGCTGCAGAACTCAACAGAGAAGGTACCATCTTCTATAAGAGCGTACAACTGCTGGCGTATGCCGATGATATTGATATCATCGGCCTCAACACCCGCGCCGTTAGTTCTGCTTTCTCCAGACTGGATAAGGAAGCAAAAGAAATGGGTCTGGCAGTGAACGAGGGCAAGACGAAATATCTCCTGTCATCAAACAAACAGTCGTCGCACTCGCGACTTGGCACTCACGTCACTGTTGACAGTCATAACTTTGAAGTTGTAGATAATTTCGTCTATCTTGGAACCAGCGTAAACACCACCAACAATGTCAGCCTGGAAATCCAACGCAGGATTACTTTTGCCAACAGGTGCTACTTTGGACTGAGTAGGCAATTGAAAAGTAAAGTCCTCTCTCGACGAACAAAAGCCAAACTCTATAAGTCGCTCATAATTCCCGTCCTGCTATACGGTGCAGAGGCTTGGACGATGACAACAACCGATGAGTCGACCTTAAGAGTTTTCGAGAGAAAAGTTCTGCGAAAGATTTATGGTCCTTTGCGCGTTGGCCACGGCGAATATCGCATTCGATGGAACGATGAGCTGTATGAGATATACGACGACATTGACATAGTTCAGCGAATTAAAAGACAGCGGCTACGCTGGCTAGGTCATGTTGTCCGGATGGGTGAAAACACTCCAGCTCTGAAAGTATTCGACGCAGTACCCGCCGCGGGAAGCAGAGGAAGAGGAAGACCTCCACTCCGTTGGAAGGACCAAGTGGAGAAGGACCTGGCTTCGCTTGGAATATCCAATTGGCGCCAAATAGCGAAGAGAAGAAGCGACTGGCGCGCTGGTGTTGACTCGGCTATAATCGCGTAAGCGGTGCCTACGCCAGTAAAGAAGAAGAAGAAGGCAAAAACTGGAAAATTTCTTTTTTTAATGATTGAATTGAGATAAAGATAAAGATAAAGATAAAGATAAAGATAAAGATAAAGATAAAGATAAAGATAAAGATAGAGGCAGAGATAGAGATAGAGATAGAGATAGAGATAGAGATAGAGATAGAGATAGAGATAGAGATAGAGATAGAGATAGAGATAGAGATAGAGATAGAGATAGAGATAGAGATAGAGATAGAGATAGAGATAGAGATAGAGATAAAGATAAAGATAAAGATAAAGATAAAGATAAAGATAGAGGCAGAGATAGAGATAGAGATAGAGATAGAGATAGAGATAGAGATAGAGATAGAGATAGAGATAGAGATAGAGATAGAGATAGAGATAGAGATAGAGATAGAGATAGAGATAGAGATAGAGATAGAGATAGAGATAGAAATAGAGATAGAGATAGAGATAGAGATAGAGATAGAGATAGAGATAGAGATAGAGATAGAGATAGAGATAGAGATAGAGATAGAGATAGAGATAGAGATAGAGATAGAGATAGAGATAGAGATAGAGATAGAGACAGAGATAAAGATACAGACAAAAATAGAGAGAGATAAGGAGAGGGGAGGGAGGAAAAGAAAATGAGAGAAAAGAATAGAAGAAGAGAGAGACACATATAGAAATAATTTTAGCGACTAAGAAAAAGCGAAAAATTTTAAAGATACAGACAGACATAGAGCTGGAGCGACAAAAACAGAGAATAAGAGGAAAGCGAGATAAAGGAGGATAGAGAACAACATTCTATGCAAAATATTCTGAAAGAATATTGAGAATGCGACAACCCTTTAATAACTAAAACAAGGCGAACGAAAGGTAGAGAAAGTTATAATAAGAGAAAGGCAGAATATTGATGGAGAGATAAGGATGCAAACAGACTCAGAGGGATGCAGAGAGAGAGTAAGTGAGAATTAGAGCAATGGAGAAAGATAAAAATGAAAATTAGTTAAAAAGCCAGTTATAGATGGTTAGAGTCCAAATAAAGAAAAATTTAGTTTATTAAAGAAAACGGATGCAGAAAGAGGAAGAGAGAGAGAGATAATTAAAGCAATGGAGAGAGATGGCAAACGAGAGTGAGTGAAAAAGTAAGATATGTAGATATGGTTAGAGTACAAATAAAGAATAATTTAGTTTATTAAACATGAAGAATTAATTAGGTCAAATTCGATTAGATGAAATTTTAGTTATAGGCGAATCATCAGCGTTAATGCCAACTTCTACTAGAATAGTCTTAACCCTTTAACAACTTACACAGGACCGTCTAAAAGCTCTATAAAAGCGAAATTGACAGAATAAATATTTAAATGCAGCCACAAAGTAGCTCGGAGGTTTGCTCAAATTAATATGATAAAACGAAAAATTTTACTTCTGCATATTGCACACATTTACATCAATCACATGTATACAAATATAATTTCCAATTTGTTTTTCAGAATATATTTTTTTTTAATATATATTTTAATTTTATTTAAATTTTTATTTTCTTAAGATTTTTTTTATTTTTGTAAGAATATTAACATTTTTATTTTAAGGATTTTTTTTTTAATTTTTCCATATTTTTAAATTTTTTTTTATTCTTTCATATTTTTTTTAAGAATATTCACATTTTTATTTTAAAGATTTTTTTTTAATTTTTTTTTTTATTTTTTTTTTATTTATTTTTTTTTTAAATTTTTCTTTTAATAATATTGAAGTTTTATTTTGACAGTTGAAACATGCCAACAGTTGACACAGCCACGCCGATGAATTGGGTTTCTAAAAATCGACACATCTGCAGGCGCAAAAAGTTGTACACGTATGTATATACTTATGTATATACATAGGTGTACTCTGAAAGGGATCACATGCATAAATAACAATGCACTCAAATGCTGCATAGAAAAAAAATGTGCTTACGTATGCGTGGGAGTGCTAAAATATTTAAAATGCAACAGCTGCCTTCACCTGCAGGCAGCTACGATGCGTGCGCATAGAACGAAGCTGACTATTTGGCAGCAGAGGTTGCGTATACGCCGTGTACTAACAGCAAACAAGCTGCATGTTATTTACAGAAAAATGGAATGCTGTATTACATATATGCATAACGCACTACAACAACAATAACAATTGATATTATTTTCATAATTTACAAAATAAATACAAATACGACTAGAACAACAACAATAAATTTGCAGGTGAAAAAGTTGACGCTAAGTAAACTCAGAGGTGTTTGCATATATGTACATATGGTTGTGTGTGTACTCCTATTTGTATATGTAGTTGGCAATACTTGCAGTGCGTATATGGCATCTTTTACAGTTACTTTAGCGGAATTTCAGTACATTTGCAGTACTTTTGCTTTGCGGCTCTCCTAGTTCTTTGTGCGTCACAGACGTCGGCAGTGCCGGTGGCGTCGCCCGCACCAAATACTTACTTCTAATACAGTGGCACGCACACATACGAAAGCAATGTTACTTGCGCGCATTTGCTTACACCACTTAATATACACAGCGAGCGCACTCACACACACACACACACCCACACAGGCATATCTCAATAAGCAAGCGCTGCACTCTTTCACTTTTCATCCATTTCAGCCTTCGGGCGGCATGCCCACACCTTGCAGCCACTCTGACCGCACCAAACACACACACGTACCGCATTAATGGAATTCTGTTGCTTGCCACATGCGCCACAACTAAGTTCAACTACAACTACAAAGCATTTCATGCGTTTGCCAGATGTTGGTTTGTATGCGTGAATGTGTGGGTTTGAGTGTGTGTTGCTGCGTTACATGCGATTTCATTTCATTTCAGTTCTGACTTGCACTTTGCATTGGCGACTGTTGAGTGCTGCGTTCATTATATGACATACGCGCACCAACACAAAAACATGGCACACACATATATGGTATGTGTGAGTGTGAGTTTTTTTCGCATGTTCATGGCAGTGTATCGCTGTGGGCGCGTGCCGTGCCGTTATACTGTTGCATGTTGCACAATAAATACTCGTGTGTGCAACGCACTCCGAAGAGTGCACTCTGCCACAACATACACATACATTTGTACATATGTGCACTGGTAAATACTTGTATATTTTCACAGTTGGCTTGGAAGTGCCTAAGCCCTTGTATTTGGTTATTTTAGGTTACTTTATTTGAAGGTCGCACACATACTTTGCACCATTCACCATTGGTATGGCTTGGTCTATGTCCAAAAAATAAGGTGACATTTGAATTTAAACTGCGCGCGTCGAAGGATTTGGAGAATTATTTTTTTTAGGTAGGTAATACTGTCAGTCACATTTATGTCAAATTTCATGTCAAAATATTCATTAGTGTTTGAGATACCTGTCGTTTTGTGAGCTGATAAACGTGAGTTTTTCGTTTTTTGCGATGTCGAAATTTGTTGAGCAAAGAATTTGCATTACATTTTGTTTACGGAATCAATTTTCTGCTGCGGATTCGTTGAGGATGGTGCAGAAAGCCTTTGGTGATGAGGCTATGTCTAAAAAAAATGTTTACAAGTGGTATAGTGAGTTCCAAGCCGGCCGTGAACGTGTCGAAGACGAAGAGCCTCCAGGGCGACCATCAACCTCAACCGACGAAGCTCACGTTCAACAAATCAAAGATTTGGTGTTGAAAAACCGTCAATTAACAATTAGAAACCTTGCTGATGAAGTTGGCATATCAAATGGCTCAGGCAATGCCATTTTGAAGGATGTTTTGGGCCTCCAGCGCGTCAAATCTCGACTGGTACCAAAAACATTGAATTTTTTGGAAAAAAGGCGTCGCGTTGAAGTGTGTGAAACGATGCTTTCCGACTACCAGGGTGTCATGAAATGCATTATAACTGGCGATGAGACTTGGATCTATGCTTACGACCCCGAAACAACCGATCAATCGAGCGAATATCGTGCCAAAAGAAAGCCGAGACCAAAAGAATCGCGCCAAAGTCGCCCAAAAATCAAGGTCATGTTGACTGTTTTCTTCGATTATCGTGGTGTTGTGCATTATGAATTCCTTCCAACCGGTCAAACAGTCAACAAGGAATATTATTTGAACGTTATGCGTCGTTTGCGTAACGCTATCCGCCTAAAAAGGGAGGAATTGTGGAAAGACAATTCTTGGTTTTTACACCACGATAATGCACCATCCCATACTGCCCTCGTAATTCGTGATCATTTCGCCAAAAACTCAACCCATATCGTTCCGCAACCATCGTATTCACCTGATCTGTTCACCAAGCTCAAAAGACCGCTCCGGGGACACCTTTTTTATACGAAAGAAGAGATTCAAGCCGCAGCGGAGACGGAACTGAAGGCCATCCCGGAAAGTGACTACAACCAGTGTTTCGAAGATTGGAAAATCCGTTGGCATAAGTGCATTGCATCGGGAGGGGATTACTTTGAAGGGGATGAAATTGATTTGGAAGAATAAATAAAGAATTTTCAAAATAAATACAATGTCACCTTATTTTTTGGGCAAAGTAGTATGGTAAGTAATTATATGTGCGTACGAGAACTGATGTATAAGCAGGTGCAAATTTCAATAATAGTAAATAGTAAAAATAAATTAAAATACAATAAAATAAACAAGTGAGGAATGGCTGAGTTCGGGTGTAACCGAATATTTCACAGTCTTGCAACTTGCAGCAGCAAGGCGGGGAAAATACAGAAGTCAGAAGTTCGAAAACCTTTATAACGCATGTATGGAAGCTAAGAAACCTTACCTCTTTCCTTTGCTTCAAAATAGGCCTCAGTTTCGGCGATCACCTCTTCATCGGACGTAAACTCCCCCCTAGCAAAGAATATTCTTTTGTGTTTTTGTCAGTTTTTCATGTATTTTTTCCGAAGGGGGCAACCTTCCATAGATAATGATACTTAGTGGTATGCAGTATGCACGATTCGTACTACTCGCTAAAGGTGCACCTCATTCGGAACCACTCCTAATCAGTATTGTCTTACTAAATTGGACTTGCAAAACAGTACGCCTACGTACCAAACCATTAACTCCGACATCTGTAGCTTTGTGGAAAGTTCCTGCGGGATCGAAACTAAGAATTACATCGCAGGGCCAGCTTAGCCTATTGGCTCACGTCGCGGCTCTAGCTTCACTACTTCTCTGTTGTTTGGCTCTTATCAGCTCTTACAGTATCAGAATTCTCTCCATGGTATACCATACTTATCTCGTTTGCAGCATATATATATGTATATATGTATTTTCCAGTAGTTCTTAGGTGGAACATAGGGCCTCAACTTTGTTTATTTCGGTTTCGGTAATCAGAGAGTTTAAGATGAGTAAGTGATTACTCTTCTGCATCCGAGCCTAGTTCCGGGGCTGCTAGTTTCGCCTCTAGGGATGCAATAACGTAGGAATTTCCTCCTCGCAGGTGCTAAGGTTATACTCGGTCGTCAGAGCTTCGTTCGTAGTGAAAAGGGGGTACCGCGCGAAGGTGAGGTTGTCTTTTGGGAGGGACCAACCAACCCCATTTGCCCATTTTTGGTATTAGCTGAATTGTTGTTGAATCAGTTGGCAAATTCTCTTCTGAACATTCATAAATTCATGATGAAGGATCTAACCGTTCATCAAAATTTTCGCTCCATTTTAGGCTTTCAGGAAGCTTTGACATTCAGCATTTTATTCAGCTCGTATTATCTCATTCTATTTGACCCTTAACTGAGCTACTATTTTTCTTACTTATTTAGCGGCGTATTCTGCTACTAATGTTCTTAACTATTCAGCGCTATCATTATATTACATACTCAGCACTTCATTCAGCTATCATTATGATAAGCTGAATAAGAACTGAATGAGAGTTATGATCTTAGATGGCCGATTTGTCATACTGGACCACTATTTCTATCCTTTCACCGTCCTCAAAAAGTTGTTAGCAATATTCAGCACTTTATTCAGCTAAAATTTTTCTAAATATACACCAATTTATTCAGATATAGTTATCAAACGTATTCAGCACTTTATTCAGCTATCATTACCTTAAGCTCAATAAGTGCTGAATGAGGATTACAGCCTTGTCTTTCGATTTCATACCAATATGCCTATTGAGTGATCACTTCCAAGATCTTTGGTCACAATATTTCGGACGTTTTCTATTTTCTAAATAACACATTCCAAAATTTATTAAAATTATGAGAGATTAAGCATACATTTTTAATAGATCTTATTAGCATTAACGAGAGTGATATATTAAAAGGAGACTTTTTGAAAAAAAAAATTTGGAAAAATTATTTATTTTTTCAAAAAGCACTGATTTAATCAACAGCCCCCTTATATATGCTATAACTATAGTTTCTGGCAATTTTGTAATAGAATTATAGGAGCAAATGGCGTAATAGAGATAATAATTGGTTAAAAGTTTTTATTATGCAAATAAATCGCGCATTTAATGCTGAATGCTTAAATAAATTAAATTCCTTTATTAACCATATTGCACTGCAGAGTTGCGGAGGACTTTGAAAACATATTTCGGTGAATAAATATATTTCTGCGAAACAAAATATTTATACTACATGTTAACCCCCATACTTTTAATTTCTAATTGAACTAACAAATTCCTGGTATAACTAAAAGTGAAATTTCAAACCGAAATTACCATAAAATATTTCCCCCACTCACCACATTACGAAAAACATGCGCTTATTAAGCTCATGTACTTACTCCTATCTAATAAGGTAACGGTCCTGTGTGAGTACATGCAGAGCGTGTAAGTGAAAGAATTGTTTTTGTGCATTGTAGCGTGCTAATGATTAAAGTAAATGTGAATATCAAACCGAAAAACGCTACATTAACCTCATGTATATGCAGATACCAACGAATAGAAAGGGCATAGGGTCGCATAAACACATGTACCATGTAGGAATTTATAGATCTTCTTCTTTTTTATTGGCGTAGACATCGCTTATGCGGTTATAGCCGAGTTTACAACAGCTCTCCAGTCGTTTTTTCGCTGTTCGGCGCCAATTAGAAATTCCAAATGTAGCCAGGTCCTTAACCATCTAATCTTTACAACGGAGTGTAGGTCTTCCTCATCCTTTGCTTCCTCCAGCGGGTACTGCCTCGAATACTTTCAGAACTGGAGTGTTTTCATCCATTCGGAAGACTTGACCTAGACGTTGTTTCTTAATTCGCTGAACTACGTCAAGGTCGTCTTATATCTCAAACTGCTCATCCTTCCATCAACCGCGATATTCGCCGCTGCCAATGCGCAAGCGAACATAAATCTTCCGCAGAACCTTTCTCTCAAAAATTTATAATGCCGACTCATCAGATGTTGTCATCGTCCATGCCTCTGCACCATACACCAAGACGAGGATGATGAGTGACTTATAGGGTTTGGTCTTTCTTCGTCGAGAGAGGACTTTACGTCTCTATTGCCAACTCAGTCCAAAGTAGCACCTTATGACTATCAACAGTGACGTGGGATGCAAATCGTGCTGTTACATGGATCCTGCTATATGGTGCAGAGTTAACAGTCTTTGGCTGACTTAAAATCTGGGTTTGTTCTGGTGAAGTAGACCCGCGGGTTCGCTTGGTAGCCCAATATTATTTGGAAGGGCTTACCCAAACGTCTTCAACATTTACTACATTTGTTATAACTTTCGTAAAGCGTACCCCGATTTTTAGCGCAATCTTTAGACATACACTGTCTTAAACTACCCGATTCAAGACATCATCTTCAGACACAACCTAAAATATGAATACGATTTATACTGTACGAAGGAAGGAAGGAAATTATATTTCGGTTTTTGCACGACAATTGTTGGAAACATCTTGGCATTTTCTCCTCGATTTTCCAGCTTTCGCTAGACTAAGGTTGACACATTCTGGGCTATCAGCTACCTCCTTTCATAAGAATCAAAACAACTGACCGATGAAATTCTCATGACATCCTTGGCTGAGATGAGGTTTCTAACCTAATATAAGATAACTGTAGATTTCATGTTTCCGAAAACTAACTGTATACGATGTTAAGTGCTTTAAGTGTTTTAAGAACCGGTACATAACTCCAATAATCTACATGTAGCCCAACGAGGTCAAGTTTGCGCCGGTGTTAATAGTCTTCGGTTTATCCTTATGAAGTAAGATTCCAAGTTGCTTGTAGAACTTCGAGATCAAGGTTACGACGGAGTCTAACAGTCTCCGGCATACTCTTACGAAACAAGATTCCAGAAAATCTACTTGGAAGTAGAATAGCAAGCTCAAGTTGAGACGGAATTGAAAGTCTTCAGAATACACTTACGAAACAAGATTCCAGAAGGCTAAAAAAGGCACTTAGAAGAAAAACCGCGAGCCCAAGTTGGGATGGAATTGACAGCCTTCAGAATATGCTTAAAAAACGGGATACCAGAAAAGTGCTTAGGAGTTGAACAGAGACAGTAGACAGCCTTCAGAAGATACTCACGAAACAAGATTCCAGAAGGTTAAAAAAAGTACTTAGAAGTTGAACAGAGACATTAGACAGCCTTCAGAAGATACTTACGAAACAAGATTCCAGAAAGTTAAATAACATAGTTAAACTAACCTCTGAGGCCAAAATATAACTCAGAGAACAGCACTCAATGCGCTACTCAAGCCTAAATAGCTTAAAAGTCAAGTTAATGCGTAAGACCCAAAGAGGTCACGAAGCTAAATACCAAAGGAGTTCGGAATCATCAGAGGATTCCAAAAATGCCCGACGAACTCAAAACCGAAGAGCCCAAGCACTATTCAAGCATAACTAGCTTAAGAAGTCACGAAGCTAAATGCCAAAAGAATACAAAATCATCAGAAGATTCCAAAAATGCTCGAAGAACCCAAAATCATTCCAAATACCCAAAACCACGTATAGCAATTCAAGTTCGAACAAAGGATTTTTCCTGTAAGGTAGGTATGTAACGCTATAACCCCATGTGAGTTCACATATCGCCATCACATAAACACACTTTCCCGTGTCCGTTACTGCAATCCACCTGAGCACGCATGTATGATGAGCGGAATAAGTGAAATTTTTCCGTTATACAGCAAATCATTTACGGTATTTACAGTTGGAAACAATTCGCACGACTGTCAGGAGACGCGCTGTGAGTGCGAGTGGGAAAAAGTGAAGTGGTGGGGAAAACTGAATTCAGTTCCGCATATCAAAAAGTGAGCTAAAAATAGTTGCGCCACAAATAAAAGGATTTGACTAGTGGAAAAAAGAAACAAGTTTAGCTGCTGGTAAATTCCAATGTAAATACCAGCCAAGTTACAGTCGGTAGGTACATAAATATACTACGGCTTATATGCATACTTTTAGGCGCTTAAGCTTATATGAATAACCACAGCTGCAGACAACTGCGATATCAGGGCGTGTGTGCGTGTGAGTACACTACTATAAAACTACGAGCGCTGGACATTGCTGGCAGCCAGTCAATGGACACATTAACCGTTCATTGCCCATAAAAATGGACACTTCCGTCTCATTAGGCAAGATAACGTAGCGCGCAAATTTGTGCATTAATATTAACCAGAAGCCACGCGCATGCACATACATTCACATATACATATATATAGTTATATGTATGTGTGTGGCCAAACACAGGCGCAGCTGTGCAATCAAAGATTTTTATACACTAACAAACTTGCATATATGCATAGGTGTATGTGTGTGTGAGTTGCAAAAAAGTTGCTGAAATTTATTGTGGCAAATATGCGTTTATAATACTGCCACTTGCCGGTCAACGAACGTAGCACTTAAATAAAATGCAATTCACTAGCGCCATTGTCCACTTTTATAGCGCAGACGGACATGCACGAATACACGCCAACATCTGTACATAATGCATTAACTTATCGCTAGCATATAGACTCATATTTTTTTTAATGTTCGAAAAATTCACGCTTAATGCTGTGCTTTGGTCAAAAAGTTCAGCTGCACTTTGGGTTGTTGGCGCGTCTGACGCGTTGCCTAGCGATAAGCGATTTTAATGCATACTTTGCGGCGTAACTTTGAAAAATTACGACATTTACGAAATTTATGGGGTCTCTCTCTACAAACAGACATTTGCATTTCATTACAACAGAGTGTCCGAAATTGGTTGCAACTTTTATGAAGTTTAAAATGTATAAAGCTTTTTTTAGACTTGCAAGCAGATGGTGAGGTGAGAGAGCCGCAGTGAAAATCTAAAAAATGTTGAACTCTCAAATTTGGTACTGAAATGACAGACTTTCTCGGCAGTAAGTACTTGAATATACATATGTTAGATATTCGATACTGGGTGTTTACATAAAATTTTTAGAATGTGAGGTTATGTTTTGTAGCGCTCTCTACCAATAGTTAGAATGCTCTTATGACAACTAGAGCCGATACAAAATATTTTGGCAAACAGATGCAAAGAGTATTCAATTGAAGACAATTGACTATTCCCACGACAGTCGAGAATCGGAACGGACCTAGGTACCTCGAATTGACAGTCCTTGGCCAGATAAAAATACCTCGAAATTACTTCAGAAATGTTTACGGCCGCTTCAACAATAACAGTGGTCAGCACTAATCCATAAATAATAAAAATAACAATAATAACAATGAAAGTCTTATTTAAAACATATTACAATTAAAAGCGGCTAATTTTATAAATAAAAAATATTATAAATCGACACAATTCGTTAATATGCCCCGAAGATATGGACTAGTTGCTCCATCGACTAAACAAGTACTTTGAAATCAACTTGAGAACGTTTAGAACAAGATCCCCACTGAAAGCTGAGCTTTCCGGAACGCAGAAAGCTTTTTTCAAAGCTTTTACCCAAATCATCTATAAAGATTACGCCTAACTATACTTTCTCGAACATATGATGATCAACGCAATGGATAATCAGCGATAATAAATAAATAATATTTTTTTTCTAACGAAACAGGAACCTATTAAAATCGGTAAAGTTTAGAAAATATCATAAATCGGGACACTTCAGTAATATGCCAAGTATATAAAAATGAGTTAGCCCAGCGAGCTAACAAATAGTTATTATTGAAGACTAAAATATGATCCACTATTTTAAGATGAGATTCTCAGAAAAAGCTCTCAAAAAGCTTTCTTCCAAAGCAACTTAAATCAATTGATAAAGATTACACATTACCGTAGTTTCCCTAGAGGTTCTCATCTACTCAAGCAGCAAAAAAATTAATAGATAACTTTCATCTTTTAAAAAATTATCGCATAAATTGCATCTAATAATAAGCTCCAAGGAATCACCTTCTGACATACAGGCCAACTTTTTAACGCTGCGTTATCGAGAACCTAAAAAGCTTTCCTTCGAAAGAAACTTAAATCAATTGACAGTTTCTCTAATTAAAAAGGTCTACTCAAGCAGCAAAAACCTCAATGGAAAACTGTCATCTTTGAAAAGTTATATAGCTTTATGAACACTCTACATGTACTTCATCCACTAGTAAGCTCCAAGGAATCTCCATCTGACAAACAGATCAAGATTTTAAGGATGCGATATACAGAACCCAAAAAGCTTTCCTTCCAAAAAAATTAAATGACTTGATAGTTTCTCTATTTTAAATGCTCTACTGAAGCAGCAAAGAATTCAATGGAAAAACTGCTATTTTTGAAAAAATTAAAGCTTTGTAGTCACATCCCATAGACTTCATCCAATAATAAGCTCCAAGGAAACTCCATCTGACACACAGATAAATTTTTTTACGCCACGGTTTCCAAAACTCAAAAAGCTTTCTGTCCAATAAAGCTTAAATCATCTAATTGTTCCTTTAAATTAAAAGCTCTACTGAAGTAGCAAAAAAATTAATGAGATTTTTTTCTTTTAAAAAATTATAATTATATGGTCAGACCGCATAAATTTCGTCCAATAATAAGCTCTGAGGAATAACTAAGATCAACTTTTGGACGCTAATAAAAATTAATTATGGGTGTACTTTCTCGGCCAGAAAGCTTATATTGAAATCATCTAAAAACCTTACGTGCTACTTTTTTTTATGGAGCAGAAAGCTTTCTTTCAAACCTTATACTTTCTCTTTAGAGTCCAGCTGCGGCAAATATTGTTACAGCGCAGACCCATTTAGCAGCTGTAAGTCTAAAAATACTATTCCTAGACCTTTTTAGCAAGTCCTTGCTTCTAATCTTATTATATTTGAGTCGTATCTGCTTCGTTCTCTTATAGTTGGTTATTGATTTCTATTTGCCCTGTACTATTTATTCAAAAGGGTATAAAGCTCTCTTTGATGGTTCCCAGCGTACATGGTATTAACTCCGCTACATCTTAAAAGATACCTAGTTGAGCTAATTCGTCTGCTTTTTCTATACCGAAAATATTTCTGTGGCCGGGAATCCAAATCAAGAACAGGCGAAGTTCAAACGTCAGTGAGCTTAAAGCCTTTTTGAAATTCCCTGTATATGGTTGCTATCTGTTCTCTCCCGTAACAATTCAATAAAGCACCACCGGCCCTCTCTATACCTAGTAGTTCCTCTTGGAAGATGCTGGCTGAGTTTGGTAGTTGAATAGAAAGAGAGATTTCGAGATCATTACTAAAGAGAGCTTTTAGCTTAAACAACAAGCAATGAGTATATCATTATTTTGTTACAAGTATATCGAGTTTTGACGCGATATTTCATACAATCATAAGCTCAGAAGAAACTCCAAACGTCAGTCAAGTCAACTGCAATAAAGAATCTTAAGCTCAACAAATTAAAAAAGCTAGAGCTCTGCTGAATAGAGTTTTTGGAAATATAAGTTGAATTTTATAAGCAAAGTATTCTAAGACTTTAACCACCATTTTCGACCCTTTCAAGCGAACCCCACCATCTTCCAGCAATCTCACAGCCTCTCCTTTCCTCGTTCCATTACTTTTATTAGCTTCCATTTGTCTCACGCGCGTCTCGTTAGTTTGAAAATGGCGTAAAGTTGAATAGACGCTTAATTGCTGCAATGTGTCTGCTGCGCCGAATATTTACGCAATTTAATTTGTAAAATTACGTCACGACTCCGCATGTAAAATGGCGCATATTTGGCACATTGCATATTCTACCGCATTCTCTGGTGGTCATTG
This sequence comes from Bactrocera zonata, assembly GCA_037783105.1. Classification (NCBI taxonomy): domain Eukaryota; kingdom Metazoa; phylum Arthropoda; class Insecta; order Diptera; family Tephritidae; genus Bactrocera; species Bactrocera zonata. The sequence goes on along the minus strand of JBAWJQ010005073.1, from coordinate 875,058 downwards.
CATTCGAAATTCTTTTCTTTTACATTTGCCAGAGTTTTCGCTCGTTCGCTCGTTGGTTTGTTCATTCTTTCGCATTGCCGACGGCTGCTTCAGCATATTCAGCGAAATATTAGTTACATACTTGGCACTTTTATTGTTTTTAGCAAAGCAATTTCTCTTATTGCCTTTGCCTATCTTTTTAGCTATTTTTGCATCACTGAGCCGGAAGAGAATAATGTGACGGCAGGTTAGCTGATGCTTGAAAATGTGGAGAGCTGGCTGTAGAAGAGTTGAATGGTGGCTACATTTAAATGCAATTTTAAATTTTTCTTTGTAGAATGGTAATAAAAGAAAGATAGAAGAATTTAAGTTAGTCAGAATTTGTCTTTCTGTATAATTCGCTCGTTCAAGAGCAGCTTTGGCGTGCACTTCTCAAACGACTAATGAATGGGATGTAGGAGAAACGGCGCAAAAGAACAGACGAACAGTTTTTGCTCAACAGAAATGTCTACATGGGGCTATGAATTGAAAAGAGTATAAAATATGCCGATAGTAGATCTACCACTATATACTTTATCTCATATTCTGATGAGGAATTTTAATATAGAATATAATAAAAAGCATCGCTCTCTCTTTGCGATCATTAATAGTATTCCTGTTCTGAGCATCAACCCTCTTCGTATCCTGTAGTATCTGCGTTATGTTGAATATCTGCAATTAATAATATCTTTACTGATACAATACATTTCGTTTCAGTTTTCTTGGGTGGGCCGTCAAACTGTTTTGAATCGAAAACAAGCGTGGGGTTTTACCTCAATCAAAGCTTATCTAACGGTTCCGATATATCTGAATTCAAAGTGCGGATGGAAAGCGCTCACGACAAGTTCTAAATTAGCCGAACCACAAGTCACCATGGTGCAAAAGTTTGACTCAGGTCGAGGTTTTGTCTCTCGACTTTTGGGACAAATGGGACTGTCGGTTTGCGCACGTATTTTTTGAAGGGAATTTATCACCAATAAACTTGGTGCCAGGTCTGGAGTATAGGGTGAATACATTAGTTAGGCTAGCAGGCTGTTTCCGTATAGGGATCGTATCGTCTCACTAACACAAGGTAGTTTATTGGACTTCATCAATGGGCTGGGGCTAAGTGAGTCTATGTAATTTAGGAGAGGACACTATAAACCTAAGGTCGCGGTGCATTCCTAATCTATCAATCTAATCTAATCTAATCTAGGCTAGCAGGCTAATAAGCCACGCAGATACCAGTATTAATCTGCAGCGTTACCAAATGGGGTGGCATCACGTAGTTCAGGAGCAGTAATAATACGTTAGGAAGCCAGTGCTTGACGCGAATTTCAACACGCAAACTCTGTGTCTCCACCAAGGACACCTCGTTCAGTGTCTCATACCGTGGAAACCCCAAATACTTAAAGCGTTGAATAGCCAAAGCGGAACATACACCATTGTGTCCCTGATGCCTTGCTCTTAACATTTCCTTCCGAACAGTCAGATCTTTCGGCAAGCGTGTATCACTATTAAACTGTGGCCAATGAGCATCCGCCCGTGTTTCTACAATTTCTTCTATTGAATGCCAGTAGGAACTTCGTGTACTTCAGATCTACCGATTTACAAATGACTTTTGCAGTTTTGCACCTTGGTAGAGCGTTCCATCGCATTTGACTCTCCTAGCCATGCTCCTGTCTATATCGTCGTATATACCGTCCATGAGTTTACCAATGTCGATTACGTTTCCGGATGACAACCATACAACAATCTCCCCACGATGACTTTGCGACTTGGCACATAGTAAAAGTTAATCCATTTATTCAGAGCGACCCTATCCAATGCTATTCTGCTCACAGTTTTGGCTGATCCACCGTTTGCGTCGATTTACTGCGATTCGATCTCGCTTGCATAAGTCATCTACTTTTCATAACCAGTAAACATCCGATTTAGAAATGGCTTCAATTTCAATAATTTGCCTCCTAGAGGCTGGAGCACTTTTGACACCGAATTCACCGAAACCGAAACTTATTTTCTCTTCTCTGGTATCCATTTTTGACAGGTTGTCAAACAATCCGGAGTCAGGTAATTACAAAACTGTGTGAGGACATTTTGTAGTATGAGATCTTATCTTTGTAACACCTTATACCGGAACCCGATCGTCCTCATACAATGTGAAATTTGGTAATCTATATCTATAGCCGTATATTGAAAATATATTTAATTTTTCTCCTTCTTTATTGGCGTAGACACGACTTACGCAGTTATAGGCGAGTTTATAACAGCGGGCCAGTCGTTTCTTATTTTCGTAATTTGAATTAAATTGGAGATTCCAAGTATATCTAGATCCTTCTCCCCTTGGTCTTTAAAACGGAGTGGAGGTCATCCTATTCCTCAGCTTTCCCCGACAGGTATTGCGTCGAATACGAGTGTTTTCATATCCGCTGTCTCTTAGTTCGCTGAACTATGTCGGTATTCGCCATTGCGAATTCACAAAGAACCATAAATCTTCTGCAGAAACTTTCTCTCGGATACGCGTAATGCCGACTCATCAGGCACCATATAGCAGGACAAGGGTGATGAGTGACTTGTTCGTCGATAGATAGAGTTCAATTGCCTTCTCACGATAGGGAATCACCTTGTCTGAAACCTCGTTTAGTATCAAACGGCTCGGAGAGGTCCTTCCCGATCCTGACGGAATATTTGGTCGGTTGTTGATTTTCCAGGTCTAAAGCCACACTGATAAGGTCCAATCAGTTTGTTGACGGTGAGCTTTAATATTTAACACAATACGCTCGATAGAACCTTATACGCGATGTTAAGGAGGTTTATCCCACGGTAGTTGGCGCAGATTGTGGGGGTATTAAAGCTCCCTTTTTGTGGATTTGACAGAGCACACTTAAATTCCAATCGTTGGGCATGCTTTCGTCCGACCATATTTAGTTCCTCGCCGCCGTGTTTGAATAGCTCGGCCGGTAATCCATCGGCCTCCGTCGCTTTGTTGTTCTTCAGGCGGGTAATTGCTATTCGAACTTCTTCATGGTCGGGCAATGGAACGTCTGTTCCATCGTCATCGATTAGGGAATCGGGTTCACCTTCTCCTGGCATTGTACGTTCACTGCCATTCAGCAGACTGGAGAAGTGTTCCCTCTATAATTTAAGTATGCTCTGGACATCGGTGACTAGATCACCTCCTTGGGTTTTACAAGATTATGCTCCGGTCTTGAAACCTTCTGTAAGCCGACGCATTTTTACGTAGAATTTTCGAACATTACCTCATTTCGGCCTCTTTCTTTTTTTGTCTGCAAAGCCTCCGTATTAGTAATTATACATTACCAAATCAAACTGGATACTATTCTCAATTACCGAAAGCCCAAGTTCTATGTTTTTGATTAATGGCATCTGCTCGAGCTGGCAGCCAACTGACCCCATTAGTATCAATGAACTTTTTGATTTCGAATCGTTTTGCATGTGGCAATTAATTGCAAATGAAAACTATCGATCGAAATTTTCCCCATTACAGTTGCTGCTTCGAAAATTTCCCTTTTCCCCAGTAATTGCCATTACTTGAAGCGAAAATGGCCACAGGATTAATAAAGCGATTTTTTGTTGAACTGAAATTTCCAATTCGTATTTCAACCCTTTCCTATTTTAGGTCAAATCTATTGAAAATTACTGTGGAATAACCTAAAAAAACAACAACAACAAATAAGCGAAGGCAAAAAGCAAAAACAAATGCAACAGTAAGTATTAATTGCTGGTTTTTCACACGCAACACAAAAGCTTAGTGCGGCAATTAGAGCGTCCATGCTGAGGTGAAAATGCCACCAAAAATAGGCCACAATGAATTTGCGTTAAAAATATTTTTGGAAAAACAACAAAAAAATATGCAAAATCAAAAAACAAGCAAACAAGTCATAAAAACAAGCGATAAAGTGTCCAACTAACCGCAGCAAAGTGAATGGCAATTTCGAATAACCAAAACAGCCACATACCAGAAAATAAAGGGAAAATGCGGTGAAATTGCAAAAATCCAAAGAAAATGCGAAAAACACAACAACACAACAAATCAAAACAGCCACAGCAAAATAGCAATTTAGCTGCAACGTCAGCTCCACCCCGCCAACGCTCGAACTCTCGCAGCTAATTGCCAGCGTTTTTTCAATTCATTTGTTTGATTCGTTTCGTTCCACTAAACAGCGTTCGGCCGAGGAGGAGGAGGACGAGTTGAAGTCAGCAAGCAAATGTGCGCAAATATGTGCTGAAAGGTTGAAGAAAGTTATGGAGCAGCAGACGGCAGGCGGCTTGCGGCGAACCAATGCCATTTCCGCTTCGAAAGCAATGCATCAACGGTGAGCGCTGAAAGTAAAAGCACCGTGTACACAGTTATCGACCGGATGATGGCGTTGATTGCACTGCAAACATTTGTATTAGTTATTTGGGACGTTTAACAAGTGAACCGTCATTTCAATCACTTAACTACAAGTCAGGGTGGAGCAGGCAGCCACTCACCACTCAGTCGCTCAGTTTTGAATATGCTATGGAAATGTGGCATGATGAGAACAGATTACAATTGTTAAGTAAAAATAAATAATTAAAACATAATGATAAAAAGAAAAATTCTAGAGTAAAATGTTCGACCGAAGCACAGGTATAGCATATGAAAGTAAACTTACATGCCAAACTATAAATCGAACTCTTGTTTCGATGGCTTTGAAGATGTCTACCAGGGTTTCTCAGGCTGGAGCGTTTAATCCTTGCTTAAAGAGATAACTTAATTATCAAAACACGAAAATATTACACTTCTTCTACATCAAGCACGACCACGTTCAAATACATTTCAGCGTCAGATGGAGAAGGACTTCAACTAAAACTTCATTTTGAAAATATTTTGTAATCTGATTATATCCCGGACCACTGAAGCATAAATTCTATCTAAGCTTTATATAAGGCTCAGCAAAAATTCTCTTAGCTGTATCCTCCGGGCAATTGTTGACTGAGGAATGAGCGTCGTTGCTTACAATGTCATGATAACAAGCTGGCTCATTACATTGCAGGCAGGCGACTCCTAGCGAAAGCTGCCGTATTTTCCCAATCATCCGCTTATGTTGAACTGCTCTACATGCTACCTCAGAAGTAGGTAACTGGGTAATACAACGGCCATTGCTAATGAGGTACCTGGCGGTAGGTACAAAACGGTAGGGATAGAGACCCCCGATTTTTAAAGCTCATCATGGAGGATGGAACGAAGAGGACTGTGATATCAGTCTAAACGTCGGTGGGAGACGAGGCTGCTACCACCGGTGGGCACAGCGACTTTCGGCCACACCTCCACTGCAAAGAGGGTAGGTCGCAGTAGTTGTAGTACTACCGTCAAACCAGCTTTACACACACATGTGCCACAGTTCATGAAGACTCGGACCAAGAAAGAGTAAAGTAAGAAAGTAAGCACTAACGTAGAAGAAGAGCTTCTTTACTCCCTTGTGTCTGGAAGAAGCCAAGCAAGGAGGGGTTGAAAGCGAAAGCCAGATACAAGACGGTGTTCGGAATTTGCAACCATCTCGAGAACAAGCCCGATCTGAAGGAAGAGGAGGTGAAACGACTGGCTTGAGCTAAAGAGGAGGTAAAGAACCACTCGAAATTGGTGCAATGCCTCGGATCCAGCGTATGCTAACCGCATTCAGAAGCATATCGCTGTAAAGAGGCCGAAGTGTAAAGACGTAGCCGGGAAGCTAGGCGTAAGGCACGTGGATAAACTAACAACGCCCAAAGCAGCGGCGGCAGCCAATGAGTTAGCAAAACGGCATTTGACCGTCGCGCTCATAGACCGCAGTAACCCGCTGGAACAAATGTCATAGGACCGGAGGAAAATAGTGCAAATAAAGCCCTCCTCTCCAGAACGGACGCCGAACCGAGCGCATTTATGCCGTCATTTGATGGAGCAGGATGGCTTAGCGGTGTCAAAATTCTCAAATCTAACGACGACCCGATGCTAACATGGGTGGGTCAGAACGCTTCCAAGCGTTCGGAAAAAGCGAAGCTGGGAGTGGTCGGCCGCAGTAGTATCCTATCGGTTCCCAAACCGAAGGTAACCATTCCTCGCGTGGTGGACCCGAAACAGCTCTGCGGCTACTGCAACGACAGAATCCGGACTTGGCAACTACCGACCGGAGCGCGTTAAGTGTGGCGAAATCTATCAACGAAGGTGGAGGCCAAAGCTATATTCTCCAGATCAATAAGGCGGCAGAGGATATTCTGTACGTAAAGTTCGGGAAGATGGCATGAGGCGTTGAAGGCGTGTTCCTTCGTCTCAAGAAGCGCCACCCCGCGGATGGCAACAAAAACGCGTTGGAGACTAGTAAAGTAGGAAAGAATCTCAGCAAAGAAGAGATCATGGCTACTTCAGTTGTCCTACAGGAGGTGGAGAAAGAATCCGGTCAGCAGTATGATGATACAGAACCAAGAGCTGAGGTTACTCCAAGTGAAACTCCACAAAGTCAGGTCGCCTCTGCCGGGCTTTTCTCAATTTAGAGAAGTGCGGCTACGACGTGGATTTAGTTCAGAAACCATGGATTGCATCGGGTAACGTGGTCCCTGGACTGACGCACAAAACTATGCATCATACACCCAAAGGGTAATTAACAAGGTAAGATCAGCAATATTAGTGAAGAAGAGCCTATTTCCTCATATTGATATAAGTCTTTCCACAGATAATCTGACGGTTGCGGCAGTGAAGGATGCCATGGATGAGTCTTTGCTCATTGCATCCTGTTATTGCAAGGTTCCAACGACAGAGCTCCAAAGACTGGCGGCTCCAAAATAAATGCTGGCAAAGTCATAAATGCAAGCATTGGACAGGAAGGAACTGCGCCAAGGCGCCCTTTACTTCAAAATTCTCTGCAAATATTAGCACTTAATAACTTGTGAATCTAAATGTGTTAAATTGCAGCCAATTTTGATAAGCATACACACAAACATACTCGCATAAAGCCAGCACATTGCATATGTGTGTGTGTTTGTTGTGCTGTATGAGTGCAAAAAGCAAAGTATGTGTGATTTAATTGTATTCACCATATTTGTCGGTTACAAGCGGCTGCCACAGATTGTATTTTTGCCTTCACACATACTTATGAACACTATTTTAAATGCAGACACACACACACATATACGTGCATGTATTGTGCGCCAACTATGTTATCTAACCTCAACTTGCTAACTGTAAATGCAAAAACATGAATGCAATTTGTGCAAACATGAAAATTCACTTAAAACCACAAAATGCAACTAAATGCGCCGAGCGAACGCGCGCACACACATACATACATATATACATGTGTGTGTGTTTGTATTTTTAGCTTTAAGTAGAAAATCAAACACATATGACGAAGCCAACAAATGAATTAAGTCACCCACACAGAAGCATATGCGCGTATGTATATATATATATGTATGTGAGTATGTGTGTGTGTGTGTGGTTATGCAAAATTTAATGGGTATGCAGTTGAATGCAATCAATGGTCAACGCTAGGCCAAAGCAAGCATGCAGCATGCCACACTGTGCCTTTGAGTATATATATATATATGTGTGTGTATGTGTGTTTGGAAGGAAATCCACCCACGCTGCTTTTACCACACAAATCTCTTTGCTTATGTATGTGTGTGCGCATTTCAATAACTGTTAGCGCCACACAAGCGCTGAAACGTTATGAGCCGGCATGTGCGCCTAAATGTATGCTATGCAAAGCATGCATGCAACCGCAGAATGCCAACAGCGCAGCGCTGCGATTCAGTGCGAGTGCTCAGTTGAAAGTGAACGCACGCACACACACACACATTCGCAGCAAATACCAGCAGTAAGCAAGTGCGCGCCTTAAAACCGTTAGACGTAAAGAAAAACCTGAGGTTAGTTAATGGAACTGCGAAGGTGAAGATGTGAAAGGAATTTATTTGTGAAAATGTTGCTTGTGGTTTAAGTTGTGTTGCCGTTATAAATGCAACAAATATAAATTGTACACACATATATATTGGTGGCTATTACGTATGCAAAACGCCAATTGTGCGGTCAAGTGCACTCAAATTGACTTGGTTGTTGTTGGTTGTTGGTACAGAGCTTTCTATGCTGCTGCATTCATGGGCGTCTAAAAAGCTTGAAAGCCTCAAACTGAGACCATAAAAAACTGGTTTAACCACAATTGCGGTTTATCTTTGGCAAAGTCATTTAGTTTCAATTTCAAAAGCGGCTAACGGAATTATGCTAGGCAGCAGGTAATAAAATGGACATGTACTAAGTGCTGCCATAAGTTTTGTTACGAGTTCAGGACGTTATAAAAAGGAAACGAAAAAGGCAGAATTTTGCTGGACGATCCAATGCTCACCAAAGGAGGGAATATTGCTTAACTACGCTTTCTAAAACTCCTTTCTAGTACACTTTTTCCCCAGTTTTTACCTCACTTTTCACAGAAGTGAAGAGATGGATGACTGTGACGGTCGCAGTTGATCTCCTGGAATAACATTTGCTTGCGACTTTAGAAGTTTTTGCGTAAATTTTGTCGCATTTCTTATAAAAAACTTCTTCTACAGCGAGCTTTTTGCCATCCGCCTAGAAAATACGTTTCTAATTCGCTTCAAGCGCATTGTCAGAAACCGACCGACGGTAGGCTTTGAGGTGAGATCATCTCAGATATTGGTGGTTGATTCGATTTTTGTTTTTGGAACTAAAATCGAGTAGTGGAATCGAAACAAGTCTGATCTACGTAAGCGGAACGGACCCGAATTTCGAGCCGGCCAAAGACTGTCAACTCGGCAGATTTCTACCGTTATAAAAAACAACAACAGACAGTCGAAACAGAGTACTTCACCCCGCGTATCTGTTGCGAAAAAGGCGAAGGCTCTTCTTTTCGCTAAAGTGATGATGGCAATAGTTTTCTTGTACTCCAAAAGTGTGATGTACATCGAAGGCCTGGAGAAGCAGAAGGTCCACTATGCGTAATTGTAGAAACCACAATCCCATTTAGCAAAGAAAACACTGATCCTCACTTGTGACAATACGGCGGCGCATATTTCTGCCGCAGGCTAAGCTGCACGTGTCTGCAACTTTTTTTCTGTTTCCAAGGAGATTATCACCCCAGCGGAGACCAACTTTGTGGATCTATAGAAAAATATCGACATTCTACAGACGCGCAATTTTTTAGCAAAATTTGTTTTTTATTCAACATACATAGTTCCCTTCAAGGGTGATACATTGATTATAGCGACCCTCCAACTTTTCGATACCTTGTAGTACGATTTATCTTCAAAATAGGCCTCAAATTCGGCGATAACCCCTTCATTTAGCGAAAGTTTCTTCCCAGACAGCATTCTTTCAAGATCTGAGAACATAAAATAGTCGTGACTGATATGTTGTACACGTTCAGTTGGAGTGCTTACTATCTCGAACAACTCCACTTTCTTCTTCTTCTTTACGGGCGTAGGCATCGCTTACTCGGTTATAGCCGAGTTAACAACAGCACATCAGTCGTTTCTTCTTTTCGCAATTTGACGCCAATCCGCGGTAGTAAGTGCAACCAGGTACTTCTTAACTTTATCTCTCCAACGAAGTAGAGACCATCCTCGGTGTCAGAATTGGAGCGTTTTCATCCATACGGACGACATTACCCAGCCATGTCAATGTCGTCGTATAACTCGTACAGCTCATCGTTCCACCGAATGCGATATTCGCCATTGCCAATCCACAAAGGACCACAAATCTTCAGCAGAGCCTTTCTCTCGAAGACTCCCAATATCGACTCATCAGATGTCGTCATCGTTCACCATATAGTAGGATGGGAATAATGAGGGCTTATAGAGTTTGGTTTTTGTTCATCGAGAGAGGACTTTACTTCTCAATTGCCTACTCAGTTCGAAGTAGCACCTGTTGGCAAGAGTTATTCTGCGTTGGATTTCGTGAAAGATATTGTTGTTGGTGTTAACACTGGTTCCATGATGGACGAAATTATCTACGATTTCGCCAATATTATTATATCATAGATAATTATAAATATTTTAGCTTGATTTGAAATGATCAAAAAATATTTATTGTAAATATTGTAGTTGAACAGCATTCTCCACATTATCAAGTACACTAAAGAAAAATAATGGTTAACTTCTGTAAATATGTAAGGTTTATAAGTGATTAAGAGTTAAAAATACCTTTTCACCACTTAAAGGGAAAATTTTCACAACGCTTTCAAGCACATTATGGGCACTTAATTATTTAGCGGCACTCAAAATCAACTACTTGCCGGATTCGCTTAATTATTTAAATAACACCTACCTTTATGAGAGATATTTTTACATTTCAATTTAAAATTCAACTTTTATTTTTAGCCACTCAATTAAACAATACGAACTGCAATTAAAATTCACTTGCATCGAACCAACACAGTCAGTTAGTGAAGCAGCAGTTATGAGTAGGCGACGAAAATGCAACAAATTGGCGGAATTTGAGAATGAGAGTGTCGATGAGTATAGCGACGAGCAACACTACAATGATGGGCTAAAAAATGCGGGGGCACAGAATTTATTCAACAACCCTGTAATGGCATTTCTCGCCACACTGAGCAGCATAATCTTCTGGTGCATCTATTGGTTGGCAAAAGCACTGATTGTGGTAAGTTAAAACAAGTGAAAATGTTTATTCATTTTTTTTTTTTTGTGATTTAAAAATAAACAAGAAAAAATTTTAACTTCAACTGCACCAATGTTAGAATACACTTTGCAGGTAGTATACAAATGCCTTTATCTTGATATTGATCGTTCCATTTACATGACAGCTATAAGCTATAGCAGTCCGATCTGACAAATTTCTTCAGAGATTATAGCGAAGCCTTGGATAATCAGCTGTGCCGAGTTTCGTGAAAATAACTCTTTAAATAAAAAAAATTCCATTCAAGGACTTGAGTTCGATCATTCCGTTTATATGACAACTATGTATTTGGTATTGGTGATTCCGACAAATGAGTAGGTTCTTGAGGAGAAATGTAAGGTCAAATCATACGAAAAAAGCCATGTTTTTGTGATTTTTTTCCTGACGACACAGTTAAAATTTATTTATTCAATCAATGGTACATTGAAGTATGATATTCGAAAAATGTCTCATCAATTTTTTACAAAGAAATATTAAAAAATACGGCAAGGGCAGCAATTGTCCGGACGGGTCTCGAAAAAAAGTTGAATTGCGGTGCCCCTCATAACTCGTTGCTGGATCATCCGAAATCAAAAAATGAAAGTTCATTCGTTAGATAACAGTTTTCCCCAAGTAACGCTGTAAGAGTTTTTTTGAAAATCCAATTTCTGAATTTTTTCGAAGACTTCGAAGTGAAAAACACAATTTTTTGGGAAAAATCGGCTAATTTGTTATTGCGAAAACAAAATTATGAACAAAAAAATAAAAAAAACTCTCCAGCGCTACCTTGTAAAATATGGTATATACAGAAATAGTGTTTAAAACTTCAAGAGGATCGGTGCAGTAGTTTTGAAGTTATGAGGGGCACCGGCTTTGAAAACGTGAGTTGTGGGAAAAACACGTTTAAAGTTTCACAGAGGCTCACAATCAAATCGGAGGGCGGAGACTTACAAGTGTATATCTCCGTCAATTTTGCTTCAATTGTTCTCAAATTTTCACGGAATAATCTTAAGATATTGTATATTAATATAAAATAAAAAAAATACCCTACTCTCCCCTTAATTGAGGTCCTAATTTGAATATTTAAGAAACTTTGTCAGATATTTAAATACTTTTTAAATATTTTTGTAACATTTATACTTAAAATTTGTTTCAGTTTGCTGGCATCTTCATGATTGTTACGTTCATATTTCCTCATAAAATCATTGGACTTTTCAACCACTTTTTGGATCAGGAGAACGTGGAGCAGTACTTCAGGGATGAATTGTAGATTGTGCTGCAAATAATGAACAGTTAAGTGGTGTTCTCATTGGATTACTAAGTAAACGAGCTGAATTTACAAGATTAAGCTAACTACCTAGCGATTTTAGCGGGAACACAAAATTTCTATACTTCGTTTTGGTGCAAAATTATGTATTTACTTCTCTAAAGATAGTTTTTGGAAGTACATATGTTCAGATTTGGATTTTTAATTTTCTCAATAATGTAGTTTTGAACAATTAATTTCAATAATTAATAACAGTTGGGGGATGGGATCATTTGTAGAACTTTTACATATGGCTCAAGCAGCGCACGACTTATAGCCTTAGACCTCTGGAGGAAAGGAGATCCGGCAGGTCAACTCTAGAAGCTATAAAATACCTCATTTTTGGCGACTTGAAATGTCCGAAACGCTGTCAAAAGCGCTAGATGAGTGGATATGATCCACGCTCTCGAAAAACCCTTTAAAAACTCCGACTACCTCAGAGCTGTGGTGCGGAGCTACCTTAGTAACTTAAAACAGCTGAACCAAACTAGAGAGGGATCACGACAGATAGCGGTCACGTCAAGAGCAGCATAAGCATTCATTCTAGGCCCAGACTTGTGGAACATCAGCTACAACGCTACTCGAAATGCCAGACTAATCGTGCTTAATCGTACGCGGACGACATTGCAGCAGTAATTATTAGCACGAAACACAGAAAAAGGGCGAAGAAAGCTTAATCAGGTCAAAATACGGGCGCAAGCATGGCTCGACTCATACAACCTTCAGCTCGCTTCGAAAAAAACAAAGCTACTACTGCTAGCACATACCCCTCGAAATAAGTATGCATTCTTAGAGCACAAAAAGTAGTAAACTATTTAGGCGTAAAAATGGACCCCAGACTAACCTTCTTGGTAAAAGACTCTCCAAGACCCCGCAAAAATCACCTCCCAACTTAGCAGACTAATGGCCAACATAGGAAGCCCCAGTAAAGGAAAGTGAAAGCTTCTAATGTCGACCAATATCCGCGTCCTATTATAGGAGCTGAGGTCTGGGCAGATGTGCTTAAAAAGAAAAAACCGACGAAAGGTAGTGGCCAGAGTGAACCGCACCACAGCCCTCAGAGTTGCATCAGCCTACCAAATAGTGTCAGGCGACGCAATATTAGTTATAAGCCTTAATGCCCCAATGACCTTCTGGCATACGAAAGGGAAAAGCTGTGGGAGCTACAATAGCAACAAAGACGAGAGAATGAGAGATAAAGGACCTACACTTATGGACAAGCCGCAAATTCCGAGAAATCGACCTTTACACAACTCAGCTATTATCCGGTCACGGATACTTCAAAAAGTACCACCACAAAATGGGAAAAGTCAAAAAGCCGTTATGCCTATACAACTACACGATAGAGTACGGCACTGAACACATATTCTCCCTATTATCATATTACCCTATATTGTGTGTGCTTAATAATGTACAAAAAGTCCGAATAAAATTTCCCAAGGAAGTCCTTTTTTTACCTTGAAACCCTAACCCCTCCTTAAATGTGTGCGATGGCAACGCGAACGAACCGCCATAGATGACCTAGTTGGCCCGATCGACTTACCGATCTAAAAGGGGTTATATCTCCGAAATAACAGTCTTTGGCTGAATAAAATCCGGATCAATTACGGTGCATAAAACCGGCTATAGGAGCCCTGTGCAGCTTCGTTCTGAATACTGTAATTCCTACTTATCCAGAATAGACCCCAACACACCCAATATATGTCTCCGCATGACATTGGTCACCTGTTTGCATGCCCCATCAACGCCACTCATCTGACACCCTTCTCCCTTTGGTCCGCCCCCGTCGAAACAGCACGTTTCTTGGGCCTTCCGTTGGATGACGACGACAAAAAAATAGCTAATCCATTCCCGGGTGGGCGACGGTTCCTGAGAGGGAGGTTTTTAGTGACCTGCAAGTGACACATACCGTTGCTGTGACGATAGCACTGATAATGCGGAGGATTTCCGCCCCTCGCTGAAAGATTTCGAAGATGAATCTACACTTTTCACTATGGAATTGAGATATAAACTGCTCCAAAATAAGAAATAAGTGCAAAACATAACGACATATGTTTTGTTGTTTCACAGCGGATTTTCGACCTAACCTCTATCTTCAAAGATGGTCAAGACTTATATTTGCCATATAAAAACACTTTTTGTACATTTTTATACAATAATGTAATTTTCTTTATTACGAATCATAATATTCTGCTCAGCCATGCTTCTTCTTAAACAAACAGCTATTGATTTCGTTATTCCACTTTGTTGTTGCTTTGAAAATAGTTAAAAGAAATAGATTTATCTTCTTTATTAGCGCTATACTATTTCTGTTGTTTTTGTATTTTTGCTATGTAAATTAAAATAATTCAATGCTTTACACTACTAGGTTGTAACATATGCTATGTATATATATTAGTTACATATTCTTTTGTATACATATATAGGTCATTTAGTTTATATATAGATGCTTGTATACATATATTTTTCGATTTTGTATTTTTTATTAAAGTATTAATTGTTATGCGCTGCTTGAAAGCTGCTCAAGTGAACTAATAAAAATGTGATCACCCTAAAGAAGCAAAAATCGTCTCAAATATCAATCGCATGTACTTATATTTTATTATAATATAGCGTATAATAAATTGTAATTTTTGTAAAAATTTAAAAATAATTAATTGGAATTTCAAGATATCAATAAATCGCAAAAAAATAATTTCAAAGTAGAAATCTTGCACAATTATAAAAAACCAAAATTTTAATTATAATTTTTAACCTACTGGAACTCTCCACTACTAAAGTTTATTAGCAAACTCTCTATTAGCTGCTGTTTTATTATTACTTTTGTTTTTTTTTTTTTTGTTTAAAATAATTTATTTTTTTGTTTAAAATAATTTATTTTTTTTTTTTTGTTTCAAATATTTTTTTTTTTATAAAATTTAGACTGCTTGTTTTGCAGCGCATCGTTAGTGTTTTTGCTTCAAACTACGCTCAATTGCTTAATTTAATAATTTTTTCTTATTTTACATTTATATTTTTGTAAAATTTTTAGCAGCATTAGGTTTTCAAATGAAATTGTGGTTTTGTTTAATGTATTTTAAATGATTTACTTTTTTCAAATGCAAAATTTTTTAAGTGTTGCAATGTGTGCAAAATTTTTTTCTAAAAATGCTTAAGTGCTTTATTTTGCAAAAAAATATCATTTTGTAAAAAAAATATTAAATAAATTTTTTAAATATTTTATATATAAAAAATAGTTTTTATTTTTTTTAGATTACTTTTATATTTCAAAAATTAAATTTTATTTAAAAAAAAAACATTTTTCCAAAAATAAGTGTATGTATATTTGTAAAAAGAAATATTAAATTATTTTTAAATATAAAAATTATATGAAAAAATATAAAAAATATTTTTTTAATAATTTTTGAAATAACTAAACAAAAACTTAAAAAATGATTTAAAATTAATTCAGAATTTTTATTTTTTTTTTAATTTTTTTTATAGTTAAAAAATAAGTTTTTTAATATTCGTTTTACAAATATACATTAATTTTTGGCAAAATATTTTCTTAAATATAATATTTAATATAAAATATACAAATAATATAAAATATTTAAAAAATTTATTTTTAATATTTTTTAATGTTTATAAAAAAATTATTAAAAACTTTTTTATATATTTTCAAAACAAAAAATCAAAATAATTTTTCAGCAAATGTTAAGCAGTTCAACTCAAAAATATTATTGCATTCGCTGTCTCGTTTAGCGTTTTAAAGTCAAATGGCATTTAAAATTATTAGATACTTCCCACACAATTCTATTGCGTTTTAGCTTCATTTTGAATTCACCTATTTTTTTCATATGCTAGATATTAATGCTATTTTGCGTCGGAGATTTCATTTGTGTATGCATATATGTACTTATTTCTTTATAAATATAATTCTTAATAAAATCTCATATTTTCATATATTTTTGCTATTTCAGTGCCTGCATTTGTCACAAAACGAAAAATAATTCAGTTAATATATGTATATTTTTTAATCAGCTTAATAGTGTATATTTTTTGTCTATTTGTAAAAATGTAAATTGCATTAAATTTGTATGTATATATTATTTTCATTAATTAACATTATGCACTTCGCTCGAACTGATGATCTCGAACTGATCCTTGGCGGAGATTTCCGAATCTGATTCAGATGGAGTGTGCGAGCTGGAATACAAAGGCAATGCTTGACTGTTATTTTCTGTATATATTTTTGCGGCTATGTTTGAGTACATATATATGTACATATTTATTTGTATGTCATTTAAAAAGCAGTAAATTGGGTTCTGGCGGCAGCGTTATGAAACTTTAATGTTAATGACTTGTGTAAAAAGCTTTGAGCGAAAAAAATATTGAATAATAAATAAATGTATGTGTGGAAACAATATACAGTAATACATTAGTAGTTGTATGCGACAATAAATTATTTAATATTCTCATTTAAATTTAAAAATTTATGTTTTTTTAATAGGAATAAGATTGTAAATAAAAATGCAGTAGCACTTTGGTTAAATATATAATAAATAGTCGTTAGCGATATTTTGAGCTGTTACTATGTGTTAAGAGTATGTGCGATGCAGTGCTGCGAACTGAAACAACTGAATCAATAAAGTTTCGAACTTATTTTTAAAACACCATGCAAAATGTAGACCGAATTTTTACTGAAGCATGAAATTAGTATGAGAAATTTAATGTATACGGTTTTACACAGCTAAGTGTCAACGAAACCCAAACAACATTTGAGTTTAAACTTCGCTGATACTCTAACCTCAAAAATGATATTGATTTAAATGACTGTAAATATTTATAGAAACCAATGGTTGTGCCTTTAAACAACAAAAATGACTTTTAGAAATACCAAATTCACAAAAAAAAATATATTTCATGTACTGTTAGCGCATATGTGTAAATTTTTCGCATAACTGAAATTAAACGCGTTTATAAGCCAATTAAAACGATTTTTTCTGGAACAAAGCATGTGACTTTTTATTACGGAACTTATTAAAGCAATAAATACGTAAAGTAAGAGTGGAAAATAAATATAATTTTACTAATTTTAAAACATTACATATTAGTTTTTCAATTATTAATAAGTCTTGCTCGCTGGCGGTTATTATTAGGTCTGCTAAGAGTTCTGTTAGCGTTGTAGGCACTTGGTTGTGAACAGGGTTGCAAATAATAGATAAAAATAATAACTGAATTAACATTGGAATTAAATTATTTTTATCTTTTAAGGCTGAAAATCTTACAGAAAAATTTTTAAACCCAAGTACAGATTAAAAAAAAAATTTAAGCAAAATTTTTGATATGAATATTAAAAATAAATAAATAAAACCAAATACGGGAACGTAAAAAAAAGTTATAACCCGAAATGTTTGAAATAAAAAACTAAAACCAAATTTTTAATCCCAAATATCAAAATTCAAAACAAAAAAATATTTAATTCTAACCCTTTAATTAGAAATAAAGGAAATATTTTATGTTTATGTTTGCATTTTTTCTTGGATTAAAAATTAAATTATTGTTTAATTTAATTTAAAAAAATTAAATTTTACATTTTCGAAGATGTTTGAAATTTAAAATTGAAAATTAAATTATTTTTAACTTACAAATTTTAATAACCCATAAAAAAATTCTCAACATCTCCTATTAAATTTTAAACTACAAATTTTTGCACCCGAAATCAGATTTAAGAATTATATTTTCAAACATCTTGGGTTAAAAATTTTATTTTTTAATTTAAGTAAACAAATTTCAATTGAAATTTTTCCAAGATGTTTGGGATCCAAAATTGAAATTTAAAATTATTTAATTATTTTTAATTTAAAAATTTAAGTAAAAAAATTCTCAATATCTTTAATTAATTTTTGAATTATAAATTTTTACAAGCAAAACCAGAATTAAAAAATTTTTTTTTAATCCCGATCAAGGTTTCAAACATCTTGAATTAAAAATTAGAAATATTTTTTAAATTAATTAAAATATTTAAATTTAAAAGTTTACAAGATGTTTGTGATTCAAAGTGGATTTTAATTAATTAATTTTTAACTTAAAAATCGGAGTAACGAATAAAAAAATTCTGCTTCTTAAAATAAAATTTTAAATTCTAAATTTTTGCACCGAAAATCAGAATTAAAAATTGAAAAAATTTATTTTTTTTTAATCCCGAATCAAGAATCGACAAAAAGTTTTAATTATCAAAATTTGTAACCCTGGTTGTAGTAAAAGGCGCTTACAGCTGATTTCATATAATAATAAAAGCTAAGAGATTTCGCTTAAATAAGCATGTTAAAATGCGATGCTATGTCTGTAGATTTGGACATTTTTACATAATTTATTTAAAACAATTTTAATATCAATTAATCACCAATTTAATACTAAAATTAAACCAAGCAAAAGATATACAATTATATATAAACCTCAAATTTCTTAATTCTCCACAACCAATGCCATTAGTTCAATTATATTTAATCAATTACATACATAAATTAAAATTTTATTTATTATATATTATTATAAAGAATTTAGTAATAAATTATAAATGTATTTGGTTAGAAAATCAAAAAAAAATTAATAAAGTTAAATTGAAATGGAATATGCCAAAAATAAAATGTATATGTATTAAAGCAGCATTTAACGATTGAAAGACATGCAAAAATAAGTATAATTAAAAATATATGCTATAAATGTCGAAATAATTAAATTAATGACAAATAGAGAGCCGTTATATAGAGAGCTTGTTTTACATAAATAAATTACATTAAATGAAATATCGAAAGCGCACTTTAACTGCATACACTCAACACCAAAACTGTTGCGCACAAACCCAAAATGCTGCCAAAAAAGGCTACAGCTCACCCTTTAACGTCTGACTCAGCGGTCGCTTCGCTGTTATCAACACCACCTACAGCACTGCTACTCGCGGCCTCCTCGGCGCACGCAGTGCTATCGCCAGTGGCTTTGCGGCGACGTAACTCGATATCCGCGTCATGTTCCTTCACCTCTTCGATCTTCTCCGCTTCCAGTGGTATCGCTTCGGGTGCCGTGTCTTCTTCTGCATCGCTGTCCTTCTCTTTTTTCTTAGATTTGGATTTGTTGCGTTTCTCCGAGGATTTCGATTTTTCTTCCTCAGCAACATAGTTGCTCTGTATTTTTTATAAATGTAAAAATATATATTTTTTTTAACTATATGTGTATTTTTTAGTAAAATTAGTAGCGTTACTCACTTCGTAGAGCGGCCAAAATGATGCAAAGAATCCAACGTCTTCGGTTAAGTTCGGCAGCAGCCAGAAATGCAATTTGCCATAAGTCACCAGCCATACGAGTGTGAAAACAATCAGTCGTATTACTGTCAAAGTCAATATGAGTACGAGGAATCCAGCCGCCGCCACAGACAAATAGTAGACACCTTTACGCAATAGTGGTGGCCAGAGTGGGAACAAACAGATCAGTATAGCGCCCAGCAATAAGATTAAACCGTAAATCCAGTAGTGTATTGGTATGGGGTCATAAATCCAAATGTACGGCTCCGAACCATCAACGAAAACCTGTTCATGATGCATGTCCAAGCGTATTTTTCGCTTGCGCTTCTCTTTCTTCTCAACGGCACCGCCACCACCACTGCCGGCACCAGCACTTATATTGCCATCACCCATGCCATTGGCACCGCTGGCTTCAGCTTCAGCCTCGGTATCTTTCTTCTCATCCTTCTCCTTCTTCTTGTGCTGTGGCTCTTTTTCATCACTTTTGTTTTTCGTTGTTTTACTACCTGTAGCTGCCCCACTGCCACGCATCTCCTCCAACGAGACGGGCACTTTTTTGGCGCGATGGAAAAATTTATGCTCCAACATGACGTCCAAAAATTCGATAGCCTGTTCACGTGTGGTGAAGAGCGCGTCATCGCCTTGTGCGAATTTCGACTTTAGCAAAGCATCCAGCGCCTTATTCGATATGAAATACTGCACATTGTGGCTGAGGAATTTCGTTTTCTTTGATTTGACGTTTGCCTTCATCCATTTGGCGACCTTGAATTCCTCCTTCGAAGGCTTCTCAACTTCTTGTTCGCCAGGGCCTGTGTACTCCTGTAAGACAAAGATAAAAGATTTTCTGGTGATTAATAATAAAATTCATAAGAAATTTTGGGATTATGTTTGTTAATATTTCTCAATTATTCACTTATCACTAAGCACACACAAATGAAAAAACAAAAATGAAATGTATAACTTGAAATAAACTAAATGCAAATATTATATGTGCGAATAATCTTTAACAAAAAATAAAGTGCGGAAACCACAAAAAACCCCAAATGAAAGTATGAGATTATGTCTGATAAAATTTTCTTGAAATTAATAAATAAAACCGCAAACGGAAAAAAGCAAAATCATAATTATAAAATAATGCACAAAAACGGAACAAAGTAAAATTATAAGAAAAAAAAATTAAAAAATAAAAAAAGAAATAAAATAGAAAATAAATATATAAAAATTAAAAAAGAGATATAAAAAAAATAATAATAAAATAAAATTATATAAAAATAATAATAAAATAAAATAAACCAAAAATAATAACAAAAGAAATAAAATTAAAAAGAAAAATTAGAATAGTTTATCACACATCACTACTTCAACCAAAAACAATAAATAAAAAATAAACATATTTTTAACGTTAATATTTCCATTTATATAAAATTAAATTCATTATAAACAATTCCTGCACAAACCGCAACAATAGTTAATTATTGACAATCACTTGAATAGTTAAATTTAGTGTTTATAAATATACACGTCAACTTTTATATGAGATAATCAGCGATAAAAACTATGAATACGAAATTCTTGTAAATTGTACGTATGCAAGTCGTTTAGTATGATCTCAGCTGATGTCACAAACAAAAACAGCTGTGCGCAAATAAGTGTGAGTATACAAACGATCTTGCGAAAAATCTAAAAAAAATATAAAATCAGATAAAATATCGTTATACAGTATACGATTTCTGCATATGACGTCATTGTGAGGCGCGCTAATCTCTAAAATTGTGTTGTGAATACCCCACTTTGGTGCCAGCTTAGCTTTTTGTGGGTATGTGGCGATTCGGTGACGTGTTGTTTTCTTGTCACACCAAATAAAAACAAATGTTTGCATACATACGTCGCTGCATTTAAAGCATTTATTAGCAACTTTCGAAAGTCGACAAACAAATTGGGAAAATGGAGCATGTAAAAAGTGTGGCCAACACAATCGAAAGTACAAATTTATCGATTTTTAAATTTTAACGAGTTAAAGTAGCTCAAATATTTTTCTGCGAAGGGTGTAAAAGTCCTTGTATTTCCGCAACGACGCAGTAAAAACTGTTGATGTAAAATTTTAATTTAAAAAAGTTGATTTCTTTGGATGTGGAACGGAGTATTTCACAACATTTGCTTATCGATTATTATATTATTAAAAATGTACTAACATCCCCATCATCTTCCACATATTGCTCCTCTTCCTCTTCGTGGTGATGTGTTTCCTCTTCCATATTTATAATTTAAAAAAAAGTAAATTTGTTTTTAATATTTCTTGTCTTATAATTGCGCGATAAAAAAAAACTTTTGTTTTTTTTATATATTTTTATATAAATTTTTTTTTCTCCGGAAGACAAGTCACGTTGATAGTCGCTTCGTTACTCACAAAACTTCAACACAATACTGAATTGTATTAAAATATGGCAGTGAGCACCTAGCAAGTGGTCAGACATTCAATCAGCCAACAAGCAAGTCAGTCAGTGGAACAACTTTCTCCTCTAACAAAAACAGCAACAATCACAGCGCAGCGCCAACGTATGTGTAATCATAACAAAAAGCCACAGAAGAATTAAAAACGCAGAAAAATTACAAGTGTACAACAACAACGATAGCAAAGAAGAGAATTAGGAAATCTTCTGGGAGACGGCTGGCAACAAGTGTTGAAATAGCTAGAAACAGCTGAGAGGCAAAATAAATATTTGTTAAGTGAACTTACGCCAAACTAAGCTCAAAAGCAAAGAGTGCGATATTTATATATTATATTTGTATGGAGAGCGAGCAAATGGGAATCCCAATTGTAGACATTGAACAAGCAAGCATTTGAGTTTAAGAAGTTATAGAAATCAAACGATAGGAAAATATAATATAGTATTATACAAAAAAAAAACTTTAATCACAAAATATGACATTTTTAAAGAAATTATAAACACCAGTGACAAACATATTACAGGTATCTACTTTCAAATTGGTGGTCTTATAAGCAAAACAGCAATTAAATTGAGATGCTAACAAGGGAAGAAGAGCATTACTAAAGGAGTATGTAAATTTAAAATTCGCTCCAATCTCAATATCACTCAGTAATTTTTTAAATATATTAAAATATATCTCTATTGACGGAGTAACAGCTTTGCTGCGCTCTTTCTCAATTGCTTTTCGCTCAATTTTATTTACATATATCGTTTTTATTCACGCTCAAAACTAGTTTGGAAATTTCTGGTTTGCTCCATGTGCTTAAATTATTATAATTTTTTTATTTGCATATGCATCTTTTATTGTTTTCTCTTTCAGCTGATTTTCTACGTCATATGTAGTCAGCACGTTTTCTTTGCATTTGGACTATGCTTTGTTATGTATAATTTTTTTTTCTTTTGTAACAACTCTTAATATTTTTAGTTTACAATTTCTTATAAAATTTTATTGATTAACCTTTTCGAAATTTCTATATGCTTTAAAATTTTCGAAGTGACGTTCTCATTCTTCGTTAGTATTTGTAGCTCTTACAAAATAATAGTGTAAGAAGTGCTAGTAGGAAATCCAGTTAACACTAACTAGTTATAAGCATTTTAAAATAACATTGATATATTAAAGGAATGGCCTTGGAAATGAAGCCACGTAACTATCAAATATTCATAAATGTATGATGATCGATTTTGAAAAATAATAAATACATATTTTAGTAGGTATTCCCGAATATTTTGTTATGCAATAATGGAAATATACTCTCACGTTAAGTAAAATCGAAGCCAGACACAAGCCAAATGCAAAATAACACTTGAATAAATATTTTTGGATTTGTTGCTGCAACAATTTCCGTATTACAATTATTTAATCATGGAATGGCTTTTTATTTTCTTGCGTTAAAGTTATTTCAGGTCATAAGTTAATCGACAATAAAATCCGTCTTTATTATATTATGTAAGGCATTCGAATGCTAGATACTTATCAAATAAATATGCACACAAATTTTCAATTGTAAATCACTCACTAATTATGACGTTATCCTGTTGTACATATGTAGAAATAAAATTGCTTAATTGTTTGCTGCTTCCAATTGAGACAATTGTAATATGAGTGTTAAACATTTCTCATTCTATCACCAATGTTTCCTAAAGCATTACTACAATGGCTTAATATACTTTACATATAATAAGTGGAATTCATGAACTTTTTCAAACGTTTGTAATTTCTGTTTGTTTCAATAGATTTTAAATCGATTTACATACGTTGGCTCTTTAGTTTTCATTCTTATTTATAGATGACTATTAAAAGGTATCCACAAAACGACAAATTTTAATATTATCAAATATCTCCCGCATGGCCCAACTTCTAATTTTGGACATACCTATATAAAGGGTGATTTTTTTGAGGTTAGGATTTTCATGCAGTAGTATTTGACAGATCACGTGGGATGTCAGACATGGTGTCAAAGAGAAAGATGCTCAGTATGCTTTGACATTTCATCATGAATAGACTTACTAACGAGCAACGCTTGCAAATCATTGAATTTTATTACCAAAATCAGTGTTCGGTTCGAAATGTGTTTCGCGTCCGTGTCCGATGAGCGATGAGGCTCATTTCTGGTTGAACGGCTACGTAAATAAGCAAAATTGCCGCATTTGGGGTGAAGAGCAACCAGAAGCCGTTCAAGAACTGCCCATGCATCCCGAAAAATGCACTGTTTGGTGTGGTTTGTACGCTGGTGGAATCATTGGACCGTATTTTTTCAAAGATGCTGTTGGACGCAACGTTACGGTGAATGGCGATCGCTATCGTTCGATGCTAACAAACTTTTTGTTGCCAAAAATGGAAGAACTGAACTTGGTTGACATGTGGTTTCAACAAGATGGCGCTACATGCCACACAGCTCGCGATTCTATGGCCATTTTGAGGGAAAACTTCGGACAACAATTCATCTCAAGAAATGGACCCGTAAGTTGGCCACCAAGATCATGCGATTTAACGCCTTTAGACTATTTTTTGTGGGGCTACGTCAAGTCTAAAGTCTACAGAAATAAGCCAGCAACTATTCCAGCTTTGGAAGACAACATTTCCGAAGAAATTCGGGCTATTCCGGCCGAAATGCTCGAAAAAGTTGCCCAAAATTGGACTTTCCGAATGGACCACCTAAGACGCAGCCGCGGTCAACATTTAAATGAAATTATCTTCAAAAAGTAAATGTCATGAACCAATCTAACGTTTCAAATAAAGAACCGATGAGATTTTGCAAATTTTATGCGTTTTTTTTTTAAAAAAAGTTATCAAGCTCTTAAAAAATCACCCTTTACAACGTATGTAATTAACCTTTGTGTGGGTGTCTTCTTGTAATAGCCATTGTAAAAGAAAATGTTCCTATAATAAATGAAGTAAATTTTGTTTAATTTATTTATGACCACTTCAAGTGTGTTAATTCAGTAATATAAATATAAAATACTTTGGCGGCTTATCAATGAAATGGGTAATCACAGTCTATCAGAAATGTTTACTTTTAATATTGACTGCAAAATCTTCAATATTTTAAAAGTTCACGGTAACAAACACTGATAATCGTAATCTTATCCTCCAATGATTGTATTGAAATCATAATTTTATTTAGGGAAATACCAATTAAATCAGTAAATTATAGTCCATTTATGGATGAGGTAAATAAACAACAAATTATTGTAAAAAAAAAAACAAAAAAAAAAACTTTGACAAATGTGAGCGAAAATAATGTGGGGTCAAATAAATAAAATAGATGTGTGAGCGAAAAAGCGAGTACTGTTCCTCAACACATTTTTTTTTATTTGGACTGACATATACACATCTACGCGCATATATACATGCTGTATATGTTAAGCAATACCAAACGTCTTGAAAAACAAAAACAATCATCCGCAATCTGTCTCACTTGTGCCAACTAGCATCATTTCTGCCCATACTGGCATATTTTTCCAGCAACAAAAACAATAATTAGAGCCGCTAATGCAACAACACAGCAGGTAGAGTAGAACAAAAATTTAAATATTCAAAATTTCATTCTCCATACAACATTTTAAAAGAATAATTTCAATAATTACGTATTATGGCTAATAACCAACACATTCCATATATTTGTTCTATGTCCATAACGATGGCAATCTGCTTGCTTATTCAACAGCAATATACACGCCAGCATGACAATTTTATGTGCGCAATAACTTTTCCACTATTCATTTTTCATATACACAGGTACAAAAATTTGATTCGACAAAATATATGAAAAAAATAACGACATAAACTCAATGTAGGATGCTTTTCAACATCTTTAATGCAAAATTTGTGCATTTTGTTATTTAGTCACTTACATCCTTACGGCGCCTTGAACGTTTCTTTTCAGACATTTTCACCAACTCTTTGTTTCACAAATCAAATACTATTTGTTTTATGATTTCACTGTTCAAATTGATTTAATTATTTGCAAATGAAAATTTTCTTTTCTATATCTTCACTCAACACTTTTTACACCTTTATCTCCACCGACTTCAAAATCAAAAATGATTTTCGCTTTATATTTTCGTATGAGGTTTGTGAATGTAAGAGCAGGATCAACTATATTAGCTCGATATATGATGGAAAAGCAAGTGCCAAAGAGAAACGCCAGCTGTGCTCAAATTGAAAGAAAATAGACATATGTATGTTTTGCTATCTTGTCTCGTCTAAATTGGAGGCTCATCAGAAAAGTCTCAATTACAAAATTTGTTAAATATTTGAAAAATGAAACAAAAAGTATTGTTATTTTACATCATAAATTAAAAATATGCAATTTGTAATAAAAACTTAATTCAAAATTAGTTCAAATGTAACAATATACTTTATTGTATTCATTTCATATATGTCTCAAAGGCTACTCAGTGGCAACGTATTGCCAATCAGCTGTTTTTGTTTTGATTGGGACAAGTAAAACGATGGATTCACTTAAATAACAACAAATGCTTTGGTTATAAACTTTTACAAAACTCAATTGAAAAATATTAAATTAAAGCATATTATCCACAGAAATTAAAATATACTTCCCGTTATAAACGCTGGTAAGTAAGATAAGATACGGCAATATTTGTGGTAAAAATAACAGCATACTTTTTCAGGTTTTTTAACGTAATTCATTTGTTAAAATGTTGCTGAGAGGTAGACAAATTTCGCTAATATCTAGCCTATGTTGGCGCACCGCTGCCTCGCAATTTAGAGAAATGCATATTAAACGTGCGGAACTATACAAGGTAACTGGAGATTTTACTTCTTTACTTTTCATGCATATATACATAGCTTTTTTTGTACACAGAAATGCTTTCGTATTCTGGGCGTTAATGAAGCAGCCGATCAGAACACTGTTCGTAATGCTTATATCGATCTGGTAAAGCGTGTACATCCCGACTCTGGCCTACCAGAAGCAAGTGCTGAACGTTTTCAAGAAGTAGATGAAGCATTCAAAATATTGCAAGAAAAATTTGCCAAAAATCGACGTAATATTCTTGAAGATGAGGAAGAGGAAGTATTTGATATAAAACATACAGCACCGCAACATCGTCAATATCTAAGTTATGACGGCATTGGCGTTGGTAATCCTTTTCAGAGGCAGAAACAATACCAGCAGGTTAAAGCAATGAAAGCGCAGGAACGTGTGCTCAGCCATCGTATTGAAAAATCACAAGCCGGTGAACGCACAATTATGAAAAAAGGCACATTTTATAAGAATCATGCCATCAAAACGAAGTACGGCTTTGATCGTATATGTGAGGATCTCATACAAGAGGCTATGGCAAAGGGTGATTTTGACAATTTGAAGTGTGCTGGCAAACCTTTGAGTAGCGCGCAAACGCAAAATCCTTATTTGGATTTTACAACGCACAAGTTGAATAAAATTCTGCTCGATAACGGTTTCACACCTGAATGGATTACACTACAGCGCGATATACGCGAAGCAGTGGAAAAACTAAAACAGGAGCTGCGTGCGGAACGTGCTTACTTTGGTGACTATCCGTTTGATGAAGAAGAGAATCGCGCTTGGCAAGCAGTTTTGCAGCGCTATAGCGATGATATCAAAGATATTAACAAGAATATAGATAAATATAATCTTATTGTGCCTATACTGCAAAATCAGCTCTTCCGGTTGAATATCGCAAAATTATCTGAGCAAGTGATTAGTGATCCGGAGGCGCTCAAGCACTTTAAAAAACAAAAAGAACCGCCGAGTGAAACTGCGAGTACGGGAAATGCGACTAAAAACGACATATTTTCGTTTTTTGGTTCACTTTTTTGAACATGTTAAAAAAAAAAAAATTGTTTTATAATTGTTGAAGGCACACATTTTTTGTGTGTATATGTGATTTTAAGCCGCTGTAGGCTAGCGTGATATGTTAATATTGTTTGAATATTATAAATAAATTATATAAATAATATTTTCTTAATTAAATTTTTATTTTAACCTATTTTTACAAGTTTCATAAACTTTATTATACAAACTAATTTTTTTTTATTATAAATGCTATCATTGTTTTTCACTGTGTTGGTGTAAATATACAAAGATTTCACGAATTTCATTGTTTTAGGAGCAGTATTGCAGATACCATGGCGCGTGTAGACGTTGACAAAACTTTTTTTTTTTTGAAGTATAATATGGCTATAAGAACTATTTCTATTACCCCCCCAAAAATTGTTACTGAAAATTATAAATAGAAATCAGGAAAAAATCACTTTGCCATCTGCACCCAGTTTGACGGTTTCAGTGGCCAACAGGCGCAGTGCTTTTGGAAAAGCAAAGTGCTCCGCCACATGTATGCGTTTTGTTAAACTTTCTTCAGTATCATCCGGCAGTATGGGCACGCTTGCTTGCACAATAATGCCACCGGTATCCACACCCTAAAAAGTGCGAAATAAAAAGAATGAACATGAAGTTAAATCAAGGTATTTGCATATACCGCTTACCTCATCCACAAAGTGCACTGTACAGCCAGACTCCTTATCGCCAGCATCAAGCGCCTTCTGTTGTACTTTCAAGCCGGGATGTTTAGGCAACAATGACGGATGTATATTCACCAAACGACCCTTCCACTGACGTACAAACTGCTCACTCAATACACGCATAAATCCAGCCAAACACACCAAATCCACATTATGCTCCAACAATTTTTTAGTCATCTCCGCGTCGAAGTCCTCGCGTTTTGCGTATTCTCTATGTGAGATCACCACGGAGGGTATGCCCGCTTTTTCCGCGCGCTCCAGGCCTAACACACCCGCTTTATTCGATATTACCAGGACGATGTCGGCGTGCACACCTTGTGAGGTGTCGCGACAAGCGTCGATGAGTGCTTGCAGATTACTGCCTGTACCGGAGATCAAAACCGCAACCCGCTTACGTGGCTTATTTTGTAATTTCTGTGCGCGCTGCAAGCAACTTTGGAAATTTTCAACTACTACTTGTGGCGCTTCAGACTTGGTGCGCTTCACCACCACGCCGACCCGTGTCGCGCGCTCACGATATTGTAATTCTGCTAACACAGACTGCTCATATTTGGGTGAAACCACTAAAATTACGCCGAGTCCACAGTTGTAGGTGCGTTGCATTTCTTGTGGTGCTACATTACCGGTCGCAGCAAGCCAACCAAAGACTGGTGGTATATTCCATTGTTTCGCATCCAATTGCACAGCTAAGGTTTTGGGTAGTACACGTGGTATATTCTCCGTTAGACCACCGCCAGTAATATGCGCCAAGGCTTTGATATGGCCCTGTTGCACGAGTGGTAACAGTGCCTTGACGTAAATGCGTGTGGGTGTTAGGAATTCCTCACCGAACGTGTTATGACTGAAAGGCGCTTTGTCTTGGAATGTAACGCCAGCTTGTTTCATAATGGCATGCACTAGACTAAAGCCGTTGCTATGCACACCGGACGACGGCAAGCCGATCAGCACATCGCCCGCACGTATTTCATCAGTGCGCGGCAGCAGGCGACTGTATTCAGCAATGCCAAGTGAAAAACCGGCAAGATCATACACATCGGACGCATAAAGCAGTGGCACCTCAGCAATGTGTGTCTCTAAAAAATAAAACAAATATAATTTGGACGCGATATGCGCTCCCTACCTGTACTCACCCACTAAACTGCTGCCTGCTTGCGCCGCGCCTTCAATCACGCCGCCTGTTATCGTAGTTGCGGTTTCTTCCACCAAATCACCGCACGCATAATAGCTCGAGAAAGTCAGCGGTTCAGCGCCGTTACACAATATATCATTCACGCACATCGCCACCAGGTCAATGCCGACCGTACCATTGTGTTCGGTTTGTTGCGCGATCTTAATTTTAGTGCCCACACCATCAGTGCCCAGTACCAATACCGGGTCCTTGTATGTCTTTGGCACGCCCATCAAACGTCTACCCAGTTTTGTGGTTAGCGTTTCATTGCGCTGCTGCGTCAAAGCGCCATCGCATAGCTCCAAAGCTAAGTCACGTTCATGTGGCTCATCCAAGGTACGCATATTCCTCTCGGATAGACCGCCAAAACGTTCGATGGATTTCTCCAAACCCTCTACAAAGTTGCGCACCTCAATTTGATGTTGTTGGTGGCACGAGTGCATTTTACGTTTCAACACACCGAACACCTTAGCGCCGGAGCCAAGCAGTCGCTTCCAAACAGTGCACCGTTTTGGCACAATCATAACAAGCCCAATACCACAGTTCAGATTGTCCAAAAGTGTTTGTGGAGTCAAACGCAATCTGCCCACTAACCAGCCATAAATTGCTGGAATTTTGAGATCACCAAAGTCGAGCGATATCTCATGGTCTGGCGGTATAATGCGTTGCACATCAGGCAGCAAACCGGTGGTTATATGCGAAATCGCTTTGACATCGCATTCGCATAAGAGTGCGAGCACTTCTTTCACATAGATGCGGGAGGGTTCGCAGAGCTGTTGACCTGTGTAAAAACCAGCACTTACTAAACTTCAAACATTTGAGAGTGTTCAAGTATTTTACCTAACGTTTTAGTCTCATCACCAAATTCGCACTTAACGGTCAAATCAATATCGGCCATCTCAAGTTGTTTTAACAGCGCGTGGAAACCCGCACAATGCAGCCCGTTCGCTGGCAATGATATCAGTAAGTCTCCCTCCTCGTATTGCTGAAATTTCGGCAATTCCTTGCCAGCCTCAAGTATGCCCACGCTGTAGCCGGCGATATCATATTTACCGACCTCATAGACCGTGGGCATTTCAGCGGTTTCACCACCCAAAAGCGCACAACCCGCCTCACGACAACCGTCGGAAATACCCTTTACGATTTGTGCAGCAATCGGCACTTGTAGCTTGCCACAAGCTATGTAGTCCAAGAAAGCAACTGGTTCAGCGCCAGACTCGAGCACATCATTGACGCACATAGCGAGCAGATCGTAACCGATACTTTCGTACATCTCATGTTCGAGTGCGAGTTTAATCTTGGTGCCCACACCATTAATGGCTTCACAGATCACAGGATTTTTGTAATTTAGCTGTGTTGAAAATATATTGAAGATTTGACGTTTTTTTCAAAAGAGCACGAAAATGTTTTGCTCACCTCATTCAAGCGGAATAAGCCACCGAATCCACCCAAACCGCCCACAACACCGGGTCTTTGCGTACCACGAGACAACGGTTTTATGCGTTGCACCAGATCATCGCCCGCATCTATGTCAACACCGCTATCCTTGTAGGAGAGCGCTTTGAATGTCGGAACGAACGCCTTTAGCCTGCCAAGTAATTGAAACACCATTAGTTTGATTATTTTGTGCATAAGATTCGTACAAAAGATTTATTAATTTGACACTTTCATGTAAATAAAGAATGTTTTAAGCCAAATAATTACATTTTGAATGCTTTCTCCGCAATATCGGTACGAAATTGTGCGCCAGCGCCCGAAAAAGTGATGCCCTGACATATCTTGGTAGCGTCAGCCGCCGCTTGGCGCAAATCTTCACGCAGCGCTACAGCTATCAGCACACGGCCACCATTGGTTAGATACTGGCCGGCCTTGTTGACCGCTACGCCGCTATGAAAGATCAATTCATCAGCCGTATTCGGTGGCATGCCTGTTTTGAAGACAAGTCAAAAAGAGGAACAAATTTCATATAACTTAATACTTCGACAAAACTACTCGGATTATTTACCCTCGATTATGCAGCCCTTTGTCGAAGTCTCTGGATAGCCAGCGCTGGCCATGACCACACCAACGGCACTGACATCCTCACGCCACTGCAGTTGTATTTCCTTCAGGCGATTCTCACAGCAAGCGCTCATTACGGCATACAAATCAGTCTCGAGTAATGGCAATATGACTTGCGTCTCCGGATCGCCAAAGCGACAATTGAACTCCAACACCTTAGGACCATCAGCGGTCAACATTAAGCCCGCATAGAGTACACCACAATAGTGTATACCCTCTTGGCGTAAAGCGTCTACGGCTTTCTGCAGTATAGCTCTATTGATGCGTTCCAAATCGGCGGGCGGTATTAACGGACATGGGCAGTATGCGCCCATGCCACCGGTATTCGGTCCTTCATCACCTTCGCGTAGCCGCTTGTGATCCTGCGCAGGCAACATAGCCTGAGCATGTTGTGTATCGACAAATGCGAGCACGGACACTTCCTCGCCGACGAGTAATTCTTCTATGACTACGGTTTCGCCCGCATTACCGTATTTGCGTTGACCCAGTATCTCATCGACAGCTTGACAAGCCTCGACGGTATCTGCTGCAACTACCACACCTTTGCCAGCGGCCAAACCGGCAGCTTTCACGACAAGCGCTTTGTAGGGGGCGCTGAAATTGAAGGAGAAAAATAGGCGCTATTTGATTGAAAAAGTTAAATCCACAGAATCTTCGGTAACCACAAACGTGACCGACATTGATAAACTCATGCATTGTGTGTGCGATGTTTTGAACAGGGACATGGTAAGGAAGACTAAAAAGATATGGAATGATTCACCGAAGTGTACCCTAGAGAAGGCATAATTATTGATCACTGTCTGGTGGGGGCACACGCTTGTAGAATAGGGAGACAGATTGAGAAGACTACAGGAAGGCACCAGCGAAAAGAATGCAGCATCTTATGAAACACTGGAAGTGGTATTGTTAATGAGACCATAGAACCCTCAACTAATATCGCTAAGGATCAAAAGTGGTCTATGGAGGGCTTACTACCCTATCAAACTAACCTAACTTAACCTAAATGAAAATCAGGTACCATCTTAAATACGATTAATCCTTGGATCCCGATATATTTTATTTTTTTTTTCCGGTCATTAAATACTATACTAAACAATTTTTTAATTTGTAAGCTTATCTCGACAGACAATGACGAAGTTCAATAGTCTAAGAAAACCACCTAATTGTTAATCGTTTCTTTACCCACCTATTTATAAACTCCTTGGCCTGATTCACATCGGTAAATGACGCATATCGCGCAGTCGGTATACTATGCCGCAGCATAAAATCTTTGGCCCACTTTTTGTCCGACTCAATTTGGGCGCCCTTCTTATTGGGGCCAAAACAACGTACACCAGCCTTATTGAGAGCATCACCCAACCCATTGGCTAAGGGGTCTTCAGGACCAACAATGACCAAATCTATTGATTGCTTCTTGCACCAGCTGGCGATGCCCTGAAAAAGAAAAGAAAAGTTTAACAAGAATTCAAACATATTTATATACTCGTAATACATATAAAAAAGTAATGGGTTTTTCAATAGGGACGCTGCACAAGTAAACCATATTTTTCCCCGCTCTTTTGAAATTTCTCTTTAGTAAGATTTGCCATTTCCACATGGAAGATATACGATCAAACAACGAGTCAAAATTATTGAAACTTACTACGGGAATTCGGAGTCAGTGGTCTCAACTTTAAGAGCGTTACGTTCAATTTATGGTCGTCATAATCGTCCTGTTAGATCCTGCAATTGAGAGTCTAGTGGAAAAATTTAAATCCATGGGCACAGTACAAAATGTTCCGGTGCCAGTGAGGCTAAAAAGGTCCCGAAGTGTCGAGAATATTGCTGACGCTGGCGCATCAATTGAGGAAGACCCAAATCAGTCTCTCACACGTCGTTTTCAAGTGTTGGGCATCTTTATGACGACGTGTGGCGAATTTTGCCAACACATCTTTGCCTACATCCTTGCAAGGTCATATTGACCAAGAACTGAAGCCGCTTGACCATCAGAATCGATGTATAGTATGTTCATGAATTGGGCTGAGCAACAACTTGAAAATGTTCCGAACTATCAACGAAAAATCATCTTCAGCGATGAGGCTCATTTCTGACTGAATGGCTTCGTCAATAAGAAAAATATGGGTTGTTGATCAGGCAGCAATCCATTGAATCCCCATTGTATATTGAAAAAATTACGGTTTGGTGCGGTTTATGGGCCGGCGGCGTCATTGGGCCGTACTTCTTCCGTGATAATCAAGACCGGCACGTTACTGTGAATGGGAATCGCTACCGCTCACTGATAACCGAATATTTTTGGCCAGAATTGGATGATATAGACTTGAACAATATGTGATTCCAACACGACGGCGCTACAAGCCACACAGCGAACGTTAAAATCAATTTATTGAAAGCCAAGTTGGTGAACGTGTTATTTCACGAAATGGCCCAGTCAAGTGGCCGTCTCGGTCGTGCGATTTGATACCGTTAGACTATTTCCTGTGAAGTTACGTCAAGCCTATGGTCTATGCCAACAAGACAGCGATGATTGGCGAACTTCGCACGAATATCGAACGTGAATTGGCAGCAGTATCGGCCGATTTATGCTTGAAGACCGTCGAAAATTCTGTTCTGGACTTCTGCAAGCGTGCCTCTGGTGGCATTGAATATACGTTCACAGGAATAAAGAATTTCATTGATATCCCAACTGTTTTTGCTTTTTTGTAGCGCTTTTATTGAAAACCTCCGTTATATGGTTCTAACTATGTGAGTTCAGATCTAAAATAACGGTGATGAAATGACGACAGCGTGTGTGACTGTGTGAACTGTCTCACTTTGATTACAATTGCCTCGCCAAGGTCAAGTGCGTGGCGTTCCCAGCACATAAATTTCTTAGTGGGAAAAAATATTTTATGGCAAAGGTCAATCAACTACTTCCTACAAATTATCTGTGTACAATATATATCAACGCTGAGCTCAATGAATAATAATAATAAATAATACAAGAAATGCTAATTTTAGTTTTTATTTTGACTAATGTTTGCGGCATTTTTTCTGACACCTCCAGCCAGATTTAAAATTTATGCAGCAAAAACTTGTGAATTTCAAAAAAAATGGAAAAATTATTAATTTTTGATTATAAATTGTAATATGGGATTTTATTGTAGTTTTAAAGTATTATTATTTTTTAATGTTATTCTATAGATACAAATAAGTATATAAATTATGCAACTAGTTTCTGGAAAATGACGCAAAAGAAGAGAATGTTTAGGTGTGAAAATAGTTAACTACACAAATCACCAAATGCGGTTTCAAATGATGTGCCATTTCGACTATTTTCATTTAAACTTGTCGACTGATTTATTTCAGCAATGGCTTATTAACCCACGCCTAATAAAATACTACTTTATCTTTATTTAGAACTAGTTTAATTTAATCAGCGAGAGAGAATTTGTGAGAAATGAAATTCTCGATTCAAAAAAAAAAGAAAAAAACATATTTTATAGCTGAGACTAAAAATTTCCATTATAGAAATATAAAGCGTGATTTTTTAAACATGTGGCTTTCAAGAAGAAGAAAAAACAATATTATTTTTAAAATGATTTTGGGCAAGTGACCGCCACGACTGACTCAAATAAATTTCAACAAATATTACCAATTTTCGACCACTTTTTGCAGCAATCAAAGCCATATGTCAGCAATAACGCGACGGATATAATCTTCCAAGGCATCTATCGTTTGGGCTTTTCCGCGAAGATAGCGACTACACGTAACTCCACCAAAAACAAGCCATGAGTGTTAAATCACATAAACTTTGAGCCCAAGAAACTGGCGAGATAATGTTTCGTTGACTATAAGACATGTAATATTGCTTTCTTTTCTCTACTTGTTCCGTAATAAATATATATTATTCCAAATATTTTTTGCCCTATTTCAAAATTTGCAAAGAAAAAAGAAATCTTTCTCAATAAAAATGTAGTAGTGTCTGCACAAAGCGATATTTGTGGTGAATCTACTGCACCTGGTTAATAGGACAGCGATCTGTTGTTACTCTTCTAACACCATAGATTACCACCTGATCAAAAATTAAACCTATTTTAATACAAATACACCCATGAGCAACCTCAGCTTTGATGAACTTTAGTGTCTTCAGTGCATTTTGGTTTTCGGGTTCGGCCCATTTTTAGAGCACCATTCACTTTGAAGGTGCCGATGGTATAGTCAGCCTCACCGATGCTTCGGGGGAACCTGTCGATAACGAGAGAGGCACTGGCTCCCGATTATGGTGGGCATAACCCTATTAGCCACCATCTTAGATGGAATGGCAGCCTTACAACTTGAGACACAACAAGCTGCTGCGCGCCTGAAGTTCGGCCTCGTCGAAGTAGGGACAACCCTCTCGACGGTAATTCATTTTCGTCTCTTTTCGTCACCTGCATTGATGATTCTTCTCCTTCTTCTTCTTCATCTTCATCTTTACTTTCGTAGACACCGCTTACGCGATTATAGCCGAGTTAGCAATAGCGCGACAGTCGTTCTGCTTTCGCTGCTTGGCACCATTTAGAAATGCGTAGACAGGCCCCCTCTACCTGATATTTTCAACAGTTCGTTCTCTTCTTAAGCATCCATCGGCGGGTATTACGTCGAATATTCTCATAGCTGGAGTGTTTTTATCCATTCGGACGACTTGACCTAGCCAGCGTAGCCGCTGTCTCTTAATTCGCTGAACTATGTCAATGTCAGCTCATCGTTCCATCGACTGTGGTAGTCGCCGTTGGACCATAAATCTGTCACAGAACGTTTCTCTCGAAAACTCATTACGCCAACTCATCAGATGTTGTGATCGTCCATGCCTTTGTACCATATGGCGAGAAGGGGATGATGAATGACTTGTAGAATTTAGTCATTGTTCGTCGAGAGAGGACTTGAGGAAATATTAACGATTAGCAAAGATAAATGTAGGGCCTTCGGCTACTCTGTCAATAATGTCTTTGTGACCTCTACTTGACGTCGTTCGATGCAGATCTTTAAGCAGGAGTTCAGCATTGACACGCTTCATAACCAAAAGGTATTGAGTCGATTCATAGAAATATGGAAATCTCCTCTAAAGCCAACACGACAATTTTTAAACACTTTTTCTTTTACTTTTACAATTTTTGTGAAACTTTTCCAAATGTTTGAACAGAACTTACAGATATTGCTTCCGAAACGACAAAACTGTAGGTTGTGACTATTTATAATCAACTAAGAGGATGATTGAGGATGAGAGAGTCGCAGGGGTGTCAGACCGCAGAACAACATTAGGACCAATTTGCTTCTAAGTGGCTAACAATTATCCGCCCTCTGTGGATATCTAAATTCTTTTTATATCCCAGCTTTCTAATGTCTTTTAAGTTGGAATATTGACTGCCGTGGAAGTAATGACAGCAGAAGGCTGAGCATTCGTAAAGGCAACAGAACCTCATCTGTCTCATCATCTTCCGTGCTTGACTGCTGACTACACTTCTGCTGGTTTCTAAAAGTGAAACCTTAGATGTCCTTAGATAACGAAGGAGTTATAGCTCTGCTAAAAAAGGTAAACGAAAGCAGCCCCGGATATGTTGTAATGAACTAAGGATTTATAAAAAATGAAGACAAACCGAAAATTGTCAGAATATCTTAAAAAAAATTAAAAAAAAACCAGAATCAACCTTTTCTTAATGGGTTGCCTATGAAACTAATAGTTATAACATGATTATATAATATTTTGTAAAACAAACCGACATTGACTGACATTGACTTAGTTTATAGAGCGAAAATGAAGAAGATCAAAGCCAACATCGACAGCATTCACAGCAACAACAATAGGAACAACACACCATCAACGCCAAAACTGACAACAACATGACAACTTCCGAAATAGGCTAATTTTATTTACGCAGATGGTCAAGACCAGTGCAGAACGACATACTTATCGGACATAAATCAACAAACATCGAAAAAATATGTTGTGTATTGTTTGACCGCGGACACACACCCCGCAAAAGCTTGTGAATTTGTTTTAACACTGATGAAGTTGCTAGTTACTAATGCGCAGCGCTGAGGAGATAGATCGGCCAACTATTTTACTGCTGCATTATATGCAAATTTCGTCGCCACTTATTGCTTCGTGTAAAACACAAAATTTTAAATAGTTTTTCCACACAAGCGCCGTGATCGAGCGCAACTTGGACTTACTCTACATTTGTCAGTTAGTTTGAACTATAAAGTGATGCGCTAGCGCGGCTGCGACGTTGTACCCACGCGGTCGATTCTTGTTATTGGTACAAGCCGACAGCCAGCCCGCGAATGAGGAGAATGTTTTAATTTATTGAAGCTATTAAAGTGCGGAAAAAGACAACAACCAGCGGTTTGGTGCTTCGAAAATGGTAATGCGACGGACTAAACCGAGCTGGTCGATATAAAAAGCTTTGGAGGCCGGCTAAGAGCAACAGTTACACTTTTGCTTTGGCGGATCACGCAACATACGGATTAACTGTGAACAGTGAATAACAGAAAATGAAGTTAATTGTAAGGAAAACCCACTTTTATATAAAAAAAATCAATTTGTTAATAAAAATTTCTTAGAAAGTGTTAAAAATGTGGCAAAAATTTCACCTTTCTCCCGCTTTTGCATTATTCAATTCTATTTCGTAGTGTTTTTTAATGATCGGCATTTGGGCTGCGGTCGCGCAGGCACGTAGTGACAAATATTTTGGTGGGAAATACCATGCGCCAACGAAAACAGCAACAACACGTCAGCAAACAACAAAACCAACAAGCAGCAAAGCAAACTTTCCGCAGCGACAAACAACAGCCGCTTACAAGCATCCAAACAGCATTACGGCCGGCCGACGCAGTGATGCTGGGCCAAAAGTGCCGATCTTGCGTAATGAGCAAGAAATGAAAAAGGACGGCCGCTATCACTATCAATACGAAACGGGCAATGGCATTAGTGGCATGGAACAAGGCACTGCTGGTGTTGCGATCAAAGGCGCCTCCAGCTATGTCTCACCCGAAGGTGTGGAAATCAAACTGTCCTACACAGCGGATGAAACCGGCTATCATCCGGTGGGCGATCACATACCCAAGACACCCGACTATGTGCTGCGCGCACTCGAATATATACGCACACACCCCTTCAAGGTGATAAAGGCCGGCGAATTGCGCCCACGTCTGTCCACAGAGATTGCGCCACCATTACTTACCCCCAACAATTCGCGAAATTTCAACTATAAGACGAGCAGTTTCAATAGCAAGAGCGTTGCGACGAAGCGTCCGAGTCAACGGAATGCTAGACGCAACGATGTGAGGCGCCGTTTTTGAAGTGTGTCTGTTTTACGTTTGCTGTAAAATGGTTCACACTCTCTGTTGTGGCGTAGATAAGATGAAAATGTATTCTAATTTATTTATAATGAATTTAACGAATTCCATGCACATTATTTAGCTGACGGACCGGCACACCGACGCACTCATTCATAGTTAATTACATTCGCACAAATACAACACTGTTATATATGAAAAAAAATGAAAACTGGTTGAATAAAATTGTTTAATTTCAACACCTTTTCCAAATAGTCGCGATTTTAGGATTGGAACGGGTGCGCCAGTCGTTTCTTCTTTTTGCAATGTGGCGCCAATTGGAGATTCCAAGCGAAGAACATTCTTCATCTGGTCTTTCCATCGTGGAGGTCTTCCTCTTCCTCTGCTTCCCCCGGCGGGTACTGCGTCGAATACTTTCATAGCTGGAAGGTTTTCGTCCATCCGGACAACATGACCTAGCCAGCGTAGCCGCTGTCTTTTAAATCCCTGATCTATATCAATATCGTCGTACATCTCATACAGTTCATCGTTCCATCGAATGCGATATGCCCTGTGGCCAACGCGCAAAGGACCGTAAAATCTTTCACATAGCCTTTCTCTCGAAAACTCGTAACGTCGTCCATGCCTCTGCGCCATATAGCAGGACGGGAATAATGAGTGACTTATAGAGTTTTGTTTTTATTCGTCGAGAGAGGACTTTACTTCTCAACCTGTGGGCAAGGGATACCTGTTGGCAAGATATATTCTGCGTTGGATTTCGAGACTGACGTTATTGTTGGAGTTGATTTTACCGGCAGTTCGGTAGGACATCTGAAAGTGTGAGCTTCAAAGTGTTTATGCGTCGATTTCGCATATGCTGAGGAATCCTACTCGCCTTTTTCCATACAGCTTTTGCAGATGGCGTCTGTTAAATGGTCTGTTAAAATCCCCACAACCGGGAAGAAGTCAGCCTTACGGAGGACAAAGAGATCCCTGTATCTCTTGCGATCGAGCTTGCGACGAAAGGCTTTTGCGCCAACGCATGAACCGGTAGTAGCCCAGCGCTGGTCAAGTTCTCGCGAAGTCAAGCTATCCAGTAGTAGAACACACGAGGAGAGAGGAGCACCAACCCGTTCCTATTCAACTGATAGCGGGGGTACCCTAGCCCTTGCCAGGTTTATAATTTGACAATGATTTTTTTTTTTTTTTTTTGTAACGTAATGCAAAAAACCACCGTTTGACAAACTAGTTTATAAGGAAATTTCCTGATTGAAAATAAGCAAAGACATTGAACCTCTGGAGATAGGTTTAAAAGCTTAAAAAGTGATTTAAGAGCGTCCTATGGAAAGGACGTGAAGTCCTTGGCGTCAAATTCAAAATTGCAATAGCTTTCCAAAACTATTTATTGTAGGGCTTTAAATATTTCCGAAGAAAAAACGATCAAACGAAGCCCTTAGTAGGAAATTCTAATAAGAAGACCGCTTCATACTCGTATAGAGTTTTACACCTCGAATTGTGTTTCTCAAAACATATACAAGATTACCGCCACAATCCTTAGTAAAGAGAAAGAATGAGGTTAGACAACATAATCCATCTTCGTGTTTTTAAAATAATGAAGCAAAAACATAATTTATTTTGGCTGACAATCCTTTAGAGGCCGTTTTCTCAGTTTTTCCTGCCACCATTTCACGTAACCGTTATCGCAAAAACTTTGCATTTGTCAGCGATAACTAAACACATTAATTTTGTTTGCATAGACAACTTGTAGAAGATTGTTCTCAAAAATGTCAGCGTTATCGCTAAAAGTTTGTATTGAGATTTAGACTCTATGTATAATCAAATACTTGAAAGTACTCTCTACTGGCACATGTCTTCACAACAGTATAAAACTATTTCCTATTTTTAAGTATATATGTGTGTTTGAAATTTTAAAAATATATTTTAAGTATTGAAAGTATATAAATATATTAATTGGAAACCATATATACATACATATGTATATAGAATGACGTGCTCATTTCGGCTTTTATTATATAGGGTTGTTCACTAAGTAATTTCGTATGATGACAACAGCTGATCTTAACGAATTTTTTAGCAGCCAACTACGCACTTAACCGCTTTACCGTTATACATTTGAACGGCTGAAATATAAGGCTTGTTTTTAAAAAAATGTCCTAGCTTTTTTTTGGAATAGTTTTTGTCTGGTGCCCTATCGAAGATGGAAGACCGAAAGAGGATTTTTGGAATATTTTACTATCAAGAGAGTAAAATTGCAGTTCAAGCAAGACGAAAATTATGTGATGTGTATAGAGAATATGTTGACCGAACGCCAATTCGATCTTGATGTTGCACCACGTCCTGGAAGGACTCTTGAAGCGGATAAAATAAAGTCTTCCGTCAATGCAAATCGTCAAAAAAGAGCTCAAGAAATCGCTGAAAGATTAAATTTGTCTAACGTGACCATTCATAAGCTTATGAAACGTCTAAGACTAATATTGAAGCTTGACATATGGGTTCCTCATATTCTAACAGAACGAAATTTACTATGTCACCTCAACGACTGTGATTTGCCTATCAAACGTCAAAGAAGTGATACATTTTTAAAGCGCATTTTTACTGGCGTCAACGAGGGAGTTGTTTATAAGAACGTAAAGCTCATGATCTCATGGTCTAAAAATAATGAACCAGCACAAACCCCTTCGAAAGCCGATAGTCACCCAAAAAAGGTTATGTTGTCTGCTTGGTGGGATTTCAAGGATAACGTTTATTTTGAGCTTTTGTCCGACAATATCACAATTAATTCTGAAGTTTATTGTGATCAGCTGGAGAAATTGAGCGATGCACTCAAACAGAAGAGGCCAGAATAGATCAATAGAAAAGGTGCGGTATTCCAGCAGGATAATGCGAGACCTCTTACAAGCTTGATGACTCGCTTAAAGTTTTTGCGGTGTGATTGGTTTGTGCTACTATACACACCATATCTCCAAACGTGGCACATTTGGACTATAACTAGTTTCGGTCTAAGCAAAAAGTTTGGGATGAGAGAACGTTCACTTCAAATTAGGATGTGAAAAACCCCTTGGACAAGTTTTTTGCCTACAAAGATCAAAAATTTTATGAGTGTAGAATCAATGTCTTGACCGAAGGTATTGGATCAAAATGGAAAGTATCTCATTTCATAAAATGTTTTACACAATAGAAAATCGTGTTTATAGTTAGTAGAGATGATCAGGACCCCGAATATAATTAAAAGTAGCTATTCATACAGCTGACTAAGCTAAATTTTTTTTTTTCGATTACTAAATCGTTACAGGGGTTTTTGGAAGTTTTTGAAACCGATAATGTCTTACTCTCTTAAGCTGAACTTTTTCTGAATCGAAGAGACTTCTAATCAAACAGAGTCGGTCTATAAATGTGAATTATTCAATCGCAACACATCTTAAAGAAATATACTCGTGAAGTAAGCTCTCTTGTAAGAAGCGCCTATCACTAGGGTTGTGTAGTCAAATCCAAAGGTTAGAACTTCAATTAAGAGCTCGTCGCCGGTTTGAACTGAAACCGCATATATCTCAGCACTAAAGAATAAAGGAATGCAGTCCAACACCCTAACCTATATATGTATATACGTATACAATATACCCAAAGGGTTGTAAGCCAAGCAGAAATTCCTAATGTAGGTTAAAAAGAAAGAATAGTGAATCATTCTTCTCAATTTCTCAAAAAATTTCACAGCGATTCGAAGTCAACTTCACAACGGAACTGAAACACATAGAAA
The DNA here is from genome assembly GCA_037783105.1 of Bactrocera zonata. Taxonomy (NCBI): domain Eukaryota; kingdom Metazoa; phylum Arthropoda; class Insecta; order Diptera; family Tephritidae; genus Bactrocera; species Bactrocera zonata. Next base: position 832,527 of record JBAWJQ010005073.1, on the reverse strand, counting down.
CAGGTCCAATTATAATGCACTACGTACCCACGAACCTGAAGAACTCTCCAGTCTATAAATTACGAGCTCTTCAGTAATTGTGTAGGAAGATTACAGTTTTTGTACCGTGAACAGGAAGCCGTTTTTGAGATATCAATCTGAAATTGTGCAAACAACATTTTCTCGCCAAGAAGTTGGAACCGCCGATATCGAGTCTCTATAGGATATCAATGTCATACCGTACAAACTGAACGACAGAATCAATTGATTGTGTGGAAAACCGTTTAATTTGACGACTTTTGTCCATATCGGACCACTGTATCATATAGCTGCCATACAAAGTGGACATTCTAAATGAAGGTCTTAATTGAAAAACATTGTTATTTGACGAGATATCTTCACGAAATTTTGCATGGGATATTTTCTAGGGCAACGATGCAATCTTTAAAGAAATTGTTTCGATCAGATCAATATAGGATATAGCTGCCATACAAACTGAACGATCGAAATGAAGTTCTTGTAGGGAAAACTTTCTTATTTGAAGAGTTTTTCTAATGAAATTTGGCATGAATTATTACTCAAAGCAACGGTATAATTTCTGAAATTTTTTTTTTTAGATCGGACAACAATAACGAACAGCTGTCGTACAAAATAAACAAACAAATCGAGTTCTTGTATGGAAACTTTTTTTATTTGTGAAGGATATTATATCTTAGATACGTTCTTTTCAGGTTTTATACACAAAACTCATAGCGCTCGCAATTAGGAGACGCTGAATCACAACACAAGCTAATTTTTATATATTTTCTTTCGCTCGCCGACTCTTCAAGAAACACCTTTTATTCCGCCATTAGAATTCTCTGCAAAAGTTCCATATCGTTATGGGCACTAATTTAGTAAAACAAATATGAAACCGGCAAAACCCTCAACTAGCGTGACGATACACAAACAAACAAACCTTTGAGTACGAGCGCCAACAACGCCAAAACGACCAACAGCGCCATGTGTTCATATTTAATTACCTTTATATACCTACTACTATCTAAAGTCACTGCGTTATAAACATACCTGGAAATCTTTTGCGTTTACATCACTCAGATTGGAGCACTTGGGCACTTGAGCAATGCCATGGCTGCCGGGCAATGCGTAGATTTTGACCACCTGCTCGCTCTGCGACAGCTTCCAGCAAATCGCGTGCTCGCGCCCACCGCTGCCCACCACCAGCAGCTGCTTGCCGCCAACGAGCGTTGCTTTCGAAGACATCTTCTTGCGCGTTGCTACAGAAAAACTTAAACTTTTCGCTAAATGACGTTGATTTAACACTAGCGAGCCAAAATATTTGACACTTCCGCTACGCGTACGTTAATTGAAATTGATTTTCACAAAACGCCAAACGCGAGACACAATGCGAGCGTGAAATGTCGTGAAATTTGCGCCTTTCCGCTTGACTTTTTAAATAAATCAATAATGTCACTTCGAACTAAGTAAAACTATGGTATTACTGGTACGCACTAAGCACGCCGCGCAACATTTGTATGCCCATAAATATTCGGTAACCGCACTCTCGTTAGTCTGTCTATATGTATTGTATTGTACTTGTTGTGGTAGATAGCGTGTGTGCTTGCGGCGCTGCCTGGCAAAATGTGATCGTGCGTTGTGTAGTCTCGCTCGTCGAGAACCCACGTGTTTCTGCGATAGGTACACAGTTTATATAGTGTGTATCACGTTTTTGTTGTTATATCGCTTTTTATTAGAGACACCAAAACGCAAGGTTTTGTCCGCTGGAAATGCAATGCAAGTTTCGAAAAGTTAAACAACTTTAAACCTGATAGCTTCGGTATATTGTGGATCGTAGCGGTGTAATATAGAGTAGATAGCCGCAAATATTTAGTAGAATAAAGTTTTCTATATGTATGTTTAGTGTGTAGTACAAGTTAGAGCGCCACCGAGAACCAGAACCGATGCCAACGGTTGGCAAATGAACACTGAAACTTCTACGCTTCGCCGTCGTCGTCGTCATCGTCGTCGTTAAGCCACCACATAAAAAGGGATGATGGAGAAGTGATAATGGATGACTGTAGCATGTTGATCGCTTGTTAGGCGCACGACTGTCGAATCGACTGCCGTTAAGTTGACTCTGTATTTGCTTTCACACACAAATTTCTTATTATTTGTAGACGTTTTTTTAGTGTGCGTGTATGTATGTATGTATGTAAACTTTCCGCTTCAAATGCCGCCGGCGGCCGTACTCTGTCCATTGATTGCTTGACGGTGTTGTATGACACCCCTCCAAGGCCTCAGCCGTCGATCAAGCAACGCTCGCAGTTAGGCGCTATTTAGACGCCCAGCGCAATCAGCCTGTGTTGGTATTCAAATGTATTCAATGCGAGCAATTGATAAGAACGCTTGACGGTAATCACTAAGCACAAAATTATTTACAAGGTTTCCGAATACACAAATGCCAAAAATTTCTCTAAGCAAATCTTTGCATAGATATTACAAGCATCTAATGTTAGGTACTCACTGTGACAAATAAATAACCGGAAATTGTAAATAAAACGGAAAATATTGGGTAGTCGAAAAAGTATTTTCGTATTTTGTCAATACATGTCGTTGCAGTCGTGTATTTCCAGGGTGTAATACACTTATGCCACCGATTTTCCCGTCTTCGAAGCACTTTTCATGAGTACTTCTTGGCACGCTCTGAACTCCTTCAGCGAATTTTGTTTTATCTCTTCGATCGACTGAAAACGGGATCGACGAAGCGGCGATTTCTGTTTGGGCAGCAAGAAAGAATCAGATGGAGCCAAATCTGATAGATAAGGTGGTTGATCAATGGTCTTCATTGCGTTTCTGGCTTTACATTCTGGTCATTTTCGACGGTGTTCTCACGCAAATTCCTCAATATGGCCAAATACAACTCCTTATCGACCGTCTGTCCCTCCGAAACAAATTCATGATGCACCAAACCACGAATATCGAAAAAAACAATGAGCATCGCCTTGGATTTTGAGCGGCTTTGTCGTGCTTTTTTGGTTTCGGCTCGCTTTTTTCCCTCCATTTCAATGACTGTTGACTTGTTTGCATGACAAACTCATGTTTTATCGGTACTTATAATGCTCTACATAAATGTAGGATCGGAATTTGCACGATCAAGCATGTCCAAAGAGACCTGTTTACGGTACACTTTCAGAAAAAAATTCAGCTTTATCGGGACAAGTTGAGCAAGAACCCGTTTCATACCTAAAATATCCACCAAAATCATTCGAACGTCCAGAACGTGGCTTGACTTCTCGACCTTCTTTTGAGAAAACTGAATCACCGTTAGCCTTTTCCAACATTCGCAACGATTCCTCTCCCGAAATTCGGTTAGAAATACAAAATTTAAGAAAAAGTCTTTACTCGATATTTTTATCCTTTGTAAAAACCCCAAAGCACTACTAAGGCATACCGATTTTAGCAGCTGCTGTAAATTACAATTTCCGGCTGCTTTTTTGTCACAATGTACATACATACAATGCATGTAGTTAAACAAATTATAATATTTATTAAAACAATTGCGTTCGATATTTGCGCCGCCAACAGCGATGGGGCTTCATATTGATCAGTTGCCAGCGAACGCCGATCGCAGACGCCACAGTCAACGATATGCATAGATAGTACAGAGTGCGTGTGTGTGAGCTTGTTGGTGCTATGTAGTTCAAGTGCGCCTACGCGTCTAACATTGTCCAGCAGGCGCGCCAGCAAGCACTTCAGCAGTGTGTAGGTGACCAGCAAACGTTTGCTGCTGCGTTCGGAGCCTCAACTCTGAGAAAAAGATACGTAACTGCTGCCTGACAAGGTAAAAGCGAGCGCGCGTCGATTGAGAGGAAGGAACTTTTAATAAAATAATTCTACAAGGGAGAGAAAAACTCAACAAATTTGTTGGACCCTGCGTTAGACGTTAAATTAGACGAGAAGTGCGACCCAACAACTGTCAAACGCAGCTTTTACTTTCTTAGCCACAAAACTATACAGAACACTAGAATATTTTATAATTTTAGCGATTTAGATTACGATTTGCCTTTACAAATTTGTTGCTAAGAATAAATATTACTTATGCGAGCAAACAAAAATAAATTTGTTTAAACAAAATTAGCAATGAGGTCTAAGTAGTACTCGAATACGTGTTATTATTTGATAATTAATGAGCTCAACAAGCTTTTGTGTCAAATTGTTATTGTAATATTTGTAAGTACCTATGACGTGGATGGCTTAAGTCATTGGAAACACAGTTACGATTTTGAAAACTTGCGACGTTATGGACTATAGTTTCATTAAACTCTGCTACTTTCTAAGCTAAAATTTATGTCCAAATGACCTTATTAACAAAAGTATGGTCCAACAGCATCTAACGAAAAATTTGAGCTTTCGGCTTTAAAAGATTTTTAAATTAATTTTCCAGAAATATAGCAGAGATGACGTGATTTTGTTGACTCAGGGCTGCTGTTTGTTTACAGAGTTGTGTCAAATTTTTTCAGTGTGACGTAAGGTTCGATCATGTCATGTTTCACTCTCATACAATGCTTGGAAATTGCACACAAATTCACGTTTCACCGAAAATTTCAACAATTCACGTTCATCGAAAAATGATCTGCTCAGACTAAGCTCGTATCTGGCTTAATGGCTTCGGCAACGAACATAATTGTAGCTATTGGGTATACTACTGTGCCCAAAACTAAGGTGACATTGTATTTATTTTGAAAATTCTTTATTTATTCTTCCAAATCAATTTCGTCCCCTTCAAAGTAATTCCCTCCCGATGCAATGCACTTATGCCAACGGATTTTCCAATCTTCGAAACACTGGTTGTAGACACTTTCCGGGATGGCCTTCAGTTCCATCTTCACTGCGGCTTGAATCTCCTCTATCGTATAAAAACGGCGTCGCCGGAGCGGTCTTTTGAGCTTGGTGAACAGCCAGAAGTCGCACGGCGCCAGATCAGGTGAATACGGTGGTTGCGGAATGATATGGGTTGAGATTTTGGCGAAATGATCACGAATTACGAGGGCAGTATAGGATGGTGCATTATCGTGGTGTAAAAACCAAGAATTGTCTTTCCACAATTCCGGCCTTTTTAGGCGGATAGCGTTACGCAAACGATGCATAACTTTCAAATAATATTCCTTGTTGACTGGTTCACCGGTTGGAAGGAATCATAATGCACAACACCACGATAATCGATGAAAACAGTCAACATGACCTTGATTTTTGAGCGACTTTGTCCTCGGCTCTCTTTTGGCACGATATTCGCTCGATTGATCAGTTGTTTCGGGGTCGTAAGCATAGATCCAAGTCGCATCGCCAGTTATAATGCATTTCATGACAACCTGGTAGTCGGAAAGCATCGTTTCACACACTTCAACGCGACGCCTTTTTTTCCAATAAATTCAATGTTTTCGGTACCAGTCGAGATTTGACGCGCATGAGGCCCAAAACATCCTTCAAAATGGTATTGGCTGAGCCTTTCGATATGCCAACTTCATCAGCAAGGTCTCTAATTGTTAATCGACGGTTTTTCAACACCAAATCTTTGATTTGTTGAACGTGAGCTTCGTCGGTTGAGGTTGATGGTCGCCCTGGACGCTCTTCGTCTTCGACATGTTCACGGCCGGCTTGGAACTCACTATACCACTTGTAAACATTTTTTTTAGACATAGCCACATCACCAAAGGCTTTCTGCACCATCCTCAACATATCCGCAGCAGAAAATTGATTCCGTAAACAAAATTTAATGCAAATTCTTTGCTCAACAAATTTCGACATCGCAAAAAACGAAAAACTCACTTTTAGCAGCTCACAAAACGACACGTATCTCAAACACTAATGAATATTTTGACGTGAAATTTGACATAAATGTGACTGACAGTACTACCAACCTAAAAAAAAATAATTCTTCAAATCCTTCGACACGCGCAGTTTACATTCGAATGTCACCTTATTTTGTAAAATCTTCATCAAATTTCTTAGGAAACGCAATTCCATCCCAAAAAATTTACCGTTGGGTATGGATTGCGGTATGGCGGCATCAATGGACCTTATTTCTTTTGAAATGAGGCAGGAAATGCCGTTACCATAAATAACGGCGGTTATAACACGATGTTGACCGACTTTTTCCCCCGAATTTGATGACATCGACGGGACGAACCCTATTTTTAACAAGACGATGCGCCGCATCATGTTTCACTTCTGGACATGAACACATTACTTGCAAAGTTTGGCGACTCTTCTTTTTCAGGAAATGACCCAGTCAAATGGCTGGGAGTAAGTTAAATCAAAGATTTATGCCAAGCAACCAGCACCTCTCGAGGAGCTCGAAAACATCATCCAGCGCACTATTGACATTCCAAATTTCAGCAAAAAATCCTGCACCGGGAAAAATTCGGTTCCTTTCTTTGATGTTAAAAAACTCGTACAGGTCCTTCTTACTATATAAAGCATTCTAAAAAGATGCCCCTCTGGACTTTCTTTATCGTATGTTTTCTCGAAAAAGACTACTCTTATTCCCATTGTCATTCGCTAACGATGTAACGTTGAGAACAGTTTAACATCTGTGTTAAATCCAAAGATACATAAAACTCATTAAGAAAATAATCAGGAGTCATGTGTAGAAGCTCATGCAAGTGAGGAAAGTCTCCATTCACTTGGGCGTGTTTGAAGACGAGCTAAAGCGAGAAGGTTATTCATTCCTCTTATAGGTTGTTCGCTTGGTTTGGGAACCGCCACGTAAAAACCCCCCCCAGTGAAAAATTACCAACAGCCGGTGGTCCCTTAATTGGGAAGATGCCGCTGTCCTGCTGCTTGATGTCCTAGTTAGAATAAAGGCTGACATCACCTACGTTCAAGAAGTGCGATAGACGGAAGGAAAGAACGCAATTTCGGTATGGAATTCGTGGTGGAAGATAGACTCCATCACCGAGTACTGGCATTCACACCGTTGTATGAACATCTAGCCACAATCCGCATCAAAACGCAGTTCTTCAACATATCGCTGATTTGCGCCCACGCTCCGGCCGAAGAGAAGGACGATGTCACCAAATATGCCTTCTTGTGGGCAAAGAAGGTATCTTTGAAACCATGCCTATTGGGAAAAACATTTTATTTGACCACTATCCAAGAATTATGGCTGAACTTTCGAAAAATTACAATAAGACAATGGTTTAAGAATTTGTTTTTGCCGCTTTTTACAAGTAGTTTACTAATTAGTTCCAGGCCCTGTTAAGATTCGGATGGTTTCACCTATAGCAAAGCAAATCACAACCTGTATAAATATAGTACTCAAAACGCCACAATATTTTTGAACTGCTTATTTTTCAAAAACTTTCCTTTCGAGCCCCCAACAACACCGATAAGCGCTGATAACCTCTACACCTTGTAATATCATCTTACACGCTAATGGGGGTAGCACTGAGCCATGCAACGCTGCTTTCGACAAAAATATAAAAATACATTTGTAGATCTGTAATTATCATTGCATATACCCACATTTAGTATATACATACATACATATTTATAAGTATGTAGGGTGCTGTATGCCTTCGCGTCATATTTGCGGCGTTGCACTGGCGCTTGACGCAAACAACAGGTTGTTGACAATCGCATGCTAGCCAAATCATGACACTTACAAAGGTTCACATATTTACATACATACATTCAATATACTATACATGTATGTATGTAATGTAAATATTTACATATTTTTGAAAAAATATATAGAATTTCGAGTTATAGTATATATATACATTGATGTATGTATATATGTATGTATGTCTTCTTACATTATTTGTTGACTTAAAACAGGCTTAAGTTGTTATGGGCTTGAAATTAATGTAAAAGAAAGGCAATGAAACATATATACAATGATTAAAGTAAACAGTCTTCAAAATGTGTGTTTTAAATTAGCCAAAACACATGTTAATTAATTTGTAGAAATATTTTTAAGTGACTTCAGGGGTTATATCCACTTGAGAACTGCAAATTTCGATTTATTGTTAAATTGTATATAAAGGGTGATCTTTTCGAGGTTTCATACTTAAAAAAAAACACAGAAACTTCAAATTTGTTTATTATCATTCGAAAGGCTAATCTTTGGCATTTATTTGTTGAAGATTATCTCTCTCAATTGTGGCCGCGACTACGTCTCATGGTCCATCCGTTGAGTCCAATTTTCGATGACTCGTTCGATCATTTCGGCTGGTAACTGGCAAAGAACACGCATAAATGGAAGCGGGATTGTCCGCATAGACTTTAGAATTTACATTTCCTCACAGGAAATAATCTAACGGTGCGATAGCATACGATCTTGGTGACCAATCGACCGGCCCAAAACGTGAAATTCTCTGCTCACTGAAGTGTTTTCTCAATAAATCCATTGATTGATGCAATGTGTCGGAAGAGACGCAGTCTTGTTGAAACGAAATGTCGCCGAGATCACGAGCTTCAATTTCAGGCATCGAATAGTCGGTTATCATGGTGCGATAACGGTCGCCATTGACGGTTACGTACGCACCGGCATCATTTTCGAAGTAATATGAACCAATGATTTCATCGACCTACAAACCAAACCAAACCGTTATTTTTTCTGTATGAAATGGCAGCTCTTGAATCTCTTAGGTTGTGTTCGTCCCAAATGCGGCAATTTTGCTTGTTTACACACCCATTGAGACCCATCGCTGAACAAAATTTGTCTCGAAAACGTCGGATTTTCTTGAAAATTTTCAAAAGCGGTTTGTGAATTTTTAACAATTTTTTTTTAGAAATTCAGCCATTGGCAGCTGGTTTGCGGAGATACCGGCGTTTCTCGCGGTGGTAAGCATAACAAAACTCTTAAGCCGCTAGCCGGGACTGACTTGGGGCAAAGACGGCATACAAAGCAATCGGTCGGCCGGTTATAAAGTACACCACCGCCATATGGTCGCCTGGATGCAGCAGGACGCAGATGGAGAAACCAATATCCCTGGAACCAACTCACTTAACCTCCTCCTCCCTTTGGTCCGAGCCCGGCCGAAACAGCTCGTTTCCTGTGCCTACCGTTAAGTGACTTCGATGAAAGCTAAGATGCTACATTCCCCCAAGTAGACCCTGCTCACAACAACAATAACACGGAATAATCTTTTTTACAATTATCAGATGTCATCACATTTGGAAGCTTGTTGCCACTGCATGTTCGTGTTCAAACATATCTATATTTATCTTCATTTATTTATATACACTCGCGTGAGCACGGACCTTTTTGTTTACTAATTGTGCTAATTTTTATAATCGAAACATACATATGTAAACATAAGACCTTTACATACATACAAACATACTTTTGTATAGACATGTAGGTATATACTATATAGTGTTTATTGGGCAAAGAAGCGAAGCAAATGGGTCGGGTAGTGAACGAGGACAAGACGAAGTATCTCCTGTCAACAAACAAACAATCGTCGCACTCGCGACTTGGCACCCACGTCACTGTTGACAGTCATTACTTCGAAGTCGAAGATAACTTCGTCTATCTGGGAAACAGGTTTTTACAGCAATAACATTGTCAGGCTCGGAATCCAAAGCAAAATAACGTTTGCCAACAGGTGCTACTTCGACTGAGAAGGCAACTGAGAAGTAAAATTCTCTCTCAACAAACAAAGGCCAAATTCTACAAGTCAATCATCCCTTTTTTGGAAAAACTTTGTCGCGTTTCAGATTTTTTACTTTTTTGAAAATATTACGGACTTATTAAACTACCCTCGTTCATTTCTTCTTTTTTATTGGCGTAGACACCGCATACGCGGTTATAGCTGAGTTTACAACAGCGCGCCAGTCGTTCTTCCTTTTCGCTCTTTGGCGCCAATTGGAGATTCCAAGAGTAGATCTGTCTCCTGGTCTTTCTAACGAAGTGGAGGCCTCCTCTTCTTCCGGTACTGCCCTCTGAATACTTTCAGAGCTGGAGTGTTTTCATCCATGACGACATGACCTAGCCAGGGTAGCTGAAACTGAACTATGTCAATGTCCTCGTATATCTCGTACAGCTCATCGTTCCATCGACTGCGATGTACGTCGTTGCCCGTGCGCAAAGGTCCATAAATCTTCCGCAGAATCTTTCTATCTAAACTCGTACTACTCGTCGTGGTATTTTGCGACGCCTCTCAGTAGACAGCTTGGAATTTCTTATATAAAAAGGTTCTGATAAAATTATTTTTTAATAAAGCAGGCGAAATTATTTAAATAATTGCGAGGCCAGTGGTGGTGAGCGTCTAGTATAGTTGTAGTTGTCCTAGAGGAAGTAACGTTGAACTTGATTTTTTATTGTTTTTATAGACTACAAGACAATCGACAAATTTTAATACAAATTTCACACCATAATTTTTGAGAGCCGAGTTAAAATATAAAAATATTTAATTTTTTCCAAAATACCTTTCTTTAATTCAAATGAACATGATACACATATACGTCATTTACATACATACATATGTAATTTGCAATAGCACCAGACAGTGGAAATCTCAAAGAATCATAATTTACATAAAAGTTTTTTATTTTTTAATTTTCTTTTTTTTACTTTTTAGTGGCTTTGATAAGTTTGGTTCATGCAATTTGCGGACATTTTTTCTCTTTCATTTTATAAACAAAAACCCAACGAATGTCATGTAGGTAGCAAAGGATAAGCATGTATAAGTATTAGGCGTATATAAAAAAATGTATCATTGCAAGGAAAATATTACTGTTATTACTTGTGTATAGCGATGCTATAAAATTTTGTGTTGAAAATTAGTTATTTTTATTATTGCTTTAAAAATGTATCCAATAACTGTGTGTAAGAATTTGAAAAGGTCAAAAATGATGTTGACTTATAGTTGAATTAATTTTCCATGCAAATTTTTTTGCATGAAAGTCGCTGATATTACTTGAGAGATATTGTTGAGACTGTTGGATGTAGGAAAAAATTAAATGTGTAATATATGTGTAGCAGACAACTGAAAAATGGCTAAAAGACGCACGAACGCAGTAAGCATTATTAATAAAATATTTATTTTTTTTCTTTACGATCACGGCGATGTTTGAGTAAATATCTTCCGTTGTAATTAACCGCGTTACCGACGCATCTGGAAACCATTGGATCCATCCGGACCACGAGGCAAACGTAAAATGCTCTCTTGCTGTTGTAGTCTTAAAGCCGATGATGACACGCTGCCGCCGACTACGGGCGACCATGTTTGATGTTGGTTCTGTGGTTGTGGTTTCGGATGTTGGTGCTGATGCTGCAACGTAGTCGGTAGCGGAAGTGGCAGCAGCGCTGACATTGAACGGGAGTTATAAGCGGGTGGTATCTGTTGTTGTTGCTGTTTCTGTTGCTGCATATAATAGTAGTTAGATTGTTGCTGCTGTTGTTGTTGTTGTTGCTGCTGCTGATGATTGTAGTAGTTATTATACATATTAAGTGGCGAACCATTGCCACCACCACCACCTCCGCCTTTGCCGCCAGACTGATTGACCTTGGGGGAAGCGGTGTTGCCCTTGTACGCATTGTTTGTGCTGACAGTCGTGTTCGCAGTGGCGGTTGTTGATGCAGTCGAATTATTCGAAGCGTTTGACGCGCTGCCGCATTGAAAAAGAAATATATATATTTTTAAACGGTATTTTAGCAAGTTGTCTCGAAAAGCTTACTCACCCCACATCATCTTCGGGATTTTTTGCTGACCCTAGAATGCGTAAACGGGCTTCTGCATACTCTTGCTCACGTTGTTGCAGTGTTTTAATGGGCTGACGAGGCTTAATACCATTATTACGCGGCTCCATTGATTGAGTTGGACGACGTAGTATCTTCACAGTCTGCAAATTGGTTGGCGTCGCATAATTCTGAGACTGGAACTCGTCGGCCGGTTTATGTAACATCATCATAACCGGCTGAAATGAAGCTGTCATATCGTCCAGTGGCGATTTTAAATCAGCGGTAGTGGTAGTACCGCCTATTGCGGCCTGTACATTGCCACTACTGTTATTTGCGTTGCGCTGTAGTAATTTCATCGGAACGGTTGCGGCGACAGCAGGTGTTGGAAACTCAACTGTGGAGAACGTAAATTGCTTGGGATCAGCTGTTGAAGTTGTGTTTGTATTTTTGGAAAACACTGCAAGTGAAGAATTTGCTGAACTTGTCGAATTTGTTGGCAAATTTGAGCACTTTTTGGCACTATCGGTTTTTTGAGGTTGTGTATCCTGTTGTTTTTGTTGTATCTTCTGCAACGTATCTGTCAACTGAAAGTTGTGGCAAATTAATATATGAACTGGTTAAATAGAAAAATTAAATATTGTATGCATTTTACTTACACCAGCTTCATCAATTTCCTCCCAATTGTCTAGCACTTCGTCACCATTGGACATTTCTAGCTAGCGGCGTTTTGGTAGACTGGTGTGTGCAAACTTCTTCACACCTGGATTTGGAAACAAGTTGTATGCTTCAGTGTCCACTTATATCCTTCTGAAGCACACAGATTTGCCACGTTGTGAAAAGTTGTATAAACTCAATGAATTTTAACAACGTTCAAAACTCCAAGCAGCAACACAGCAATTTGTCTTTTGCTAAGAAGTCTGTCACTTTGCTTTTTCTGCTTTTATTCGCTGCTTGCGCTGTACGACCGTCTGCTGCTGCTGTTGCTCTGCTTCGCCTTTCACTTTCGTCTTTTCCTGCTGCTCGCACTGTTCCGTTTCCCTTTACTCATGAATAATCCATGTGTAAGTTTTAAATAATTATTATTTTTTAAAATCTTATTTTCCCGACTGCCCTTGGCAATGCAAACAAATTTAAAGACCTTCCCAACGATTATATGGTCGCCCTTTCTATTACGTTTACTGACAATAGCAGCGCTGCTACTGTTTCCACAACTTCCAGTTCCTCGTTGTCTTTTCACTATTTCTTTCGCTTCAGCCAGCGTTGCAAATTTTCCACTACACAATGTCTTCACGCTTTTTTCAGAATTTGCGTTTTCTATTTTTCTATAATTAATAGCAAATTTTACAAACTGATTTACGTTTACACTTCGAATTTCACACGTTTTTTTAAATTAATTAAAATAGAATGTGTGAAATTTGGGTGGAATATTAAATTTATATTCTCCTCTGCCACCGCTGCTGCTGCTGCTGCAACTCCGCTACTTCCACGAATCACGACTACGGAGATAAAGAAGGAAACGATGAGCAATCACAAAGAAATGATAAAATATAAAGGCAAGAAAACTGTGGAATGTGGAACACAAATGGGTCTGTTCGCTTACTTCTATTGATATGTAAGGTAGCAATTTGCCAACTTGCAAAAGCAGCTGATAGTAGTGAATTTAAATCATTGTTGTATGCAAAAATTGGCAAAAGACTTGCAAAAAACTAAAAGGTTGAGTTCTTAAATAATTTTCATTATAACTTTCAGTTTTACAATTTCATATACATATATCAAGATTTGAAGGGATGTAAATGTGTTAAACATAAACAGAATGATAATAAAAGCGCTTCTTTATATATTTAACCAGTATTTTTTTTTTTAATAAAAGTGGTCGGTTGCACATTTAATGCAAATATTTTTATATATAATTTGGTTCTTACGATTTCATAACATACACTTAAGATTATAACGGCGTTGACATTCGCGAACAGCGCTGAACTCTAATGACATATTTCTCTTCATTTATCCAGCTGACATTTGATTAATAATTATTTTGATCTCGCCTCTTTCTATTTTTACTTTATCAATTAACCAATAACAACGCGCTATTACAGCAAAGGAATTAAAATTAATCAGTGCAGCATTGTAGATACATATATACCAGAGTAATATTTTAGCCTTTAAATTACGAGTCACAGCAAGTCGCAAAAATGGATTTCACAAGTTTTGCTAAGCCAAGTAATGTGGACGCCAATAATGAGAACTCTACGGACTTACACTTTTGGAAACATGTTGAGTATATTGAGAATCATGGGAAGGATCAAGACGATTACGAATACTGCATGACCGAATTTTTGCGTATGTCGGGTATATATTGGGGTGTGACAGCCTTAGATATAATGAACCAGCTGGATCGTTTGGATCGTACATCAATAATAGATTTCATACGTCGCTGCCAATGTCCGGTTACAGGTGGCTTCGCGCCATGTGAAGGTCACGACCCCCATATATTATACACACTTTCTGCCATACAAATTCTCTGCATTTATGACGCTTTAAATGAAATAGATTGTGAAGCTGTTGTGCGCTACGTAAGTGGTTTACAACAATTCGATGGCAGCTTTTTTGGCGACAAATGGGGTGAGGTGGATACACGTTTTAGCTTTTGTGCTGTTGCCATACTTACACTATTGGGGCGTATGGAGGGCACAATTAATGTAGATCGTGCAATCAAATTCGTAATGTCATGTTGCAATCAAACCGATGGTGGCTTTGGTTCGAAACCGGGCGCAGAATCACATGCCGGCTTAATATACTGTTGTGTGGGCTTTCTTTCGCTAACACAAAGTTTACACCTACTCGACGTTGATAAGTTAGGCTGGTGGTTATGCGAACGTCAACTCACTTCGGGTGGTCTAAATGGACGACCAGAAAAACTGCCTGACGTCTGCTATTCATGGTGGGTGCTCTCTTCATTAACCATTATGGGACGTCTACATTGGATTAGCGCCGAAAAACTAAAACAATTTATATTAACGTGTCAAGACAGCGAAACTGGTGGTTTTGCTGATCGCACCGGTAATATGCCTGATATCTTTCATACACTCTTTGGCATCGGTGCTCTTTCGATATTGGGCTTTGAGGGCCTCAAAGCGATTAATCCTACACTGTGTATGCCACAGTATGTAATCGATCGTTTAGGTATCAAGCCGCAAATATTGTCAAAACCATAAACTCGAAGATGTAAATGATTTTCGGTAACAGCCATATTGCGCAAAGTTCTAAAATATTCTGTTAAGTACATAAAGTTTGCACAACTACAAAAATAAGTTATTAAAATAAACTTTAAATTGTTTTATTTTACTATTTGTTTATATTAAGTATGATGTAAAGAAAATGTTAACTCCAATTGCTTTAATTCCTATATGCACCGTATCAAAGATATGTAATATTAATTTTATTTTTTGTTTGTTTAAACAGATTTAGTAAATGTAATAGTCAAGATAAAATAAGAAAACAGAATTAAAGACATTTGTATGAAATAAGCGATAAAATGTACAATAATAAAGAACATATGTAATGGACGCACGTAAGTCATTTTCTATTTTTGCTTTTTTTGCGGTGTTACATATCGTCACCTGAAATGCAAAATGATGTATCATCAAAAAATTCGAAATTGAGTCTCTTATTGATTACGCTTCTCTACTTCAAATTACATACATAATATTACATATGTTCAACATTTTCAGGTTCTGCGCTCGGATATAAACCAGTTTTAACCAATATTAAAATTTTTTTCACTCATGTTACATTTTATTTCGTGTTTCATTCATGCCACTGTAAATTTCCGAAAATGTTGTTACGTTATTTTGCATTTCAGGTATTTAAGCCATAAAATATATTTATTGCAGACCTTTATTAAATATTGCTGGCACAATAATCCACATAATGTCATAATCGAACGCAATAAACAACAACGACATGATAGGTTCCGCTACATGTCATAACAAAGTGTTGTATACGTAGCAAAAACAAAATTTCAAAAATAATTCACAGAGTGAGCAATTATAGTTGATTTAAATTGTTATTAATTTATTTATGATTATTTAATAAAGTACAGTACAGCATTAGATCGTCAAATTGCAATTAATTTTTAATATTTACACAATCCAAACAATATACTACTACAATCATATAGGTAAAAGGGTTTTTGTTTTATATACACGATACTTTATAACATTTAGGAAAATTATCTAAACAAAAAATAAAAGTAAATCATATATTGATAAACTCAATGCCAACACATAGTGTTTAACGGTAGATAAATGATTAAAAGCTATGAATAATTTCAAACAAACACATTCCAATGAATCACAAAAATATCAATTAAAGTCACCCTACATTAATATTATTGAATTGAAATAAAAGTGACAACATTTTAGTTTACTAAGGCACTAAGGCATTTAGTTACAACATACAATTATTAGCGCTAAGTAATAAATAGCCACGAGTATTTGCACATTCTTACGGACAGCCGCTGCTGCACTGGCTTTAGAAATATGGGGTCCCTAGTTACGTTCTACACAGCACTTTAAATTTTTATACTACCAATTCATTAGCACTAAATAAAAAATTTTTATATGTATACTTTTTGGATGTGTTTGCGATATTTTCATTATTGTAATTTAGATTTAGGAATTGTATTTTTCATCGCTGGTCAAAACATTGTACGCACAGCCCAACGCCCATGAAATTTCATGTCCATCGATTTTTTTGTAAAGCTGCATATTAAAGACAAAAAATTATTAATGAAAAAATCACAAAAAAATTTAGTTTAGTATTACCTTTATTTTCTTGCTATCGCCCAATCCGTAACCTTCGCGCAACAAAACCGATATAAAAGTCAAATCGAAGCACATAAAAGGCTGTTCGTCATTCGCAATGCTACATATTTCCTCCGCCTTTTTGCGATAAGCAGACACTGTAATCTCACCGCCTTGGAAGGGGTCAATAAGCCCAGATTCGATGGCACGTTCGAAATAATAACTAAAAGCAGCCACCGTATGTTGCTTCAATGTGAAGGGTTTCGGTTTAACCAACGGTAAAACTTGCGTTTTGACTGCCTCTAAGCACTGCTCAAAGTCTACAATCGGCTCTTCAGCAGTAGATTTCGGATTAGGTTTACCACTGTAAAAATCAGCAAATATTTAAAATATGCATCAAAATACACATCTGCAAGCTTTTACCTCACTTTATATTGTACATTCGAGTAAGTCCACGTACGATTGTTAATTATTGGATTAACGCATACAGATTCCACATTAGTCTCATCTTTGCTGTAACCCTTCGTAAATACTGAGTGACGCGCCGCCATCAAACCCAAACCTAAGTAGCTGTGCGTAAAGACGGCAATTTGCCGATTCAATGTATTCACTTCGTGCATATACTTTTCGTAGAGCGGTAATTGATCGGGGTCTGTAGGTGCAAAAGTGACTTGTGTACTACCGCCACCTAAATCCAAGGCCGCAGCTTGATTGATTTTGGAAAGGCGACCAAGCAAGAAATTAACTGTAAACCACGAAAAAATTCCCTCGTCAGTTCCGTCCATAATCTCTACTGCATCTGGCTCAACGCTAAAACCCGACTTTTCGAAAAGTTCACGTACGGCATTTAAGAGATTTTCGGCCTTATGTTGTGGCAGAAGCCGCAGGCCCGCTGTTGCTTTAAGCACTAAAGGCGTCGTTGACCATTTTTCTTTGGGTATAAACGCTTTAGCGTCATCAAGTAGCAGTTTAATGGAATGTGCACCTTGGGATGGATTTTCCGCAAAAGATGAGAGTCCCGGCTTGCGTTCTTTGAAGAGCTCCTCAGACAAGACCAGCTTGTTGTCTTTAAAATTTTAGTAAAAGATTATTGTCAATTTTAGTGTTGATATAAGTGAATAAATAACTGAATATAATTTTTACTTACCAATAAAGCTTCTATCAAATTTGTATGCCAAAACGCGACTGCCGGTCGAACCAGCGTCGATGATAACAGCAAACTGATTGCGTGTATAACCTAGTTTTGATGCCAATCGTATCAAAAATGGGCTGGTGGAGTCCAAGTAAACACCTGAAGTTATAATTATTATAATTTTTAGAATACTGCTTAAATTATTATTAAAAATATTTACCGAAAAAGAATAGCAGAAATGTGGCAGACAATAGAAGACAGAGAAATGAAAGCTTTAGTCCTCTAGGTATGCCCTTCGATCCACCACCATTTGGACTTGCAGATTTACGCCTAATGGTGGCAGCACCACCCGCTTGGTCATCATTTGTGTTCAACTACAAGTATTAAAGAAAGTTAAAAAAATTTTCAACACATTCGTAGCTTATTTTTTCTGAGAATTAGAATTACCGACATTTCGTTAAACTTACCAATTGGTATTCAAACATCATTATACGACATTTAGTTAAACATTTTGTAACGCTTTAAATACACTTAAATTAAGCCTTTTGGCTGTATAAATATTTAACTTTGTAAAAGACTAACTCAGTTTTAGTAAAATTGTTGCAAATGCGGCAAATTGAAATGTCAGAAATGATTTGTTGTCGTAGCAGAAGGTCAGTAAGAAAAATAAGTACAACGATGTTATCGAAAACCAGCTGAGCACTACAGCACGTATATCGTATTATAGAAAATTTTAATGTACACTCGGAGAACGTAATACGGTCTCTGGTACATGATAGACGACATATCATAAGACGGTGGGAAAAATATCAAAAACTTAATGAAACAAATATTATTTTTTATTTATATTTTTCTATATTAAATAAATATCGTAAAATTGTATACCGTCAGACAATACTAAAATACGAAATAAATTATTATTCCATTTATATTATTGTATGAATTTATTTATTCAAAGAACTTTTGAATTTATTTTGCCAATTTTAAATATTTAAAAAATACTATTTAATTTATAACATAAAAATTTAATTTTTATGCTTCATTTTGGAATGTCATTTTACTATTTAATTACCATGCAAAATCTAACTGTGAGTCAATTAATAGAAAAGCGTTTTCGTGTCATTTTAAAATAACCTCAACAGTTTATCTTATCTAAAATCAGCAAATTTTAAAGTTGTACAAAAAAAAATTCACTACATTTATTATACCCGACACTAGACATTGTCTTATCAGTGAAGTGTGTACCAAGGCAATAGTGGTTAGATATACACATGTATGTACATATGTACACACATACATAAATATTTTTCAAGCACACCATGACACAGCAATTATATACCGGAATTTTCGAACTTACTATACTATACACGCAAGTGCACACTAAATTTAATATACATATATTAGAACTTACACTATATTATAAATTATATCTTTGTTTATATGCTTTTATATTCGTAGAATGATCTTTTTAATTTTTTTTTTTGTATGCAGATGACAAAAGAGAGGAAAAACAAAGGTAAGCTAAATAAAAAACATAATTTAAATCTATGCATGATAAATGAGCCCTGACCACAGAGAATCTCACGTCACTACTTATTTTTTTTTTTTTTTTTTTTTTTTGTAATGAACAACAAACGCACTACAATAATGTCATTAAACTTGGCATCAAACGTGCAATTTTATATATAGAAAAATAAACTTTGAACTAACACTAAATAGCTTGTAGGTATTTGTTACGATAGAAATGATAATTACTTAACAGCATCAGTGAACCTATACAATACATTTCAAATTAAGTTAAATTGCCAATTTTTCAACAGAAGTGCCACTAAAATATTTCAGATAGAACAGTACTTCATTTTTATATAGTGCAATTAATATATAAACCAGTATAACCTCCTGATCTCGAAAAACTACGAAACTATCAACTGTAAGGGTCTTAATAGTTCATCCCATGCCTTAGAAAGCTAAACCGGTAAAACTTGCTCACCTCACAATTCATTCTATTGCTTATGCCTTCTGTAAGCCGCTAGATGCGGCTGAATTTCTAGCCTGTGGCTAGTACGAATAGTACTGAAATCATAAAAATTTAAAACAATGCATTTTTAATTTTGCTCACCTTTCGTTGCCGCACATCTTTTGGCGACGTCATCTTATTTTATTTGTTCGTTATTTGCTTATATCAACGTAATGCGCAAATAATATAATTTTGATTAAGCACTGCTAATGTCAAGTCGTTAATTTGTAGTTACGTGCGGCTAATTAAAGCGAGTCAGTTAATATCAACTAAATAGACATGAACAATGCACTGGCTTAGTGTGTTTACTTTATTCAGCACGACTCTACAAGTTGGACATGTTTTCTTCCGTCGCGTTGTAAGTTTGCCCTTACTTCGAACTTATTAGTGACAAGCAAATACTCCAATTGCACAATGTTCTCTAAATTTAACACATTGCGCTTTAATTTCACAGGAACTACTAAAATTTAGTGGCGAAATGAGATAGCGACCGGTAATGCAAAGGCAAACAAATACACAAATATTTAGAAAAATAGTAAATTGAAGAATGGCAGCCCTAAAAGTGGAAGCGCATGCAACGCTGTGGCTGATGGGATGCACAAACATTTTTTGCGGTGTATATTTCTTAACTTTGGTTGAATTGTTGCTATTTTTTTATACAAATAAATAAATAATAATAATACGGATATAAGGTAGTGGAGAAAAAAAGCAAAATCGAATTAATAAAGTATTACATATAAAACTAGTATTAAAAAACTTTATATTGTTTTTATTTTGTAATTTTAATATACAACTTGGCTTTTTTTCATCTTATATAATATACAAAAGCATTATAATAATATAAATCGAGAAAATATTACTTACATTTTGCAACTTTTCCACCTTTCAACTTGCTTCCCTTAAACTCATGTGCGCTAAGAATATGGCAACGCTTGGCAATCAAAGTCAGCTGTAATGCAGAGTTAAAATTTTAGCATTTTCTTTTCTACTACCTTTTAGTACATCTCTACTTAGTTTTTGTTGTTGCGCCAGTGTGATTTTTCGCTAAAATTATGACAGCTGTATAAATTGAAATAAATTGTACTGCGAGTAGTCATAAAATCCATTGCGCGTGCTGGCATATATAAAATAGAAATAGAGGAACATAAATAATTCTTGTAAAGTTCTTGAGTTGTTCGGATGTGGATTTTAATACCCATACAACGTTGTGCAAGTGTTTATAAATAAAAATTGTTAAGTAGTGTCGAGATACGGCAAACTATTGCAGTAGGCGTGAAGAAAAATTCGAAATATTGAAAATTATTAACATAAAAGTATTATACAATTTTACAATCTGAAGAAAATTTTTTACTGAACGCAATAAAATCAATTAGTATTTAAAGCAGCTGTCACGCATTCGTTGAAAAAAAGAAAGCAGATAAAATGAGTGAAAAAGTGATCCAGCCGCTGAGCAATGAAACCAGCAACGCCCAGGTGGCGACCGGCCTTAGTAATAACAATCGACAAAGTCAAGATCAGCAGCAACAAACTACTGACCAACAATCAGTTGAGAAAAAAGAAGTACGCGTCTGGTGTGATGGATGGTGAGTCATTTTACAATTGCCCTTATGTTTGCGGGACCTTTAGGAAATATGTATACAATATACCACGAAGTCATTAAAATATTATTATTTGCACTAAAATTTTGACTTCACACCTAATATTATATAATGTTGCGTCATTATTCAATGAAAAGTGTGGAACAGTATTATATATATAATATTAAATTTGAACAGTTTTGTGAAATAGTTCGATAAAAAACCAAACATATATAAATATGTATTTGGCTGTGAGCTATGGTTAGTTTACTGATGCATCCCCCAATAGTTTGCTTTACCGTTCCGTGTTTTGAACTCATGGCCACTAAAAATGATAAAGAGCATTATTTTCATGGTCAGAAGGTAGTCGCTTGTGCATGCCTACTAAATGCCCTTGACATTGATGCAAACACAAATTTTGCATTGTGGCAAAATGCACAAGATACTCGAATGTTATTGAAAAACCTACGACGATGAAATGAAATGTCGGCCGTTCGCAAAGTAGCCATTTACGATAGTCAGTCATTTAATTAGCGGCGATACTCACTTGGCAGCAAATTTGGTGCATAGACATGTTTATTTGTGTGTCCACAAATACATACATATGCATTCGCATGCATTCTACATAACGCCTACATTGCAGTTCCGCTATGATATTGATAAGAGTAGACCAGTTCCGGCATGATAAGCGAAATATGCCGCCAAAGGCTCTATCTTTAACATGTTTTCATTTTCTTGAAAAGTGCAGAACATGTTTTGATTGCCATGTGTTATTATTATTTTTTGGTGTATACATTGGTTACTATCGCTTTTTAGTATATATTCATTTTATTAAAAATTGTATGATAAAAAAATTGCAAACATTATCGTTTGCAAAATGACAGAGAGTATTAATGTTAATTAATTGGCATTTAATGTATTCTCTGTCATTACACATACATACATATGTACGTATGTACATATGTAGTATGCAATGAGCTACCCACAATCACTCAATATTATTTGCATATGTTACTATAGCTATTCGTATGGAATTTTCCGCAGGTTCTACCTATACGCTAAAGCATACAGTATATTGCATTGAAATCACTTTGCAGCCAATGTGAATATGGCAAATGTTAATTGGTAATTAGCAAATCAACTTGTTAAGTTTCATTTTTTTTTACATAAAGTGAGCTGTAAGGGAAACATGATGCAAATAAATATACTATAAATATAAAAATTCTTGCTATATTTGAACATCAATCGTTTCATTTTTCATTTAACAAAAAAAAATTTAATTCGGTGAAGTTTAAAAAAAGTAACACTATTCGAAAATGAATAACAAATAAGTGAAAATAATGAAGAAATTCGTTATATTTTGAAAATTTTGTAATAAAAAGAGAAGAATGCTACGTAAGCAAGCAATGAAATTTGTGAAGTTTACGAAGACGATTGATGTTCAATGGAACGCTCGCTTCCGTTCTGGAAATTTTCGAAATGTACACTAATGGAATAATGTCACCAGCGGAAAAATGGCAAAAAGTGGTACAAATTTGTTTATTTATTTATTAGTATAAATATAAAAAAATAAGTGAAGTTTGATTAGAAATACGAAACCACTTTTTCGACTACCCAATATTTGAAAATACATTTGTATAAACTATAATCATATATAATCAGAGTTGCTAATTTTTAATTTAAAAAAAATTAATCCCAAATTAGTTATTAAATATTGAATTTCATTATTTAATTCGTAAATCGGAATTAAATTGGAGATTTAATCTTTTATTCCAAAATTGGAATGAAACATTGATAAAATATCTTTTAATTTAGAATTTGGAGTTACAAATAAAAACATCATTTTTCACAGGAAATGCTGAATAAATATAGATAAAAAGGAAGATTGGGATAACAATTATTATATTTATTAATTCGTTATTTATGAGTACATTTTTCATATTTTTTTTTTTTTGAATTTTTAAGAACATTTAAACATATTATTTATTTTTTATATGCGATTTTAGAGATTAAAATTTTTATTTTTTATTTATTTTTAACTTTAGTACAAAGCAAGCCAACTGCGAAGTATGTTCTCAACAATTGCATGAAATTTAATCATCATAAACAAATAACTGCAATGCACATAAGCATAAATAAATTAATAATCGGGTTGCATATTTTTCTCTTTTGTGCGTGATTTTCCAATTGTGGCGTGATGAGTGAAATGCCATAAGAAAATATCATTTGTATTTTGAAAATGTTTTTACATATTTAACGTATTGTATTCATTATTTCTCGTTTAAAGTGACTTAACGAGCGCGGCTTCAATGTCAAGTCATGACTTTCTTTGCATTTCGCACATTCTGCTGTGCTTGCGAATGCAAGAGTCTCATAAAAGTAGAAAATATTCCACACTTGTTCGTACTTACTCGCAAAAAATGTATTTATGTACGCATTTCCTCTGTCGTTTATATATTTTTGTGTGCTTTTTGGTTGAACTGGTTTGAGTTTGAATCTTAAGCGACTTTATTCAATTTCATTCATTTGTTGTTACTATTGCTGTTGTTGTTGTTGTTGTGTTTTGGCGCGTTTTAAAAGTTGTATAGATACGCAGAAATCACGTGATTTGCCCGACCACCACATCATACCATCCGTCGTTAGTACAGCAATTTTGCATACTTGAGTACTTATGTATGTTTTGCGCATGTCTGCGAATGTGATTAAGGAAATTCCTTTTGTCGCTTAATTCGTTGCGGAATTTAAGTTTAATAAGTACATAAGTTAAATTTTTTGCAATTAAATAAAAAATGCCAAAAAGAAAGTTTTAATTAAATATTTATGTACAAAATAACAAAAGCAAGATTTGACATTTTGTCTCTTAAGCTGACCATAGACTATAGTATTGCCCAAAACATTTCTCTACATTATTGGAGGAATGTTTTATGTTGTCATAACACCAAAGATGATATTTACTACTTTAGCATAGTTTCCTATTTGTAAAAAATTTCCTGCTTTTCTAAAAAAGGAATCCAAATTGTTTATCAATAGAACAAAGCAATATCTTATGAATTGCAACACACCACTTTCGCCGCAGGTGGCATTTGTAACTTAAAATAATGAAGCGACCAAATATAATTACATATAATGTTTGAATGCTGTATATACATATGTATGTACATATGTGCATATGTAAACACTAAAATCGGGCACTTTTGAATAACTTCTCCATCCGACTTATGAGGTAGGATGTTTTCGAAACCACTTTGAAGAGTTTCCACGACAGTCGGGTCTGCCGCTACAACAACAACAACAGTTACCATCCGATTTGTATATAGTTAGCAAAGCCAAAAAAATGAAGGAAAACTAAGAGCTTAACATTTCACTTAAAACTGAAAATATTGTTGAATCCATGTGAAATGATGTACCAATAATAAAAATAATGAAAATTTCACAGCAATTTTTATACCCATAAAGTTTGTAGCACCCAGAAGGAAACGATGAACTTTGTATGATTGCACAACCATTTTATTTGTCGAGATCTCTTTACGAAGTTTGGGACAGACGGCACAATCTCTAAACAAATTGTTCGGATCGGAAAACTATGGCATGTACATATAATATATACATACATATGTACAATTTATCTGCTATACAAACTGACTTATCGAAATCAAGTACTTGTATAGAAGCATTTTTATTTGTGAAGGGTATTACATTTTTGGTGCAACCGAAATTAATGATATTCTTGTCCAACACAACAAATGTTTTTCGTTCGTTTCCTTCTTGCTTAGATTCAGTTGCATACACATGTTGTTATAAACATCATAAAGAGTTTTGAGCACGATTGAGCAGCATGTCTTATCAGCCCCTGAGATCCATTGAATAGTACGCTAACTGCGTGGCCCTTCACCTTAAACGAATTATTTCAAAAATGTACAAAAATAGATTTAGCTAGAAAGCTGATTGTTTAATTGATAAAATGAGACATGCCTGCTGCCATTTCCGGTATTCCGCGTTTACTACGCACTCTTTGAAAAATATTAGGAAGCAATAAATAAAATGAATCGCTGAGTTATCTGTATCGTCAAAGCAAATGGTCATCAATTCGTTCAGTGATTCCCATTTTCAAGCGCGCAAAATGCTTGCAAACGCCAAAGAGTAAACATATGTATGTACATAGTTATAAGTATACATATGTTGTATTTGTATATGTCCATAGTATTAACTAATAAAGTAACAATAATACTTTTACTGCTGATAACGGTGGATTCCAAATTCTACAGAAAATCGCCTGATGTTCTTTCCTCCAATCACACACGGCCCACCATTGACGTAACACCTTCAATTGATTAAAAATTGCATATACTAATCTGTATATGTTTGTATGTTCACACAACGTATGTTGATATACATATGTCAGCTTAATCTCGGTCCCTTGCTCCAATTTAATACATATATAATATACTTACACCTACACTTGCACACAATTGTGAAGGAGGCACTCACTATACGAGTGTAGTAAGTGCGGGGTTTATAGCCTTAGCCATCAGGCTAATGGCATTATGCGATAGCGACAAACATACATACACATGTATGTATGTACATACATGCTCAAATACAATCATTCAAAAAATAATGCCAGCACATTTGATAAGCTAGCATGTAGTATATTTCGCCAAGCAACTAAAAAAGAGGCCGTCAGCCATACTAGCTCGCGGAGAAGCGTAGTGATTGTACGAGTATCAGCGCGCGCTGGTTGAAGACGCTATGTAATCTCCGGGAGCAAAGGTTTGCTTGGCTTGTCTCTTGTGCCGATCTGCTTTCCGGCGGTCCCATTGCGCCGCACTACATTGTGGATCTTTGAAATTCTATAATTGTATTCCTTTTGCGGATTCATTCTCGAAAGTATTTGATTTATTATAGGTGGCAACTAATAAATTATTTATTTTATAATAATTATACGTAATATTTGCTAATCATTAGTAAGAAATTGCGTTCGATGTAAAAAGTGCTGATTTTGCGCAATATTTACATATTTTTTTTGAGGAAATCGATGAAAGCGAAAACATTGAACTTCTGTTTGTGATCGCTTGTGCTGTAATACTCGATAGTTTTTAGTCGCTACAGCTGGCTCATTAATTCGCTTATGTTTTTTGAGACTTTTTAGAAAAACTGAAAATAAATTTTATTAAGAAAACTGTTAATAAAGTTACTTATAGATTTACGAAAATATTAAATACCAATCAGGGTTGCAAATAATATTAAAAAAAAATGTGTAATTAAATTATCATTTAGATAAAAATTTTATTTTTTAATTCCAAAAATCTTAATTGATTTCAAATATTAAATTGAAATATTAAAACTAATAATTTAATTAGTTGTATTAACATTTAAAATTTTTTGGTAAAAAATTTATTTCAAATAATTTTTTTATTGTCAAAACAGTAGTGATTAAAAAGGAGCTTATATGTTCTTCAAACATATCAGTGTTCATAAAAAATTGTTTATCTAATCTATTTGATATTAATTAAACTACCAAATTTTTTAGTAATCGCTAATGAAAGTTTCGAAGTGTTGTTTATCTTTTTCATACGACCTTCTTAGATATATTTAGCTGGTAATATTCGAAGAATTAAATTTTTCATAAAAATGTCGATTTTTTAAGTATATGTTTTTCCACAAAATAATATTTTTGGACGTCTTCTTTTTTTCAAAACTTAAAATTTTGACCGAATATATTTTCGGAAGTGTTCCTGGAGATCGGCTACACATCAAGTCTATTCAAAATTGTTCAAAATAAATCACCTAATTAGAGTACATTACATTTTGTAAATGTAGAAATTTTGTTAAATGAAATACTTATTGAAAAAATCAGAAATTCTAAACCGCTTAAATAAAAAATAAATTTTTTTCATACAGTAGACTTTCAATTTCATTCAACATTCAAGAGTTATTTCGTTGTTTACTTTACTCTTAAATGTTAAAATATCATTATTTTTAGTAAAACGTGTGCAAGTGTTTGTTAAAAGCCTAATTACGCTCAGACACCTGTGGCAGTGATCTTAATATTCATTTGTTTTGCGTGTTCTAAGTCAATAAAAAAATCTGTTTGCAAATATTATAGCAAACAAACAGAAAATGAATATCAACAAATAAACGCCTATTTAACGATATTGAAATTTATGCGAATTTTTTTAGATCTGTGTCGATTATTGTGATTATTTGTTTGCTATAAATACATTGGCGTAATACTTTCAGATGTTTTAACAGCTTTTCAACTATTAAAAAATGAAATACTTTACGGTTTATAAATACATAACAGCGTTTATCAAGCGCTCCAGTTAGAAAAATGGCATTTTTTTAAATTATGCGAATTAGGCTAGGCGAAGCAAATGGCACGTGGCATTTGTATTTTTCATCTCTTTTTAATTCGTTTTTAATTCCTTTGATTTTCTTAATTTCTGGAACTCACTGGAAAAATACTGTTCTTCAATACCATTTGGTAGTTTTCCGGTAAGTGCTCACGCCTTCGAAATTTAATGTCCACACAATCATAAAATGACAAAAACCACCTTTTTTTTGCTAAAAAATTTATGCCAGCTGTTACAATTTGACAAATAGATTGACTATCAAAGTTCTTAAATTATATGTCATTGTTATGAGTAAGCAAAAAATTCGAGCTATGACGATATAACACTGCGACGTCTGATATCGTTAATCAATAATATTTATTCATTTGCAAATATGTATGAAGTAGAAAATTTAATTATGAAGTGGTCATTTGGTAGCCTCAGCTTTTGCCGGCTGTCTGGCTGACAATGGCGTTGGC
The DNA here is from genome assembly GCA_037783105.1 of Bactrocera zonata. Lineage (NCBI taxonomy): Eukaryota > Metazoa > Arthropoda > Insecta > Diptera > Tephritidae > Bactrocera > Bactrocera zonata. The sequence continues at coordinate 804,514 of JBAWJQ010005073.1, read as the reverse complement.
GCTGCTTTCATTTACTTTTGACGTATGATAGTACTACCGGCATCCAAAGAGAGTTCTTTACTACTTTCTGCAATACTTTTTTAACTCTTTGTTAATCTAAGAGCGAAAGAATTAAAAAGCCCAAAATTGTCAGCACAATTTGTATACCAAAACTGTAAAAAATATCCGCAGAAATGGTGTAAACGGAAGATGAGATGAAAAAGATCTTGCTACATACAAAAAATCTTAATAAAATAATATAGAAAAACAATTTTGAAGATTTTTTTTAAATATTTTCAATTCTCAAAACTCAAAATATCAAAAAACAAAAAAAAAAAAAAAATCGATTTTTAAATTGTGTAATATATATTTTTTTTTGAAAATTTCTATTACTTCGTTTAAGTATTATATTCGATACACCAGAAGTTACTTAAATCGTAATCTATATACTATTATACGTATAATTATAATAATTTAAAAAATACAACATATTTTTTAAAGCTAAAAATATATTTTTTACATTTACTGAAAACACGTCATCTGAAAACATCTGTACATTCAATTTAAAAATTTATTTTCTTTAGACACTTCGCAAGAAAAGAACGATATATTTTTAAAACAAACGTGCATTTGTATATTTATAAATATTTCAAAAAACAGCTACGTTGGCACGCCAACAATTCGTTAAACGCACTACCAACCGAATGATTATGATTAAAAACAAGCAATAAAAACGTAGCTTGTGCTGATACGTTCATATATATGTACATATGTACATTTTTACCTGTAAATCATACATCCATGCGCATTGTTTTGTTTTATTTTCGCATTTTTTCCATAATTTGTCTGGTGGTCGGTCTTTCACTTGTGTGTATTCGCACACACCCATCAATGCGGTAAAACAACAAAATAGACATTGAAAAACTCGTTAACTGCAACATATGATCGGGTACAAAGTACAATCGTGTCAACAGCTGAGTCGGCTGAATTATTGCGGTTGCGGAGTGCGCGGCGTGATTCGGGGACACGAAACGGCCCACTGACCAAGAGATTGGCATGATGGAACGATGAGTTTGATTATGACTTGGCAGGAGGGGAAACTACGTATGTATGTATGTGTTTGATGTGATGTGCACACGTACCAATGTTTTCATACCAATGTATTCACACGTATATGCACGAATGTATTGATAGTAGAGTGTGCTGTTTACCTCGACATTTGGCGGCAAATTTATTCCGTGATTTTTTGCTAGAATTACTGTAAAGTGAAATAAACATATGTATGTATGCATGTGGGTATGCATATTAGCACTGTTTATTATTGTTTTTTGTTGTCACTATTTTTACTTTATTTAAAGTTTTGGCTCTTTTTATTAATGTAAGCAATTATCATAAAATTGTGCGAAGTTCATTAACTGTAATGACAAATATTGCATTAAGTGAGGCGGTTAACCCTGAAGTTGCCGTATAACTTATTTTAGCTAGCCATAGTTAGTGGTAAAAAAAAATTGAGCAAATAGAAATAGATTAATTATGAAATTATAGCATCTAACATTATAAGAATGTGTATTTGTACATATGTTTTTAATAAAAAAAATATGACTTTTTACTTCAAATAAATAAATATGTACAATTATATTTCTTTGAAAACTATGGCATCTATATTTATAAAATATATTAATATAACAAATAATACTACCACTTAAATATGATTTTGATTAAAAATGCGATTTTGTAACTTCAAGGAATGTTTTCAGAACTTTTTTTGTGTGCGAACACAGCTGCCATTTCTACTAGCGAATCTTCAAATTACAGTTTTTTTTGTTGTGTGCGCACACAGCTGTCACTTACCAGCAAATATTGAAATTAAAAGTCTCCAATTGCATAAATTAATTATATTAACTTTATATATATAATATAACCATTTTGATATTACCATTAGCTAGTTCTAATTGGGTTATCTGCAAGTGCAATCCGTACTAGGCGTCGGTTAGTTAGTCGTGGTAGTAGTCAGTCGGTTGATAACGCTGTATTGCCATTATCATTTTGTGAATAAGTTTCAGTGTAAATTGCATTACAAAAAGCGTGATTTTCGCCAAGTAAACTAACAATATGTGTAACAATATATTTTTTTGCAATTTAGTAACCTGTGAGCAGGTGCTGCACGATGTATCTACTCGCCGCTTTAACAGCTGTTGCCTAGCTCAAAGTTGTCAAAGTTGTTTTGATTTATGTATTATAATTTCTTTTATAATTTTAAGAACTTTTTACGTTACGATAAAAATTAACGTTTAACTTGTGCAAAATAAGTTAGCTGATTTAAAAGGAATCCTTGAACTCATGTCTGAGGTTAGTTGCATTATGCTTCAAAGAAATATCACGATATTGGCGGTATAGTTAAGCAGTCATTACTGCTAAATAGTCATGCGCTAGCTGAAAACTAGCCAAAAAAACATTAATTATCATTAATTTAAACTTAAATTTGGTTTAATTTATCCAAAGGTGTATCAAGTGATTCCTAACTTGTTTACTTTTCAGCGGAAACATGTTTCATATATTTATCTTGAGTTGCTAATTAAAAAGTCAACATTGAATGGTAATGTACAATATATCGTAAAAAATTGCCTGACTCAGAAAACTTGTTGGCGGTTATTTAATTGACTTTGTGTGTGTGTTTTTTTTTTTTTGAAGTTGTGCTTCCTTATCTACACGCAAGAAGTCAACCTGTCAACGTTAACAATTTTAGCTCGATTAAACAGAATTTTTTCGAGGAATTCCGCGTTTGAGCTGCAAATCTTTGCGTTAACTTTAAAAATGTTTTGATTTTTTTGCGCAAATCTATAAAATACCCGTATCTTTGTATTGCTTAGCAATCAAACCCGTAGTGATTGATTACAGGAAGGTTTTCGTTTGAAAACACTTTTTTATATCATAATGGATGTGACGTGTTCGATATGAGAAAAAGATAATTATTAAGCAATGTATATTTATGTTATGACAACTAAGCCGGCATAATATTCAAATTAACTTCATAATTATTATCATAATTAATTCAACTGTCTTCTTCTTCCCTTGCAGCTATGATATGGTGCATTTCGGCCATGCCAATTCCCTGCGACAAGCCAAAGCGCTTGGCGATAAAGTCATCGTGGGCATACACACCGATGAGGAGATCACAAAACATAAAGGACCACCCGTATTTACGGAGGAGGAACGCGTCAAAATGGTCAAGGGCATCAAGTGGGTGGATGAGGTGGTGCTCGGTGCACCCTATGTGACAACACTCGAAGTGCTCGACGAATACAATTGTGATTTCTGTGTGCATGGCGGTGAGTACATGTCTAATATGTCCGAACATGGCAAACAAGAAAAAATAAGAAATTGGAAAAAAATGAAATTTTTAATTATTTTTCGTGTTTACAGATGACATCACTATGACCGCAGAAGGCGTGGACACATACCACCTTGTGAAGTCTGCCAACCGCTACAAGTATGTACATACTTAATTGAAATATTGATTTTCAATTTGAATTGTTATTAAATATTCGCATTTTCTTTGCTTCTTATAGAGAAGTACGTCGCACAGCCGGTGTTTCAACGACGGATTTAGTCGGACGTATGTTATTATTGACACGCAATCACTTCCATCAAGGCTCTGCCGAATATGCCATAGAGAAAGAAGGTAAAGAGTTGTTTGAGTTTTGCAACAGCAAATTATTATTTATTAATATCATTAGTGCTAATATCATGGGGCTTCTAATACATATAAATTCCTTCATATTTGTATATACATGAGTTTTTTCGTGTATTTTTCTTTCAAATTAAAGTAAGATTTATTTTTGATTTTTTATGCGTATGTTGATAAACGTTTTTTACTTTCTTGGCTAAAACAAATCATATATCATTAGTTTTATATAAAATTGCTTTATATTTACCACAGTAAATCTGTTTTATGAACATACATATATTTTTATATATTTTTTATTGCACTCGGGATTACTTTATATTTGTGTTTTTTTTTTAGTATAATAAGTTAAATTTTATTTATATTTCGTGTATTAAAAGTAATGAAAGTCACACAACCATATTTTAATAATTTTCACACATTTTAACAAACGTTCTCTGCTCTGTTTTCCAAGAAATTAAATAATACACATTGATTACCGAAACTAAGCGTTCAAACAGACCACAACAACAAACCTACATACACGTATTGACATCATTATTTATTATTTCGCATGTTTTTGCATTTTTGAATTTGATATAAGCGTAAATATTTTCAAAATTTTCACACGTTCTCTCTCGCATGTTTGTTTCTTTCGTTCGTCCACTTTGTTTATCCTCTTTTTCTCTTTTTTCTTTTATTTCTATGTACATGTCAAACGAAATTTGCAAAACAAAAAACCTAAAAATCTAACTGAAATGACAATGCTATCGAAAAAATCAATCAAATCACTCGTAACTTGCTAATTACTAAAACCGTAACTGCTATTGCACCAAAAATTTGCTAAACACTTGTAAATTAACGTTGTAATAAACAATAACAAAACGCCTAAAAATATGCAATACCAATTGCATGGTACTCCTAATTCATTCCATGCGTATCGCTCTCTTTCACTCTCTTTGAAACTGCTATCAACTATTAACGCTATGTGCTCTCTGTACTAAAAAACAAAACAACCGCAATTGAAATTGAACGTCAAATTGAAATTTATGAAATTTTGTGCATTCATTACAAATTTTGTGCATATAAATTAATAAAAAAAAAAACAACAGACTTAACTAAAAAAGTACAAAAAATGAAATTATCATCAGGTTCATCTAATATGGGACAAGACTCATCAGCGAAAAGTCCGTGGACCGGCTGCAGTCAATTTTTGCCAACAACACAGAAGATCATACAGTTCAGCGATGGCAAGCCACCAAAGCCGAATGACAAAATTGTAAGTAGAAGCGGCTGCTAATTAAATACAATTATTAAAAAATAATAAATTGTAATTATATATCTTATAAATACAGTTGAACTTATCTAACTCGGTGATTCGAGTCCACAAATAAACTTCCTTGTTAGAGTGACTTCAAATTATGGAAGCAAATTTGTATTAAATTTGACTTCTTATTGCCAATCCAAGTGTCCGAGTTATGGAGAACTTAGTGTTATAGAAGTTCGAGTTATGAAAGTTCAACTGTACATACATACATAAGCATATGCAATATCGGAAAGAAAAAGTTTTGCTATAATTCCCTTTTGCTTGCTTGAACAGGTGTATGTGGCTGGCGCTTTCGATCTCTTTCACGTGGGTCATTTGGATTTCTTGGAGAAGGCCAGGGAGTTGGGTGATTACTTGATTGTTGGTCTGCATACGGATCCCGTGGTGAATTCGTACAAGGGTAGCAATTATCCCATTATGAATTTGCATGAACGTGTGCTCAGTGTGCTGGCGTGTAAGGTAAGTTGGAAAAGTGAGGGGGTGTGAAATTTAAACACATAATTTTTCTTTGGTACAATATTGCTATTTTTTGTGTTCAAGGGTTTTGGATTGAAGAAAAATGTTCCAATTTTGGGATTAAAAATTAAATTTCCAATTTTTATTTCTGATTTTGGGATCAAAAATTAAATTTTAAATTGCGATTTCGGGAAAGTTAAAATTTTATATTTATTTCAATATGCTGGTAATGCCGAAAAAAAGAAATTTTGATTAAAAATTTAGTATTTAAATCCAAACACTTTGGATAAAAATTAGTAAAGTATTTTTCAGGGGCTTAGGTAACATGTAACCAAAGATTTCGAAAAATTACTATTTTAAATAATTTTTTTAGAGAAATTTTCACAGATAAAAAAATATAAATTTTTAGAAAATTCTGACTATCCCAAAGCTAATTTAAAAATTCGAGAAAACAATTAAAAAATGATTTTCAAATTAAAAGCTGGAATTAAAAGGCAATATTTTATTAAAAACAAACTTTCCTTTTCAAAAATTAACCAAAATAATATAACTGAAAAATGTTAATTATAAAAAAAAAAATATTTTTAAAATTTTTAATTTTTTTCAATCCGCAATTTGGGATTAAAAATTTGTTTGTAATTTTTACCGATTTTTTTTTAATAGTTTTCCATCCGATATTTGGTATTAAAGATTTCAAAATTATTTATAATAACGATTTTAGGGATTGCAAAATAATTTTCTAATCCGATTTTCGGAATTAGCATTTTTTACTCCAACATTTGAGATTATTTTATTTTTCAATCCGGTATTTGAGATTATAAACTAATAATTTATTTTTAATAAAAATTTTCTAAATATTTTTTTTTGTTGTATTAAACACTATAAATAAATTTTTTTCATTCTCAATTTTTAATTTTTTCGAAAATTTTGGATTATTTTAATTTTTTTATTCCGTTATTTGGAATTAATTTTCCTCTAAGTTTTGAACCAGGTATTTGGAATCAAAAATTTCAAAATTTTTTATAATAATGATTTTCGGGATTGAAAAATAATTTTTTAATCCTATTTTTGGGATTAATATTTTTTCACTGGTATATTTGGGATTATTTTTTTCGATCTGGCATTTGAGATTAAAAACTTAAAAATTATTTTTAATTAATTTTTTTGCTTTCGAAATTAAAAATTTCAAAATTATTTAAGCAATAATTTTTGGGAATGCAAAATAATTGCTAATCCGAATTTTTAGATTAAAAATTTTTCACTCGGATATTTGCGATTATTTTTTCAATCCGGTATTCGAGATTTTAAACTTAAAAATTATTTTTAATTAAGATTTTCGGAATATTTTTTGTTCTATTTGGAATTAAATTTTTGAATGTAGGACTTAAAATTATAAGTAAATTTTTTCATTCTGTATTTGTTATAAAAAAAATTAATTAAGATTACAAAATTAAAAATAAAATTATAATTTAATGTTTATTATTTTTTAATACATTATTTGCAACCCTGATAATAACTAAAATATTTTTCTCTTCACAGTACGTCAACGAGGTGGTTATCGGCGCACCCTACTGTGTCACCGAAGATCTGCTCGATCATTTCAAAATCGACGTCGTGTGCCATGGCCAGACACCGATTGCGTTCGAAGATGGGAAAATCGATCCTTATGCTGTACCAAAGACACGTGGCATCTTTACGCTCATTGACTCGCAAAACTCAATGACAACCGAGCTCATTGTCGAACGCATCATTTCGCATCGCATCGAATATGAGCGCCGCAACAAAGCCAAAGAGAAGAAGGAATGCGAGGCATTCGAAGCGCTGCAGCGTGCCAAGCAAACACAGAAAGCTGGTTAGGATTAGGCCAATAAGCCGACGGGTCAGTGTGTGCACGAGTGCAATGCCCTTTAAGGCATTATCCCTTTGCTTTTATACATATAGCATTAGTTAGCGCATAATAAGTTTAGAGTAAATCGCGAGACGCGCACATACTGGACCCGCTCGGTTGAAAAACGCTGTGCTGCAGCACTAACGCCTACAACAACATTTTAGTTTCTGTTGAAGACATGTGCTTTTTAAGTTTTATATTGTAGTAGTGTATTTTTAATGTTCTGTTTACATTTAACTCGCATAATTTTATATAGCACCATTTTGTGTGTGTTTCGTATGTGTGTATGTATGATCTATGCAGTTGTCAGCGTGCAGTTTTATTTTATAGAAAATTTTCATTTTGAACACTTTTTCCAATTATGGCGTACAGATAATGGCAATATTTATACAACTTGCTCAGTTTTTGAAAATATTTTTTTTTTTAATTTAGCCGAAATTGTATGTGTGTACGTATAGCATATTTCTCAATTAGCTTCTGTTGTCAATGTAAATACAAAAAGGCACACACATTAGTTATAACCTCAAAGAAAAATATGCAAAGTTTGTAGTAAAAACTAACTGTAAAATTTTCATTGTAATTGCTGGCAAATATACACGAAAAGGCTTCGTGTTGAACGCGTTTATGCTAAGTTAGTGAAAATACTAGTAATACGTATATATGGCTTGCAATCAAGTCTCATGCCAAATAGTAGTATAATAACTGTATAACGTGGCAGGAATATATTTTTTACTGCAACATTTACAAAATATTAATGAAAATACAATTTTCGAAGTGCGGTAGTTTATGGCTTTTGTGCATGGGACTATGAAAATTTATTTCTCAAAATATTTGCACGTCTATACACTCTATTACATTCGATCAACAACAAATCAATCAATATTTTTGTACAACATTTTGTTGCTTTCGTTTAGAAAATGCCAATTATTCGAAAAATCATGCGCATGCTTAGTCTTATGTGACACAATTTTGTGTCTTTCTAATTCAATTAAACAAGGAGGCTATCATAGCTACATATAAATTAAAAAAAAAAAGAATTTTTCAATATATGTATAAACATTCAAATCTCGAATAGTCGCATATTTTGGCTTATGAAAGCAATACATACATAAATTAAAATTTTTATTTAATTTTTTGTTTTTCACTTTCACAAAATTGACTACTACGCTGTGAAATTGTATGTTTCTTTGGTACAAGTATTTGTTTGTTTATGTTTTATTCATATTAATTTCGCTTTTTTTCTCCAGTTCACAATTTATTTTTTATTTTAATTATTTCATATAAATAATATTAAATATATATACATACGTAGTAAATATTGAGACCAAAAAACAAAAACAATTCATAGCATCTGAAAAAGCAACATTTATTTGGTCTGTTAATATATAAAGAAAAAAACATTTTGTCAGTTGTTTTTGTCGTTTATGATATACAAATAATTTATTATACATACTACTTTACTCAATAAAAAATAATATTAAAAAAATATGTAAAAAAAAAATGTTTTTATAAAAAATAAAATCTGTGCATGAGTCTGAAACTCAAGAGAAAGATTGAGCTTTTGAAATGAAATTTCTCTGTTCATAATTCGTATATATTCAATATAAGGCCCTATTTTGTAACTCGATTCCAGAAAAATTTACTTGCATTCGGATTGCTGTCGTTATTGTAACGGGTACCTAGTCCCCGTTAGAATGGCAAGATGCTTTTTCGACGGGGTCGTATGTGTAGGGTTGACAGGGTATGCAATGAGGTGGTTAAGGTCATGCGGGGCTCGTTGCACGCTACAATTTCTACAACAACCGGTTACTGGTTACCGTAATTGACCGGATTTTATCCAGCCAAGGGCTGTACTTTCGAAGATCTAACCTCGCCTGGATCGGTAAGGTGTTGAATTCGGATTGTTCATATTCGGTAACTCGATTTTTTCAATTTCAATCTTATTTTAGAATAATATATAAAGTATTAGTTAAATACAAATTCTATACATTAACAAAATTTAAAGTACTTTAATAATCGGCGATTCATATTAAAAAATTCTGGATTCCTTTGAATGGATCTTCTGGAAGGTCTCCGAGAGAAGTGTCCGGCGAAGAGAAATACCGGGTTTTTCAATAAGAGCTGACTTCGAATTTCGGTAGTAAATTTTAATAATTTCCACTCGTTGTTAGATCGTATAGTGTTTGTCCGGGAAGTATTAGGACTGAGTCGATTTAAACAAATTTATTGAACCAATCGTTACAATGCTTTAAAAATTTCAAAATAGGATACTTCTGCTTCCATGCAGCGCTGCCAGCGCGATTTCTAAGCATTGAAGGCGTCACGGAAGGCATTCTCCGGAATAGCTTTGAGAGCCGAGGTATATGGATCCCCTGTGTCGAAGATTGCCTCTTTGCCTCGAGATCATACTCAAAGATCCATGACTCGTCACCCGTGATTACGTTATTCAAAAATTGGGGGTCATTTTCAAATTTTCTTGGCACACTTCCACTTGGCGCAATTTCTGGTCATCAGTAAGCACTTTTGCTCCGTCACAACGTCATGAACCGCAGATTTCGATAAATTTAATATTTGGGCAATTAAACGAATACTTAGTCGACGGTCTGAGTTCAAAACTTTGCGCACACGAGTCACATTGACGGTGTTTGTCGAAGTCGCAAGTCTTCCAACATGGTCTTCATCAGCGATCTCTTCCCGGCCCTCCAAAAAGTCCTGGTGCTATCGAAACACACCACTTCTTGCTAAAGAAACATCTGAGTAAGCCTGCTTGATCATATCAAATGTCTCTGTGTTTCGCAGAAACACGTCGTGCGAAAATGTTTGTCGTCCTGACTCTCCAGGTGTTCGGAGACAACTGGCCAGCCGCTCGTTCGTTAGGTAGAAACGCCCTCTACCGAATCAAGTCAGTGCCTGCATATCTTTCTATGATGAAATGGCAAACCTTACTGAAGAAAAATGTTAAAAGAGCCGGAAAAAATATGGCGTCGTTTGCTGTCCCTATCGGTCTACTTTTGTAGCGTCCCTATTTCTCTCTAAAATTATCTCCAATCAAAAAATCTAAAAAAATTTATTATTACAATGGAATACGGGGCGTCGAAGAGAAAATGGCGACTTTCCAAAAAAAGTGGGTTTAGTTGATTGATTAAGACTTTTCGAGAAAGAAGCTTTTAAAGTTTTGGGAGCCGATTACTCTCAGTTGAAAACTCTTTCAAACTTGCTTCCATCTCCGAAACCGGGTCAACTTCAAATTTTCGGATAATATTCTCTAAATATGCAATAGCAAACCGTAAGTGGACAGCGGAGATCCGACTCATTCCCACACCAACGATAACGAGGCTGAGAGTCCTTCCATGTCCACTTATCCGCTTTACAGTTCCCTGCGATGTCCTTAAAGCCTGCTACTTAAATCCAAAAATAATCTAATGCCGTTGATAGTGAGATTAGGCATTCCTCAACCAGGTGGGCGCACGGTCTGCCAGTTCAAGACATTGTAAGGTAGGTTCAAATTTCCCATCCATTTATGTACGTACATATGTATTCACATACATATACTTATATATATATCTTTTAATTTCTATATACACATAATTACACTAATTTGTTGTATATTCACTTTTACTAAACGCTTATTTCCGGTTGTCCCTTTTTGTGGCACTTACGCCATCCATGGTAACATGCAAGTAAAACGCCGCATGTCACTTTAACTAAAGTTTAATGACCATTTAAATGCTTTTTTTGTTAACACTTTTATTTATTTGGGCGTGAGTGGTAGTTGGGCTAATGAAAAATAATGCAATAATAACAAAAACGAGAAAAAAATAATACAATAATAACAAAAACTAGAAAAAACTTTAATCTCGATTACAACAAAGCTCTAATAGCACTCAAAAATAAAATATATTCCATACAAGCAGTAAATTTTGAAGCAACAGTTTGTATGGCAGCTATATGCACTATGAGCAAAAAACAGTAAGACTTGGCTGATAACTTTAAAATTTTCAATTTATTCTTCAAAATCCATGTCTTCACCCTCAAACTAATCCCCTTTGGCCGAATACACTTGTGCCAACGTTTTTTTCCAATTCTCAAAACAGTTGTTAAAATCAATTTCCCGAATAGCCTTCAACGCTATTCACGTTTGATGTCTTCACTTGACTCAAAACGGTTTCCCCGGAGCGGTCGTTTGAGTTTGCTGAACAGCTAGAACTTACACTGAGTTAAATCAGTCGAATACGGTAGTTGCTCACGAAGAATCAATGTAGTATGCGACGGTGGCTTCGGTTTTGGAAAAATCAAGAGTTGTCGGCCCATAATTCTTTTTACAAATAGCTTCGCGTAAAAACTCAAATATAGGAATTCGAAGAGCTTCACACCTCGATAATCGGAGAAAAATGTCAATACAACCTTGATTTTTGAACTGCTTTGACGTGTTTTGCACGGCTTTGGCTCACGATATTCGGGCGATTGATCGTCTGTTTCTGGGTCATAAGCATAGATTGGAAACTCATCGCCAGTAATAATACTGTTCATGGTCCTGGTAGTCGGAAAGCATTGTTTCACAGACGTTAACATGTCGCCGTTTTTTCAAAAAAATGTATTGATATTGGAACCAATTGTGATTACACTTTAGATCCAAATGATCTTTCAAAATGGTGTTTGCTGATTCTTCCAATATTACAACGATGCCAGTAAGATCTCTGACATCTGATTCTCAAGCCCAAATTCCTTTATTTTAATGACGTGTTGATCATCAGTTGGTGTTGATGGCCGCCCTGGACGTGGTTCGTTGTCAACGCGTTCTCGACCCTTTTGAATAATTGGTACCAATCAAAATCACTTGTACGCGAAAAAAACAATTATCAGCAAAGGCCTTTTCCAGTATTCTGAACGCTTCGGAACCAGAAATTTGATACCGCAAGAAAAATATTTAATGGAACTTGTTTGTTGAAAAATTTCACTTTTCGTAAAAATCGCCGATTGCACTGTATGTACTTCAAAAAGCCAAGTACAATATTTCTGGACTAAGTGTTGCCAGAAGCAATCTGACATTTCCATTGGAAAGTTTGACATTTTTTAGCGTAACATCACTCAGAACGTTTTGTCATTTAATCGTGAATTGTTTTATTTATAGGGAATTAAAAAATTCATCTCGGCCAAAAAATGGAATTAACTCGTGAACATTTTCGTGCGATCGTTTTTCACAACTTTCGACGTGGATTATCACAAGAGTGCATCGATGAACTAAAATCTCTGTATGGCTATGAAGCACCATCCTATAGTACTGTGAAAAACTGGTACAACGAATTAAATCGTGGCCGACGCTCGCTCAAAGACGAATTCCGTGAAGATCGTCCAAAAACAGCCGTTGTGCCAGAAAACATCGATGCCGTACGTGAACTGATAATGCAAGACCGTCATGTAACATACCTTCAGATAGAGGCATGCCTATGCATTTCTCCCACCAGCTTACATTCGATATTGCATGAACACCTGGCCGTAAAAAAGTTTTGTTCTCGTTCGATCCCGCACAATTTGACAATCGCTCAAAAAAAGGCTCGTGTGGATTGGTGTAAAGAAATGCTGAAAATATACGATCGCGGTGCTTCAAAAGACGTTTATAAGATCATCACAGGTGACGAATCATGGATCTATGCGAATGAGCCCGAAACAAAACAGCAATCGACCGTGTGGGTCTTCCAAGACGAGCCAAATCCAATGAAAAAAAAAACCATTTTCGTTGATAAATATGCCTATTTTCATTATTAGGCCAGAAATATATATAGCAGCCCTCGTATATACCAAACGCTAATGATTATTTTGATGAGGCATTTGACAAAGATGTAACTGAGAGTCATACCAACCTAAAAAAAAATCAACAAATGTGTTTAAGCGCGAATTTTAAATACAAATATATTTTAACCTCAGTAGTACTATATATTCGAAGATGATACCATTGCCTTGAACAATGATCTACATGCATATGTATGTCAGATTTTATAAAAATATATATCTTGATATCCCTATTGTTCAGTTTGTATGGCAATTATTTGCTGTAGTGGCTTCTTGGAGAGAAAATAATGTGTGCAAAATTTCATAGCGTTATCTCAGGAATTGAGGAACAATTTCGCGTATATAGAGACAGACTACATACATACATAACTACATTGACTTAGCTCGTCACACTAATCGTTTATACGTACATACGGTATGGCATATTTGTCAAAGGGTCTCGAACATTTCCTTCAGTGTGTTACAAACTTCGTGGCAAACTTAATATACCCTGTTAAGGGTATAAAAATAAAAAGCATTCTTGCTGATTGTGTACATATTTGTATACTAGATTGCAAGTAAGTGATTTTTTCGTTAAATTTTGGAAATGTTAGGCCATTGTAGTGAGTTTAATTGCAGCGCCCAATTGTGCAGCAGACAATTACAAGCACGTTTAGCACAAATAACGGTTATAATTTTTTAATTTCGAATGCAGACATTCTTTCGCATTTAATTTTTGATTGAAGCTAGATTATTATAAACATTTTATTTTATATATAAAATCTATCGAAATTGTGACAGAGTAAAATTCTAAATTGTTTGTTTAGTAGAGCAATTAAAAAATATATATTTTTATATGCGGAAATAATGTAGATACTAATTAAGGCTATTTATTTTGTTATTTGATTTGGATAAGAAATGAAACAATGTTCCATTGATTAATTTTTTTTTTTATTTGTGAAGTGACAATTGCGTGACTTTTGCTAAAAGTCTTCCGCATTCGCAATTAGCCTGGTTTATTTATTCATTATATTTTTGCACTCCTTTCATTACCGCCATTGCTCATCAGCCTCCAAATTATAAATGTATCAAAATAATGGGTGTACATTAAACCACTATTTCGATTTAGCTGCTATTTGTTGGTCATCAATTGTGAAGACTACAGACAGCCAGCAAGCCAGCCGAGTTGATTGAACCAGAAGTCATTGTTGCTGAAATAAAATTAACAGCATTACACTTTATTGTTAGAATTATGCTGTTATGGTAGTTTATGTATATGTGGCCATACATTTTATGCAACAATGTATGAAAACATGAGGTATCATTTCCGAATTATGCAATAATACTGCTATTAATCTGCTTATTAACGTCCATCATTTTCCGACCAATTTCATGCGACTCGTTTTGTGAAATTCCCACATTTACCGAGCATACTTTATTATGACATTATGCTACAAATATACATACAAACATATGGATTTACATGGATTTCCCACCATGGCTAAACGATTTTACGTTGCAGTAACCATAAGTATTTCTAGAAATTTCTAATAAGATCAGTTCTACGTAGGTAATGGTATCAGAGATCTATCTCAATTGGATTCGTAAGCTGTTTTTAATGTTCTCTGATTTAAGAAAAATCACAGTTTCTGGAAAAGGTTTCTTTTAATAGTCCTCAAACCTGAAAGTCTATTTCTGACTAGAAAAAACAGCATAGGATCCAGATTTTATTCCTTTCCGACATAAAACATCACGCAAAAATAAATTGGTTGCCTAAGTCAAATCATTTCAGTTGGTTCAACGCACCATTCTCAAATATCGGTTCTTCGATCTAAGTTACCACATACATATGTAAGGTTACGTTTTTTCTTTAATATTTTGGTTTTTTCAAAAGTGGGGCCTCTCATCCGAGGCTGTTTTCTTCCTTTTTACTAATACGGTTGTGTAAACTGATGTTGAGAAATACCGAAAGCACCGTCAGGATCAGGAAGAACCTCTCCGAGCCATTCGACACCAAACGAGGTTTCAGACAAGGCGACTTCTTCAATTTACTACTAGAGAAAATAAATCGAGCTGAATCGAGATATTGATATCATTGGCCTCAACAACCACGCTGTTGCTTCTGCTTTCTCCAAACGGGATGAGGAAGTGAAGCAAATGTGTTTGGTAGTGAACGAGGGTAAGACGAAATATCTCCTGTATTCATAGTCGTAGTTCTTCGTAGTCGTAGAAAATTTCATTTATATTGGAATCAGTATTAACACCAACAACAATGTCAGTCTCCAAATCAAACGCGTAACTCTTGCCAACAGGTGCAACTACGGATTAAGTAGGCAATTGAGAAGGAAAGCCCTTTCTCGACGAACAAAGACCAAACTCTATAAGTTACTCATTGTTAACGTCCTGCTATATGGCGCAGAGGCATGGACAATGACAACATCTGATAAGTAGACGTTGGAAGTTTTCGAGCAAAATTCGATTTTTTTTTATTCAACATAATTCGATTTTTTATAGTACGATTTAGTCCTTTTCTTTAAAATAGGCCTTAATTTCGGCGATCAACTCTTCATTCGATGAAGATTTCTTTCCAGCGAGCGAGATCCGAGAACAGGAAATAGTCCTTAGCTTTCAAAACTGAAAAATACGGTAGGAGCGGGGGCAATTCGAAGCCTAATCCATTATTTTTAACATAGTTTTCCCTGATTTGAGACTACGTGCATTGTCTTGGTGAAACAGGACTTTTCTTCAAATGAGGCCGTTTTTCGGCGATTTCGTCCTTCAGATGATCCAATAACGCTATGTAATGGTCGCTCTTGATGGTCTTTTTCTTCAAGGTAGTCAATAAAAATTATTCAAAGGGCATCCCAAAAGGTAGTCAATAAAAATTATTCAATGGGCATCCCAAAATGCAGACGCCATAACCTTGCTAGCCGACGCTTGTGTTTTTCCACGCCTTGGAGCGGGTTTATCATATGCAGTCCAGTCGGATTATTGTCAATTGGCATTCGGAGTGAAAAGATGGAGCCATGATTCATCCATTGTCACATATCGACGCAAAAACTTGGGTTTATTACGCTGGAACACTTCTCAGAATCATCAAATAGGCGTTTTTTTGGTCAAGAGTGAGCTCGCGCCGCACCCACTTTGCAGAGACCTATTCCGTACCTAAATATTACTGAATGATACGATATACACATTCAGTTGATATCTCGAACAACTTCACTTTGCGGTCATGTAAAATTAGTTTGTGTACTTCTTTGCAGTTTACGTCGGTACCAACCTCTTTTGGACCGCCCACTGCGTTTACCGTCTTCGGTGCTCATGCCTGTTACTTATTATAAGCCTGAGCTGGGATAACCTACAGTGAAATTTGCCGTTTTTGATTTCGACTCATTTTCGGATCGTCAAACGCTAGATTGTTGGACAGGTTTGACGTTATATTCATAAACCTATGTTCCGCTACCAGTTATGATATGTTTGATGAATGTGAGGTCTTGTACTCGAGATCGTATATTAAAAAGATTCAGGATATTTTGATACGAGTGTCGCATTGGCACGCTTTATACACAAAACATTAACGAAGTTGCTGTCAATCTATAGCAGCTGCTGAGATCCTCTGTTATCTCTCTGTTGCCAACATGACCAAAACTGTTTCTTTAACTTTTTCGATGTTATTACATGGGTTTAAGGGTCTCAAAATCTTTTTTAAATTTTTTTTATAGTCTTATAAATTCTACAACACCTCTAAAATATTATTCCAAATTTTGAAGTTGATTTCAGTAATAGTTTCGGAGATACAGCCTTGAGAACTTGTGCGCTCGAGGCTAACAAGGATAAGTGCGCCGTCTTTAAGCGGGGTTTTCTCGAAACTGTGTAGCAAAATTTTCACTGAAATTTTCATTTTTTTATAGAAATGTTTGACAAAAATCCAATTTTCAGTTTTTTTTATTTATCCTCCAAGTTCTAAGATAAGGTGTTTTTTCACTCTAGATGATCCTGTAAGGAGTTATCACCGGAAATGGCGTCGATATGACCGAGATTAAAATATTTTTTTTTTTTCCAAAAATTTCAGAATTTCTAAATAATAAAATATTTAATTTTTTATATGAGAAAAAAAAAAATAAAAAAAAGGCTGTTCTTTACCCGAGGAAACCCATGTTACCCCAAAAGTAAAAACGTTAATTATTATGTAATAATTTGACGTTAGAACATCATTAGTGAGTTTTCTACAATTTAAAAGCTTGTTCATAGAGCTTTTACTTTTAAGCAATGCTAATGTCTTCTATATAAAAAATATGGATTTTTCCACTTCAATAGTCACTTTGTAAAAGTGCGTTAAATATGTTTAAAATATACCATTAAACTCTTGCGCATGCTTACAAGTCCAAAGCGGCAAAAACATCAATTACTACTATATATTAATATAGTAATAATGATATTAAAGTACAAAGTGGTAAAAGTAATAAAAATGTTCATAAAACTTCGTAATGCGAAAAATATAATGAAAGTAAAAACTGTCGCCATTCGGAGGCCAAAGTATATGTATGTACATATGTATGTATATCAGTTAATAAAACAAATTCCACGCTAGCAAACACGAAAGGGAGTGAAGTTAAAAAATATAATGTATTTGGTAAACATGCAAATATAATTTCAAAAATGTTTGTATGTAAATAGAACCGGCTTATAACCAGTGAAATGTGAATATCACATTAAAACGATCGTTACTGCCTTTCTATTCCACCGCTGGTGGGAAAGGGGGACGCAAGTAGAGCGGCGTGATTTTATCAGTACCACAGAATGCATGTAATATAACGGTGCTTCATATGTCCTCTACATGTTAACATATAATTGAAGGGAAGGCTACCGCTGTGCCCAGCAGGAATGCTAGGCGGTTAAATTCACCAACTCACCAGCGGTAGGGAATTTTTTTAGTTGTTTTTTTTTTTGGTTTTATCGATTGCTATTACTTAAATTAAAGTATTTTTTTTTTAATAAATATTTTTTTTTTAAAGAAATAAAGATTAAATGTTATAGTCAATAAAATACGTAGATAGTCGGATAATCGGATAGCGAAATACCATATAACAGCCTGAGGTACTAAGGTTTTGAAAGTTTTGGTATTTTGAAAGGAAATTTGGATAGAAGAGAATGTCATAATATATATTTCTCAAAAAATAAAAATGCTCACAATATTTTAAAAATTAGGCTTTGAATTGCTTATGAGCTTATTCAAGATCAAGCTCCGCAAGCGACTTTTGCTTTCGCTCAAACCTGAGGAATACGTTCGTTGGCAATGAATCGACGGGACTTTGCCCTATTTTGAAAAACAATATTAGTGAGTGCTTGTTTATGATGGGAAAAAGTTTGTCTGACTATATTTACCAATGACAAAAAAAATTACCAACGAATTTCCTAGACATTTTGCAGCTCCAATGCTCTTACGGCTGCGGAAGACAATTATTTGAGTAACACAAAGCTTTCAGTGAAGATCTTGAAGTCTTGCCTAATACGAGTCTCAGTCCGGGTCAAATTTGATCAGATGGTATTATAAAACATTTATGAAAAATATTTCAAAAAGATTAAATAACGATGTTTTTTTACAGTCCAGGTAAAAATTAAAAATCGTTCTATTAAAAATCAAAAATCTTTTCATCTTTTAATTTTTTCTTTAGTTCGGGTCAAATTTGATTGATGGTTTTATAAAAATTTTATTTTTTTTTAAATTGTTTTTTCAGTCCGGGTCAAATTTGATCAGATGATATTATACAAATTTTATCAAAAATATCTAGATCTTTTATTGACGATGTTTGTATTTAGTTCAGGTCAGATTTGATCACATGATATTATAAAATTTTCTCAGTTCAGTTCAAATTTGATTGATGGTTTTATGAAAATTTTATCAAAAATATCTAGATCTTTTAATGACGATGTTTTTTTCAGTCCGGGTCAAATTTGATCAGATGATATTATAAAAATTTTATCAAAAATATCTAGATCTTTTATTGACGATGTTCGTTTTTAGTTCAGGTCAGATTTGATCACATGATATTATAAAATTTTCTCAGTCCAGGTCAAATTTGATTAGATGATATTATAAAAATTTTATCAAAAATATCTAGATCTTTTATTGATGATGTTTGTTTTTAGTTCAGGTCAGATTTGATCAGATGATATTATAAAAATTTTATCAAAAATATCTAGATCTTTTATTGACGATGTTCGTTTTTAGTTCAGGTCAGATTTGATCACATGATATTATAAAATTTTCTCAGTCCAGGTCAGATTTGATCAGATGATATTATAAAAATTTTATCAAAAATATCTAGATCTTTTATTGACGATGTTCGTTTTTAGTTCAGGTCAGATTTGATCAGATGATATTATAAAAATTTTATCAAAAATATCTAGATCTTTTATTGACGATGTTCGTTTTTAGTTCAGGTCAGATTTGATCACATGATATTATAAAATTTTCTCAGTCCGGGTCAATTTTGATCAGATGGCTGCATACAAATTTTATCAAAAGTATTTTAATCTTTTAATGACGATGTTTTTTTCAGTCCGGGTCAAATTTGATCAGATGATATTATAAAGATTGTATCAAAGAGTTGGTACATCTTTATAATCGTTATATCACCCTCATATGCTACCATGTTGAACAATGACTCCGAATTTCGCAAAAAATTGGGCCTCTATATAAAACGATGGGCATTTTTTAGACTACCTATTACAATAACGCATGTACCGTTCAAATCCCTCTTATTCACCATTCATTCGAAAAGAGAGAAGTAGTTATAAATAAAATTATTTTTACTCTCAGTTTTTACAAGAATATCAAGAAGTCAATGGTAACCTTTACAGTTTCGTTTTTAATTTTTTGAGTTCTAATTCTCCCAAGATCTGTTTTGCTGCTACGAGATGTTTTTGCAACAGTATAGAATATCTGCTAACAGCGCTGAACTATGCGTTTAAGTGTGAAATTCTTCGTCAGATCGAGTCGCTTGGCGTTATTAAGGGTGTAAAATTTTGATGGATGCATGATAATAGGTCAACGAGAGTTCTCTCAGAAATCTCACTTTATTTGCAAGTACTATATGAAAAGAGCTATAGAAAGAGTCAGAATTTACAAATGAATAAACGAAAAGCAATTTTAATTCCCTGCTCTATGTATTGCTCATTCAATCTGATCATTACTCTTTCCATCACTGACTCCGCGCTTCATTTGTGCAAAGTACACGCCACATTAGACTAGTATTAATATATAGCATACATATATATGTACATATGTACCTATGCATATTATATGTGTGGATAAGTAGTAGCAGTATGAGCACAAATTACTACACGCTTTTTCCATACATACTTACATATATGTATGTACATATGTATATACATACATATATATATGTATGTACTTGTACTAAAGGTAGATTTGTGCGTTACTCCATTTATTCTAAAAAAATACAGAAATTTTGTCATACTAGCCATTATTGCCCATAACTATCATCAACCGTTGACCAGTAGCCGGAGCGTTGTCATCGCATTTGGACGCATTTAAATTTAATTACCTTTCGTTTTTACGCAGCAAAACCTGAAATATTTTGTGAAAACCAATTAAAGAAGAAATTTTTGTGGCAAACATTAAATAAATTTTCGAACATTTAATTGAAAAAATATAAAAAAAAAATAATTATACTTTTTTATTTGATAACTTTTTCGAAAATTGTTTAACTCGGTTGCACCCGCTGCAACATGTTGTGGAAGGATGTGTTCGATCAACATAATAATCGCGGCGGTAGTAAATTGTTGCTATCGCCTTGGCAAGTTTTTACCTTAATTATCATAGGGTGGTCCGCAGCTACCGGAAAATGTGAAGTCGGTACCTTTGGTAAGAACGAAGTGAAAGTTTAAAAAATAATAATTTGGAGAAATTGTGATGTATAATTAGTATCGATATGGACGATCAAAGGACAATAATATTAAAGGAAATTATTACGAAAAATATTTTAAGTGGAGACTTGGAGTAGATATCTTTAAAATTAGTGCGTCAAAAATTGAAAAAAAAGAAATAACGTAAAGTTCGAAGCTTTAATATCCTTTATTTCATAAAAGTGTATAAAAATATAAAAGTTTTTCATATAAGGACATGATTTTGATCGGTCAGTTGGTATGACAACTAAATGATATAGTGGTTCGGTTTGAACAATATGTTTTAAGATTGTAGCGTTGCATTGGACAATTATTGGTATCAATCTAGATAGTTTTTGAACAATAATATTGAATACGAAGTAGTTATTGATAATATTTTTTAGAATTTTTTGTTACAAACAAACACTATTAACAAAGAAATTCTGAAATTTTTGGAAAACATTATTTTAAACTCGGCCATATCGACGCCATTTCCGGTGACCACTCGGAAAAAAGGTACGCCCGCGTTGGCAGGATAACTCCTGACAGGATCATCAAAAGTAAAAAAATATGTACATGTTTTAGTTAAAACCTTAACTCAGAACTCGGACGAAGAAAAAAACTGAAAGTTGAATTTTTGGCAGACAAAAAGTTGTAAAAATCCTTCATCCAAGTCTTGAAGAATTGTATCTCAAAGACCTGTTTAAAGTTTCAAGAAGATTGGTTGTGTAGCATAGTTAGCCTCGAGCGCAGAAGTTTTCAAGGCTGTATCTCCAAAACTATTACTTGGATTAACTCGAAACTGAACTGGAGGTGTTGTAGAATTTAATAAGACAATAAAAAAAAGCAATATGTTGAAACCCTTAAACTTATGTAATCCCTTAAAGTATGGAAATGGGAATAAAGTAGTAAGGACCTAGTGTTTTAGAAGTTTTCCGGGTTTTTCTTCTTCTTTATTGGCGTAGACACCACTTACGCGGTTAAAGTCGAGTTGACAACAACGCACCAGTCATTCTACCATTTCGCTGTTTGGTCCGAAGTATCACCTTGTTAGATTTCGAGTCTGACGTTGTTGTTGGTGTTAGTGCTGGTTAAAAGATAGACTACGACTTTGAAGTTATGACTGTCAGTAGTGACGTGCGAGCCAAGTAGCGAGTGCGCCCACTGTTTGTTTGATGACAGGACTCATTTGCTTCGCTTCCTTATACAGTCTGGAGAAAGCAGAACTAATGACGCGGTTGTTGAGGCCAATAATATTAGATCAATATCATCGGCGGACACCAGCAGCTGTACACCCTTATAGAAAATGGTACCATCTCTATTCAGATTTGCTACTCGAATAATCTTCTCCAGGAGTTGATTGAAAAAGTCGCACGATAGGGAATCGCTTTGTCTAAAACCTCGTTTAGATCGAACGGCTCGGAGAGGTCCGTCGCGATCCTGAAGGAGCTTTTGGTTATGCTTAAAGTCAGTTTACACAGCCGTATTAGTTTTGCGGTGATACCAAATTCAGACATAAAGCCGGCTCTTTTGCGTATTGTCAAAAGCATGGCGAATATCTGGACAGTTGTTGACTTTCCATGGCCTAAAGCCGCACTGATAAGGTCCAAACAGGTTGCTGACGGCGGGCTTTAATCTTTCATAAAGTACGTTCGACAGTTGGCAATGCCCTAAAATTATAG
This sequence comes from Bactrocera zonata, assembly GCA_037783105.1. Taxonomy (NCBI): domain Eukaryota; kingdom Metazoa; phylum Arthropoda; class Insecta; order Diptera; family Tephritidae; genus Bactrocera; species Bactrocera zonata. Next base: position 781,838 of record JBAWJQ010005073.1, on the reverse strand, counting down.
GAAACATTGTAAATCGGAAAAGTTCTTCAACGACTTCGTAAAAAAATATGTTTTGGGGTTAAGGAAAAGTAGGAAAAGGTTTCTAACACAAATCTGTGTTCGTAATTGGAACAGTTGTTGTCGATATTTGTCCAAAAACTGCTAGTAAGTAATTACTTAAATTACTATAGGCTATAGCGGAAGTGAAAGTGTGCAAAATTAGTTGCGAAAAATGAAATATTTTTAATTCCGTCAAATTGGTATTTTGCGAAAATTCGATCGACCTTAATTAGACGATCGGTATCTATTTTAAAACCTTGACACACAATTTATACTATTACGTATCGGTTTTGGTTAACTCATTTGCTGATTTTTGATAAGCTCTGGGTGTATGAGTTCCTGCTTTTTAAAAAATATACGTTTTCCAAAATATACGTATTTTATAATTTGTCATGCTGACTGCTTACTTTGGAAATTTGTTAGAAGGGTGTTGAAAAATTCATCATTAATTTATCGCATCAACATTAGTGAAACTTATTTAAACAACATAACTTCTCTATTTTTATTCACACCATCGAATACGCAAATAAGAAAAACTAGTAATGCCCGACACATACATGAGTTCCAGCGCATCAGCAACGCCACAAGGCCGCTCCTACGCGCCACGTTCTTACTACGACGCCGGCACCGAATGCACAGTCGGCACAGAGTGTACCCCGCTACACGATTGCACGGCGATGATCTACGAAGTGGCCAAACGCTGTTACTACGGTGATAAATCGTTATTTTGCGGCGGCGGTGAAGAAATGCCTTACGTCTGTTGTCCGAGCAGTCCGCTTGAAAAGAATCAAGTGTGTGGCAAGTCGCTGGTGCAAGGACACTTTTATCGCGGCCTCGGCACGCATCCGTTTGTGGCGCGTGTTGGTTTCAAACGTGAGTGTGGCAAAGTGTGAACTTCTTTAAAAAATATTTGTAATGTTGTTGATTTTCAGATATCAATACGGGCGCTTTTGCTTATCCCTGCGCGGGCTCGGTCATCGCCAGGCGCGTAATTTTAACAGCCGCTCATTGCGCTTTAGCCAAGGCAGAAGGACATCGTCTGTAAGTCAGCTAAGGAAGCTTATTTCACTTTATTTCTTTCTTTCTAATATCACTCGTGGTTTTTCCTTTAGCTCTTCGGTGCGTGTGGGCGAATACGACACGTCCAACGATCCGGATTGTGCGAGCACTGGATTTTGTGCGCCTCGCTCGGTCAATCACGCGATTAGCCATGTGATCGTACATCCAGACTATAAACAGGGCCAGTATCATCATGATATCGCTTTGTTGGTGCTGAAAACGCCACTCAACTATTCAGGTGAGAGTTCATAAAGCATAAACGAAAAATGAAAGGGAATGTGCGCGTATGAGTTAAAATGTGTGTGTATCGCTTTTATAGAGCTTTTCGAGTGCATATGTATGTACTTATATTATATTTATATACATACGCATATCTGTCAGACTCATTAAATGGGAGTTTTTGTCGGTGTTTACGATTAATTAAGCTTGTCCGTCAGGTACTTGAAAAAAATATGAAATATAAAATTTATTATTAATTTTTTGCGTTCCATTTCTTCAATTATCGCACGAATCAAGTTCAAAGCAGTTAAATGTTGTTTGCATGTCATCAAAGGCTTTTGTCAACGACTAAAATTGTGTGTTTATTATAACTTAGTCTCCCTGTAATAAATCAGTTTCAATAGTAACCAACGTACAACTAATCCTTTAGGGCACAGTATAGGTTTTCCAAGAGCCGATATTTTTAAGATATCCATAACTAACTCAAAACTCAATATTCCTAAAAAGGACTCCTATAGTTCCAATTATTTGTATCCTGTATGGTTTGATTTCGGAGATGGCAGGTGGAAATACACAATGGATTATACTTCTCGCATCAGCCTCCCGTATCGTACAGCCCATTACGTTCTATGGAGTTTTTATGTGTTGAAGTTCTCTGGAAAAGGCCACACTTGTAAAGAAACTCGAGAGCATTCGATGCGGCGGCGCTCATCAGCGTGTGTGGTGCACTAAGGTCCATTCCAACCATGGCACTTGCACATAGACATCGTCGGAAGGTGTATGGCTGCTAAAGTTACTATCAGACTCAGAGAATCTGGCTTCTTAAAAGAACACGTATCTGAACATTCGGATATCCTCACACACTTTAACTTCGCCAGTCGCCAAACCAAATCGGCTCCTTCTCTGTCCATAAGCCGACGAGGGAGTTTTCGAAGAGGGACTTCTTAACAGATGAATCAAAGTTTAGGAGGAATGTTGATGGAGGGGTTTACTGTCAGCAGCTCTCTATCAACTCCAGCTTCAGTCTTCCTAACTATTGCAGTGCGTTCCAAACCGAGGTTGCAGCCATTAAGGTAGCAGTAGATCTGCTGCTCTGGAATGCAGCTTCATTCAGAGAAGTGAACATTCACTCAGAGCGGTGAACTCATTTACGGTACGTTCAGGGTTGGTCAAGGAGAGTCTAATCTCGCTATCAATAGTATCGAGTTAAGACTGGTATGAGTGACGGGCCATAGCGGAATCGCATGAAATTGCAAAGCTGATGAGCAAGCAAGGAAAGGCACCCTAGAATCGCTATTGGTAGAATGGGACCGGATTGGTGCTCCCTTATCCTCTTCCAGTCTACTACTAGATGCCTGGGCTTCATGAAAGCTAGGAAGTTGAGAATCTTACCAAATGCCATTTGCAACTCAACACTTCCTTTTTGACTGTCCCGTGACTTGGGTGCGCATACCTTTAGACATTGCACCGAATTGGCGGGAGTGGAAATTAAATAACTGTGCAAATTTGCGTTTGTCGTTTATAAGTTCGAACACAGGATTTCTTTCTTTTCTGCGGCTTCACAAAGGACTACATAGAGCAGTCCACGTGCGATCTTCGATCAGCTATCTAACCTAACCTAACCCCCATATTGTTAATATGTTCTCCCTTAGAAATAGTTTAATCACTGACTTAACATAATACTCAAGCAACCTTTAAGGATTAATTGGTTTTGAAAACAACACTCGAAAGTATCGGGCCAAAGTTTGACTTTATATAGCTAGGGTCTTCCTGGACCAACAACAAACATTTGAGTAGCACAAAAGATTCAGTGAAGGTCGTGAAGTCTTCGAAAGGTTAGATTAGGTTAGGTAGAATGGAAGTCTTACGACGTACATAAGTCTTTAGTTGGCCCATTGTTATACCACTGGGACTAAAGTTCACTCACTCTGTTGCTTCTTCTCTGAACCACCCCGTACTTCTGATGAAGTAGCGATTCTTTCCCTCTAAAGAGCCGTGGAGTCGCAAAGTAAATGTTTAATGGTCTCCTCTACTTCTTGTCAGAACATGAAGGTTTTCTCTAATTGTTGTGATCTTCGCTTGCAAAACACGGCAATGGTCTGAGACGGTAGGCTATTTTGTAGTTTTTCAGAGAATACACTGCATCCCAATTTGTTTAAGTTATCAAACACATTATTACCGATGACGAAATGTGATTTATTGAATATTATGTCGAAATTGTCCAACAATTTATTCATTCCGAAAAATCGGGCAAATGTAAAGGTGGTAATCATAATTTTCCTTGATTACAGCGGTGTGGTTCAACATGAACTCGTTGCACAGGATAAACAGTCGCTAAATAATATTGCTAGATCATTTATAGATGGTTATATGAACCAATTCGTCGGAAACTACCGATAATGCAAACCAACAAAGAGAGTCTTTGTTCAGCCACGGTATTCGCCAATTTTGGCTGCCTCTGACTTTTTCAGTTTTTGAAACAGAAAAATTTTCTTCGTGAATTCATTAGAGTAAATTTTTGAAAGCTTTGAAGGACATGTTAGCCGAGGCCTATAACAAGTGTTTTTTTCATTGAAAGCCATAGTGCGGGATTTTAATCCGCTAAACCGAAGCTACTCGCATCTCATATCTCTCCCAAGAGATCACTGGAGTAAGTACTAATTCATGGCAGAGCAGAAGACATTTAAATCCCCTCTATCTGACGCCTAGTTTGTTGTAAATTCCGCTTCGCTGACAGCTTTCCATTTCACAGAGAACTCGCTCATAATTGCAGTAAATTTTTGCATATGCGTTTGTTTTTCTTATTTTTTGGTTAATGTATTCTTAGCACTAGCTAAGATCGTATATCAGGTTCCATAGTAGTGGGCCCAAAACCGAGCTTTGCAGTACTCCAGTATTAATGTAATTAAGTGTTATGGTATTGGTTCAAAAGTCCGGTTCAAATTTGATCAGATGGTATTATATAAAATAGTTCTAAGAGACATCGCTGAGTAATGAACTGAATCGTTTGCCTTCAGTGCTTTAGAAAGCCACAATGTAGACAAATCAGTGGCATTCAAACACTTTCGTATATATTTCGTATTCGATATAGAGCTCTACAAGAACTAGTATATAAGTTTGACACAGAAATATTCCTTTGCTAATGAGGTGTTCATGCACACGTTTAATTATTACAAACTAGTACATCTGAAATTTTTATCGATCGATTAATTAAAATTTCAAAAATGCTTAAAAATTCAATGATGCCCCACCAAATCGCTTCAACACCTTTTAAAACACTTGTTTTCTACCTGCAACTTGGCTGAGTATTGCCGGTCCTACCGCTAATTATGACAGCAGCTGTCACAAACTCCATTACCTTAACGTGTCACAATATTCTGAATTACTTGGCACATTAAAAATAATATGCCAAACTAACCGAATTAATCGCCGAAGACATAAGGGCGTACGCTGGTGCGTGCACATCCTCCGTTTGCTACGCGTTACTCTTAAATACACGCGTCCTTTCAGCCAGTTCGCGGAACGACATGGCAACGTGTGGCATCAGGCCACGCAGCAGGCCAAGCAGCAGGCCAGCGAGCAGCGTGTAAGCATGAAAAATGTCAAATTAGTGGTCCGGCAGCCGCTAAGTGTGATTTACAACCTGATTTAATTGGATGATATGAGTGCGCGACTGCAATGCTTTGGGCGTTTTTCGTGTTATTGTTTTTGTACTTTTCGGCAGCACCAGACGGGACCTCACATGTGCCAAGTGCATACAAAGTTGCAAAATTTATAGGGGGCACGTTCGTATCTCACGTTATTAAGCCATAAAACTCATTATAACATTGAAATTGAAAAATGCTCATAATGATGGAGTTGCGCCTCGATCTTGTTGATTCTTTGGCCGCGTTTGGCATGCTTTCGGGAACAAAGTGTGTGTTGAGTTCATGTTTTTTTTTGTGAAAAAAAAAACAGAATTTCAAATAAAACTATGATACCCTACACAAATATAAAAATTTTCCATGCAAAAATGTGATTTTAATCATTCAATTTGTAAGGCAGCTATTTGCTATAGTGTTCTGATAGAGCAGGTTCCGACAAATGTGTACGTACGCAAAGTTCCAGAGCGATATTCTGAGATGAACTGAGAGACAGGGCTTAATTGACTCAGCTCATCGCGTTGATAAATTATACATTGGTAGTCGAAAAAGTCTTTTCGTATTTTGTCAATAGATGTCAGGAGACGAAAAGTGGATCAAATACGATAATAATGTGCGAAAAATATCATGGTCCAAGCGTGTTGAAGCTCAACAAATGGTGATAAAGCCAGAATTGCGGCCTCGGAAGATTATGCTGAGTGTTGGGTGGGATTGGAAGAAATCCTACACTATGAGCCTGGTCGAAGGATTGATTCTACATTTTACTGTCAATAACTGATGAGATTGAAGCAAGCAATCGAAAAAACGGCCAGAACTGATCAAAAGAAAGGGATTCGTCCTCCATCAGGACAACGCTAGACCACACCTTTCTTTGATGACTTGGCAAAAACTGAGAGAGTTTGGCTTTGATGCATTCATCATATAGCCCTGACCTTGCACTATCGGACTACCATTTGTTTCGGTCAATGCAGAACTCCTTAAATGAAGTAAATTGACTGTGAAAATTACTTGTCGTAGTTTTTCGCCGAGAAACCATAAAAGTTTTACACTGATGGAATACTGTTTTTAGCGGGAAAATGGCAAAAAGTGGTCGACCAAAATGGTATATATTTTGTTTATTAAAGCTCATTAAATATACACAAAAATAAGTTGAAGTTTGATTAGAAATACGAAAAGACTTTTTCGACTACTAAATTTAGCTTACCGAATTCGTCGTTAGGTCTCTTAAATCATCATTTAATGCCAAAGTGAACTACACTAACGGGCCGAAAAGTATTATTTCATAATTTCTAAAAAATGCTCCACCTTAATGCGTCGATATATATTTTAATTCAAATAGCGAGAGTGTCAATATTAGAACGTGTTCGAATCGCAATATTAGCAATGAATGAAATTTTGTGTTATTCCCCAATATTTGCGGTTAAAAATTTGTTTTCTTTGTGGCTATTGCTTACTTAGCCGCTTAAATTGTTGTAGATTTGTTTATGGTCAGCAAAGGATCAGCGGTTAATATTACTTAATTTAATATACATAACGATTATTCTGAATTTTGTTTTGATCAACAAAACTGGCAATCAACGTCGATAATGCACTGCCAATGAGTTGCTACTCATTGGTCGAATGTTTTGTAGCCGAATTTTGAACGCTTCTGCCCACAGAGATAGATACCACATATGTATTTTTCAAATCGTTACGGTATGTTAGTTATTGTATCTGACTGAACGCTGATCTTTATACAGATATACAATATATAAAACAAGTAAAAGAAGGCAGTTACAAAAAGGCTTTATAAAGGGCTCTCGAACAGTCGGATGTAAAGCTTGGCCCTTCCAGTAGTAGAGGCTTGAAAAGTTGTTTGGTTTTGGAAGGAAACCCCTCTTGGTAAAATTATCCCTCTCTCTGCTGTTCTCTCTCTATTTAAATTGTTGAAATCGCCATGACTTTTAAGTTGTTTCAATTTCCTGTAAATGTAGTTCGAAGCTTGAGTTTTGCCTGATGAAAAAGTGATATTCTGTACTACAATATAACTTTATGTTATTTACCTCAACTTCTTCACTCCTCAACCTAGTCGCAACTCAACCGATTTGCCTGCAAAAGTCACGCGCCAATTTGGTGGTGGGTAAGCGCGCCACAATCGCCGGTTGGGGCAAAATGTCTACCTCCAGCACGCGTCAACCGGAAATGGCACATTTGGATGTGCCGCTGACCAGTTGGGATCTCTGTTTGCGTAATTACGGCTCGACCGGCGCACTGGAATCGCCCAATTCAATTGAAGGACAGTGGATGTGCGCGGGCGGTGAGGGTAAGGATGTGTGTCAGGGCTTTGGCGGAGCGCCGCTATTTATACAGGAAAACGGCATATACTCACAGGTGGGTGGAGATTATTATATTTACATACATACATGTTTATATGTTGTATTTATTTATGTTGTACATTTAACAATTTGTGACAGATCGGCATAATGTCTTTCGGCTCGGATAATTGTGGTGGCTTGCGCATACCGAGTGTTTACACGTCTGTGGCTCACTTTGCCGAATGGATACATGACAACACGCCGCCGGAATAAATGTTGAAAATTTTGTGTATATTTTTTGACAATATATTGAAGATTTTTGAATTGCAATTGTGACGATATGATTTTGTGTTTATAATTTCGAGTTTTTATTTATTCTATTAATTAAGTTTGTATCGATAATAAATATGCATTATTTATTCATATAAAATAAGGTGTATTATAACAATAAACTGTTTGTGAAAAACTATTTGATTTTTTTTTTAATTTAATCATAGATAATTATTATATCATTCATTGATTACTTTTCGTAATATTGCCTCATAGTTTTTTATTTTTTATTTTTACTTTTTCACATATACAAAATAAAAATGTAAATAAACAATTTGCCCAAAAAGAAAATCGTCTCACATTGAACAAATTTCCAGCGATAAAAATACTTTAATTGTCATAATTGAGCTTTGAACTCGACGCTGGTCAAGCGTTGCTCGGTTGTTGGTCGTCTGTCCGGTGTTTGTATACATACATACATATGTTTGTATATTAAAGAGTTGGAGCGCCTAGTTATATAGAAAAACGTTAAAAATAACATATTTATTTATACAGAAAAGCTTGTAAGGAATTGCTGTAGTATTATTCATTCATAAATATGTATATACAGTGGAAGCGATTTTGAATATTTTTTGGAATTTTTTTTAAATAAATTTTTACTCAGAATCTGCCTTAGTATAATGACGATAAATTAATTTGTTGACTCATACAATGATGTTGGGGTACAATGATAATAATTTTATATGAATGAAGGTGTAGAAGGGTAACTTTCAAAGTCGGAGTTCCTTTGAATCGAAAGAATAGTTGTGAGTCAAGGGCTGGCAGTTAGGATTCGTGCCTTACTACCTGCTGAAACAGTCTTACTTGCATAATCGGTCGTTCTTCATCTGGTGCCGCTGTACTAAGTCGGATCTGAGACCCATACGTGCTAAAGAGATCAACTATGAGGCGGATCACACTGTCCTGTTTGCGTTGAGTGGTAACCCTATAGCTAGAGGAAAATCAACAAAACCTCGCTTGGGTTAAGGTCTGTGCAGATGTACGGGCTACTAAGGTCAAGACCCCGCCTCAATCTGAAATACATGCTGCTTTTTCGGGAAAATTGGCACTTTTGTGCAATACATCTTTTGCAGTTTGTGGGGGTGGGGTGGTTGTCTGAGGACGCACCTAAGCCATTGTAAAATCACTGAGTCCAAAATACCCATTTTCTATTATGTCCTCTCTGAAGCAGAATGTGCTTCTGATGAAGTTCATCAATTCAGAAAGTTGTATATGTGAAATTTCCGATAGATCACCAAGAAACCCTCGACCGATAGTTGTGATTCTTGTCCTATAAAAAGCCTCGAATAGATAATGTTTTTCAGTCTCTTCTGCTTCTACTTTTTGGAAGCTTCTAAAATAATTGTTGAATGGTACCTCCAGTCTGCTGGCAAGTTTTCCAATAAACAGTGACTTGTTAGCACTCTTACGAGGGCTGCTATATATAGTTCTGGCCTAATAATGAAAATAGGCATTTTTATCAACGAAAATGTTTTTTTTTTTTTTTTTTCATTTATTTACACCAATCCACCCGAGCCTTTTTTTCAGCGATTGCCAAATTGTGCGGGATCCAACGAGAACAAACCTTTTTTACGGCCAGGTGTTCATGCAATATCGAATGTATGCTGGTGGGAGAAATGCATAGGCATGCCTCTATCTGAAGGTATGTTACATAACGGTCTTGCATTATCAGTTCACGTACGGCATCGATGTTTTCTGGAACAACGGCTGTTTTTGGACGACCTTCACGGAATTCGTCTTTGAGCGAGCGTCGGCCATGAATGAATTCGTTGTAATCCACGTCGAACCACGTCGAGCTAATTCCATTTTTTGGCCGAGATGATTTTTTTAATTCTCTGTAAATAAAACAATTCACGATTAAATGACAAAACGTTCTGAGTGATGTTATGCTAAAAAATGTTAAACTTTCCAATGGAAATTTCAGATTGCACCTGGCAACTCTTAGTATTGCCTAGTCCAGGAATATATATAGCAACCTACGTACTAGAGTTCTAATATCAGTGCTTTGGAACTTAAATAGTAAACATTTGCGGCTCACATTTTAGTCAGGGATTGTTTCCACCGAAACTCAGATATATTTATTACATGGTTGTCTATTAATTATAATATTTTTATAGTGTTTACAGTATTTGACCAAATACAAATCCTGCTACATACCGGTGAGATCCAACTGCCTTGGGTAAGAATACTTGCATTGCTAGTTTAAAAATGTTATTGGATCGGTTTATGGGTTTATACTTCTTAAAGTTATACATTTTTATGGCGTATTCTTCTTTATTTCACTTACGGTCTTCTTGAGAGATATACCGAAATAAGCCATGTCTTCAATTGACTCATAACGATTTGCCCGGAGCGTTTGTTTGAGTTTGCTGAATATTCGGTAGTCACACGAAGCTAAATTGAAAACTCAGAAAGAATCAATGCAGATGCGACAATGCTTTATCGCAGGTCTAAAATTAAGGGTTATCTGCTCGCAATTCTGTCTTCCAGCCGGGAGGAATGCGAAATGTACCACACCTTGATTATCAAAGAAAACATAACCTTTACGTTTGACCTACTTTGACTTGATTTTTTCGGCTTCGGATCACTTTTGCCACGATATTCGGCGACGATCAGTCTGTTTTCGGGTCGTAAACATAGATCGAAGACTCATCGCCAGTAATAATACGTTTGATGACTGGTAGTCAGGAAGAGTTGTTTTACAGATGCTAACGCGACGCTGTTTCCCGAAAAAATTTAGTGATTTTGGAACCAATCGTGCTTTCATTTTTCCTAGACCCAAAATATATTTCAAAATGATTTTCAATGATCCCTCCGATAGGTCCCTGACTGTTAATCATCGATTCTCAAACACCAATTCCTATATTTTATTGACCCGTTGATCATCAGTTGATGTTGATGGCCGTCCTGGACATGGATCATGGTCAACGCGTTCTCGACACTCTTTGAATAATTTGTACCAATCAAAAACACTTGCTCACGATGAACAATTATCACCGAAGATCTTTTCCAACTTTCTGAAAGTTTCGGTACCCGAATAATACGTTTGATGACTGGTAGTCTGATTCCGAACTAGATAATAATACACTTCCGGGTAGGTGGATTCAAAAATCGAATATCTTAAACATTTTTCTTAATAACTACATGAACAAGCATCTCCTACAAACTCTCATTGGAAGATGGTATTAACCTTTGGAAGATGGTATTACCGCTATAAATAAACCAATAAGAAATGGCGTCCAAGAACCAACAAAATGTAATCGTCGCAGTTTTAATATGGTTATTACCTGGGTTGGCAGTAAAAGCAGCAACAGAAGAAGAGATGAAAGTGAAATGCAAATTCGTTCCCCAAATACTCCACATGTGCTAACTCCTATCGATCGTTTTTCAAGAAATACATTCATACATACATATATGCCCATACTAAAGCAAATACATGTACGTTCGTCAAATGTGTCAGAATTCGTTCTTTGTTTGTTTTATTACCATTGTGGTGGCAGGCATAAAACAAATAGTTTTTTTCCTGCAACTAATCGTTGTTGGGAGCAGCTGTTTGGTCGTGGCGGCAGATGACTACCAACATATGATCGGAGGACACAAAGCAACGTGCAGATCAGCTGTGTTGCTAAGCAGGTTATTGTGTTTCTAAAGCGTTTAGTCATGAAATTGCTATATGTACAATACATATGTATGTATGTATGTAAGTATGTCTGTCGGTGTAATTATGCATAAGCTTTTTATGGTTAAATACTTTGGTGTATAGTAGATTGAGGGAAATATTGCATTGTGGACTGAGAGCACAGTGGTCAAGGATGCTCGAAACAATAAATAGAAAATTCAGAAACATTGCAGAAAAAATTTGGGAACAGTATTTGATGATCAGTGATCCATAGTTAAGCTTTTGCACCATGCAAAGTTTGGGAGCTCATTTTATTTTGAGTGGATTACTTGAAAAGCTAAACTGTGGGATATTCTCTACAGCAAGCAAGTAGTGTGTTATATGAGCTTGGTGATGACTTGGTTATAATACATTATAGATATTGTCTTCAAGTTATAAAATAAAAATGAATGAGATCGGTGGCTAAGTTATAGTTTTTTCTTAACATATAACAATTTGATGTGTAAAGGTGTTGTCACAGAATTATTGGTGTCTTGAGATCAATATTAGATCATCAGTGATCTGTAGTGCTGTCTTTGCCTGCTTGCATACTTGGAAACTTATATTATTTGTATAGATTACTCTGAGGTATATTCCTTACAGCAAGCGATGGAGTACCGAGTCGCACAAGCTTTGTGAGGAGTTCGTTATAATTCGTTAGAGGTTTTGTTTTCTAGATGAAAACTTGAAGAAAATTCTAGTCTAGAAAAAATATAACCACATTCTCTCTCAACAAAAGCTGTAACCTTTCGGCATGTATTTTTTCAACCAATTATTGAATAAAATATAATAAGAATGTGGTTACCATGTGATTTTTTTCTCCACAACCAGCAGTTTAATGTGAAAGGGTGTTGTCACCAAACTCTTAGTGTCCGAAATACCAATAAAATATAATTGAAATATCAACGCTACATTGACATAATTGAATGTTTAATCGAATTCCTACGGAAATCAAACAATCTACTTGAGTTGTGGCAATAAATATGAAGCTATGCGCACTCAGCGCAATTGTTAGAGAATTGATGAAAATATAAATGAATTAAATAAAAAAGAAGGCGTGGTAGAACTCAACCTAAACGCTGACCTTAACGCCCCGTCATCACTGCGAGAACTATAAATACAGTCGTACATGTTTTCTTTTCAGAACGGCGTTGAACCAATCGTGCCATGACACACGTTAAACAATAGACTCGTAACAATTCGATATCGATCATCAAGTGATCGACATTACGAACGACAATTGTAGTTGTACAATTTTAAGTGGTGGTGCGTGCGAACACAAGCCCATATATGAATATATATGAATTTGTACTAACTGTCTTTCTATAAGCTGAGAAAAACGATAAATAATATAATGAAATACCCGGCGGGAACATTTTTCGACTGGGATGGTATAAAGCTTTTGATTGATTTTACTTTGAGGGGCTTTGGCCAACTAGCTCTTTGTATTATATATTCCAGACATACTGATCAAACTTTACTTTCGAATTCTCTCGATTATAACGATATATTCGATATTGAGTACGGTGTAGGTATTAGCTCTTGTCTAGCTGTGTTCTTAGCGGAGGCGAAGGCAGCACTTGGCAATTAGAATTTTTACTATACGATCTCAAAGTGTTCTGGAACTTTTTTTTTGAAGAGCTATGAGCAACTAGCTCTTTGTATTATATTCTCTTGACTTCCTGTTAGAATTAGCAAAAGTTGCCTTAGTAATTGTAGATAACAATCAGAGGTGTTAATAGCTGCTAGGTTTGAGTGAACCCATAATCTTAACCTCTAACTTTGCCCTCGAGTCCTCTCGATCATATCATATGTAATTGAGGACGGTTTAGGTAGAAGCTCTTGTCGAGCTGTGTTCTTAGCAGAGAAGAAGGAAACACTTCTCAATTTGAGTTTTGTTTCTCCGATCTCAATGAGTTCTAAAACTTGTTATACAATCAACCTTTGTTTTAGGCCTTATAATTAGTTCAGTGAAGATCGATATCTACAAGATTTTTATGGAAATTTCTAACTTTGAATGACTTTGTGGTTCAGTATACTGAAGAGTATCCTATATAATTATAGCACATAAACTCAATTTATCAATTACAGATATGTATATCATAATATAAGACGGACTATTGATGACTATAAATATATAACGTAACCTTTAAAAATCGCGGATTTCAGTTTTAAGTAAGATAAGGCTATGAAATACACTACTTTGTGGCACCTTTCACCTATTCCAGTAGGCTCCACATATAAATTTGTACCATATACTACATATATAAATTTGAGAATCCAAATGAGTGTATGTAGTTCACTTGCACTTGGAAAGTACTCTCACATACTTTGCTGACACATTGCTCATTGGTTCATACATACAACCATAGGTGTGTATGTACATATGTAAGTGCTTCTGGCGCTGAGGATGCCGCTTCACACTTTTACACTTGCCACTTGCCACATGCTGTCCGCCGTCTGGCGGAAGATGTGCCTTCTTTGCGGCGGTCGTTAATGTAGTCTCGGTTATGCATCGTTCGAGTTGTCTATCGTGTGCGCCTTCTCATACGTCAGCGCCAGACAATCTGGCACAGTCGACTTTTGTACGCGCTCGGTAGAAGATCGAATCGTTTTTTGGAAACGACAAAGTTTGCTTATAAAAAATGAAAATGCAGGAAACGGAAAGGAAATAAAATTATGAATTAATTGTGCAATCTGTGTGTGTTCGTTTAAATGATTAATTATATAAAAAGTATATAAAAAAATTTTTTTTTTAAAAGGAAAAATATTGAAATATGCAAAATTGATGATAAAATATTTTCAAAAATTAATACCTCGCGATGGTGATTAAAAAAGTAATAATTAAAGTGAAAAAAAAAATAAAAAATCCGATATGGCAGAAATTATTGACGATCGATGGATTACTTAAAAAGTCATTATTATTAACATGCTTACATATTTTTATATAAAGAAGTGTGATTTATCCTTATTTTGGTCAATATTTTTTGGAAAAAAAATATTTTTATTAAAAAGGCTGCTACCAGCTAAATTTTAATAAAATTTTATTTAAATTATTAAACAATACCTTCATAAATTTTTATGTTTGAAAAATTGTTCCTCAAAAAAAACACAGTGATTTTGATGTAATTCAGTAAATACCATCTGATCAAATTTGACTCGGACTGATATATTTTTGAAAATAAAAAAATATATATGTATATACTTATGTATATATTAAAGAAAACTGCTATTGAGATTGACATCATAAAAATTGAAGGACTAGTTCGTCTAGAAACAGACGGACATAGCTAAGTCTAAAACGGAAATGGCTAAATCTAAAACGTATATAATTTATAGGGTCTCCAACGTGTCCTTCCTGGTGTTACAAACTTCGTTACTAACTTTATACAGCCTGTTCAGGGTAGAAAAATATTACTTACTATAAAAAAATAAAAAATATAAAATTTTATTCCATTAAATTGTTAAACCTGTCGAGTGTTCATAACTATTAAAAATTGCAAATTCGTTTAAATTTTGAGATAGTTTATGAAACATCAAAACCGGTATAACTTAAAAATATTGACACCTTTAATTGTCATTGGTTTTCAATAGAAAGCCTTTTTTTAAACAATAAAAATAATCAACAAATAAATTAAAAATATTCGTGCTTTCAAATTTCCTTTCCTATTTTCTCACATTGGCTCCTTTAATCTCAACGTAATGGCTTTTAATGGCAAATTATTGTTTCAAAAACGATTTTTCGAAGTTTGTGAATAAAATTATAGGCAACTGCTTGGATAGGAACACATAAACCGCGAACGTATGGCGAGGGAGCCCATCAGCCAAATGACGAGAAAAGTTGAGATCCGATTGACTGTCTGCCTGTCCGTCCGTCCATGCAAGCTGTAACTTAAGTAAAAATTGAGTTATCTTGATGAAGCTTGGGTCCTTAGTGCAAAACATGGGCGTAATTGGACCACTGCCACGCCCACAAAACGCATTTAAAGTGTCATAACTAAGCACATACTAAATTAAGATAATAACTGAATACGTCGGAGACATTAAATCTAACTTTCGAGATGATAAGAGAGGGTTTTATGGGATCTGCCACATTATAACCAATCCAAACAAAACTGTTCAAGTTCCTAGATACCAAATATGTGGACTCATATATCTATAGTTGACTTTTGACTGAAAATATCGGTCAGTGAGATATATAATTGAAATACAGACAGAAACCTTTCCGGACAATAGTGTTTCTATTTATCGAAAATGGGTTGAATCGGGTCAATACATCCTTGAGCGCCCATATACTTAATATAAAGATTTTCGAACTTCCTGGTGACTTTATACTGCATATTTTCTTCTTCTTAATTGGCGTAGACACCGCTTACGCGACTATAGCCGAGTTAACAACCGCGCGCAAGTCGTTTCTTCTTTTCGCTACGTGGCGCCAATTGGATATTCCAAGCGAAGCCAGTTCCTTCCCCACTTGGTTCTTCCAACGGAGTGGAGGTCTTCCTCTACCTCTGCTTCCCCCGGCGGGTACTGCGTCGAATACTTTCAGAGCTGGAGTGTTTTCGTCCATCCGGACAACATGACCTAGCCAGCGTAGCCGCTGTCTTTTAATTCGCTGAATTATGTCAATGTCGTCGTATATCTCGTACAGCTCATCGTTCCATCGAATGCGCAATTCACCGTGGCCAACGCGCAAAGGACCATAAATCTTTCGCAGAATTTTTCTCTCGAAAACTCGCAACGTCGACTCATCCGTTGTTGACATCGTCCAAGCCTCTGCACCATATAGCAGGATGGGAATTATGAGTGACTTATACAGTTTGGTTTTTGTCTGTCGAGAGAGGACTTTGCTTCTCAATTGCCTACTCAGTCCGAAGTAGCACCTGTTGGCAAAAGTTATCCTGCGTTGGATTTCCTTATTTCGTTTGCCATGGTCGTCATCAAAAGGGGGGTCTCTCATCCGAGGCTTGTTGTGCCTTTTCATTGGGGGTGTTTTTTACGTGGCGGGTCCCAAACCCAACGCATAACCCTATGCAGGGGATGTTTCGCCTTCTCACTTTAGGTCGCCTTCAAACGGATGTTCTTAGGCTACCCAGAGGATACTTGGTCAAAGACCGGAAGTCGTAAGCTGCTTGAGTCATATGTAAAAGAATCGTTTCTGGCCACTCTCAAGTGAATGGCGATCAGAGAACTTTCCTCACTTGCGTGAACTTCTACACATGACTCCATCCTCCAACTGCTGCATATATCGTCAAATATTTGAGTTACCTCATTGAAAATTACAGAGCGTGTTTTACTCAAAATGGTATATCTTTGTGCCTAAAATATATACAATTGGGCGAAAACTTGACCTAGTCCCTATATTACTAATATCAGGATTTTCGAACATTCGGCTGACTTTGCTGCGTATAATTGGTGATTGGTTTTTAGTATGTGACCTGATATTAGTTAATAGAGAAGATAAAGTCGATACTACCTCCAACTCCCATATACTACTTATAATGATTTTCGTTTTTTTAACGGACTTTATACCGAATATGTCGGTTAGTGTATAAGTTATATATGGGGTATTCCATACCAAATCGACCACTTTTGAACCCAACCCCTTTAGATTTTGCTGAAACTTATCCATCCTTTTCTACCCTTTGAAAAACATTTTTGAGAATTTTTTCAAAATTTTTTGTCCAACTTCAAAAAAGTTATGAATTTTTCAAAAAAATGGCTTTTTTATTTTCAAATAGCCATAACTTTTGTAGAAATGAACTTTTCAAAAAAATACACGAAAAAAATTTAACATTGATCGTATATAAAATAATCGGTTTTTTTAAGTAAAATCGTAATTTTTTTTTGGAAGTTCGCCATTTTTTTTTTTTTTCTTAAAAAAACTTCAATTCATTTGACAACTATCCCTGCTAATTCCAGAGTGGGCCGATTTTTGTTTATATTTTTTTTATTTATTTAAAAAAAAATTGTCAAACTTTCAATAATTAAAAAAAAAAAATTTTTCGTAAACTTTATTTCTATCATAAAAAAAATATAATTTAACGATTTTATGATATAATATTCTCAATTTATAGACTTAATTTACGAATATAATCACCAATATTCAAATTAATAAATAATTTTTTGTATTGTTTTTGTGAAATCATTGAATATTAACTGTATTAATCATTAAACTTAGTCATTATATTCGTAAATTATCGCATCCGATTCCTAAGAATTTTTGTGAACGGGAATTAATATTTTTTAGTGAATCTCAACTTGAACCGATTAACTGTGCTTCCAAACCAACAAAAAGTAAATGGAAATTATATTTATAACTGTTGAAATTGTTGTTGTTTTATAGTAAAAATAATTTTACGCTTAGCGCAAGTGCTATGGGAACGCAACAATTGGCGCATTTAACCTTTAACACTCGCCCACGTTGTGTGTTCGGACGTCTATATTTTAATTGATATTGTCTTAATTTTTTAATTTGTTTGTCTTTTGTTTGAAGTTAATAAGTAATCTATTGTGTGAGGTTAGAAAGTAATATTTTGTGAAGAAACGATGCTGTTACAAATTATTATAAATAAAATTTAATTATTAAAATAATTTTTGTGCAATAAAAAACACGTGTTTCTGACTTAATATCATGTGAATTAAAAAAAAAATATTATATATAAATTTTTTTTTTTAATGTCTATTATTATTATATTCAAAAATTAAAAAAAAATATATATCTAGCCAATTAAAAATTATTTTAATTTACCAATAATTTTAATAAATTTTTTTTAAAATTGCTAAAAAAATTTCCAAATATAATAAAAAAAATATTTTGTAAATTCTTCTTGAAAAAAAAACAGTGATTTTGATGTAATTCAGTAAATACCATCTGATCAAATTTGACCCGGACTGATACATTTAAACTGTGCGGATTCATTATAAAATAATTTTCTTAGATGTTTCGGAGAGTCTCCTTTAACATGAGCATAAGCATTTGAGTGACAGAAAGTATTCGGTGAAGGTCGTGAAGTCATCGAAAACTTGCCTCATGCATATAGTCCTCCAACTCTGTTAATGACGTTAACATTGAAAAAGTTGAAGAAACAAATATTGAAAAACATCGTGTTGCCAACAGAGAGATCGCAGAGGATCTTAATACTTCTTATGGTTCAACTCAACCATTTGGTTAATGTTTTCATACATTCATCAGACACATTATTACTGGTAACGAGACTTGGATTTAAGAATATGGCGTCGAAGCTGTTCAAAAATCTCTAAAAATGAGCCGTAACCGAAATACCACACCAAATTCTATCAAAAATCAAAGTAATGCTCATCATTTTCTTCGTTATCGCAGTGTGCTTTACCATGAATTTGTTCCACGGTGTCAAACGCTCAATAAGAAATAAACTACTTGGCTGTTTTGTGGCATATAAAAGTCAATCGCTGAAGCCAGCGAATTCGCCAGCCGAGGCTTAGAACAAATGTTTGAAAAATTGGATTCAACGTTGACGTGCTATTATTAACTCAGTGACCTATTTTGACGTCGATAATAAACATTGTTATATATTTTTTTTGTCAGTCCGGTTCAAATTTGATCAGATGGTAATTTAGAATTTTTCCCATGCATGTCTACATTAAGGTATTTTGCTTGTCGCCCCTGTTTACCTTACTAAACGGAACCAATTATTCGCAAAAAAAAAACACAAATTTCTTTTCGTTCGACAACAACAACAACATTTAGTTATATTGTGCTCATTTTGTGTGGACGTCCTTAAAAATGTGCGCGACGAACATAAATTCGTATACTATCGAGATCGATGTGGCGTCATAAATTGTAATGTTAATTAAACGTAAGTTGGCACCTTAACTGCGAATTTTCACGACAAACGACAAACGGCAAACGACGACAGCAGTCAATATAAGACAATAATAAGGAGGGAGCACAAGTCAAGTGTATTACATACATACATACATGCAAACATACAATACACCGAGGTAACTGTCTAAGTGAGAAAAACAAATAACAACAAAAACGTGCGCATTTATAAAAACAAATAAGAAACAACAACAAAATTTAATCGAATAACGTAAAATCAAGTGAATCTCGCAGCAGGATCTGCAGCGCACAGCAGAGCAACGGAGCCCACGCGAGCAAATGATCACGTGCACAATGCTTATGAGCGCGCGAAAAGGTGAATATGCAGAGTGAAGAAGCCACCGATTGCAGTTAGTGGTGAACTGTGATGATATAAATAAAAGAAAATAAAAAGAATAAAAAATCAAAAGTGAAGCTGTTAAAGTGAGCAGCACGTGGACAAAGTAGTGTTGAGAAAAAAGTAATTAAATATTAATTAATAAAATAATAAAAATATAGATCAAATAGTATAGAGAAAAAATCGTTTCTAAAATATAAAAAATATAAAATATAAAAAAATCTGATAATAAAAAAATAAAAATATTTTGTAATTTTGTAAAAAAAAATAAAAAATTAAAATGTCGATCGACTGTGATTTTTCTGTAAATATTTTGTAAGATAAAAGTGAAAGTGTTTTTAAAAAATCATATCCCTTTATAATATTTCACGAAACTGTTGCGAATAAGGTGAGTAATTCGTTGACTTGCCAAATACAATAATAATAAAAAAATTAAATAAAATAAAAAAAAAAAAATAAAATAGTAAATTATAAAAAAAAATCCACAAAAAGTATATTTTCAAAAATTCAACTCAACCTCAACAACCATAAACTGCCGCAATCAGCTGCGAAGCCGCATAAAACAGCACGAAGGATGACAATTATGCCAGCCTTGTTAGCACAGCACACCCGCTCAACCGCAAAGCTGCGACGGCAACAACAATGCGCGACTAAAAATTTTTGCCACAACAACAGCAGCAGCGATTCGCTAAGCAGCATTTGTGCGTCACATATGGCATGCGCCAACCACAAGTTCCTATTAATTGTGTTCCTTTGCACCGTGGGCTTACTGCTCACCGTGTGTCGCCTGCCCACCGTTAATGCAGCTACAAATCCGCGCGTAGCGCCCAGGCCAGTGCGTACCGAGCCGGGCGAGTGTCGTAGCATTGATGTGCGTAATGACTGTGACAGTTTCGAGCAATTAACTAACTGCACTGTTATACGTGGTTTCCTGTTGATTGTCCAGATACCGGCGGAGGACTATGAAACGAAGAAACCGTGTCATCATGAGAACTATACTTTTCCGCTATTGCGTGAAATCAGCGATTTTGTGATATTTCACGATGTGCGCGGTTTGCGTAGCATACGCAATCTATTCCCCAACTTGGCTGTGATACGTGGTCGCCGTTTATTTCTCAACTATGCTCTTGGCATTACGAATATGCCCGATTTGGAAGCGGTAAGTGGAGATATTGTCTTCTCAAATTTTAGTTGATTTGCGTTTTGCTGGTTCTTTTTAGTTAAGTTGTTTGAATTAAGTTACTTTCTAGTCAATTTAATTTACTTAATACGAAAAAAATCAGTTTTTCATACAAGAACTAGATTTCGATCGATTAGTTCATATGACAGCTATATGCTATACTCGTTCGGTATCGACGGTTCGAATAGATCATTGACGGTTACCTTTTCAACGGCATATTTTTTTATGAAATATGGACCGATGATTCCACCGGCCCACAAACCACACCAAAGCTTTGTTTTTTTCTGGATGAAATTAATCTCTTAAGGTTCCTCTTCGTCCCAAGTGTGGCAATTCTGCTTGTGTGCATACCAATTGAGTCAGAAATAGGCCTTATAACTGAACAAAATTTGGCTCGAAAACGACGGATGTTCTTGGAACCTTTCAAGGTCTAGCGGCCTCAGTTCATGCCTCGACCGTTCCTCGACATAAAATGCGTCAAGGCGTTCTATACGTCAGTCCGAGTTACCGCTGCGAATATTCAGTCGAATATTATCGAATAATGAATATTGGGTCTCACGTTAGTAACGGTTGAACCAATTAGAGGTACTAAAGTATAATCTAAAACAACTGATGAACAAATTTCTATAATTTCTAGAAAACTTTGACTCGAAACCTGTTTTAGGTAAGATCTAAAGAGTTGATATCTGAATTTTTCTATTCGACTTGATTTTTTGTATAGGGTTAAAAACATTCTACAAAAATTTTAATCTTGAGTTATAGTTTTATACAGATAAAAACCTGGTCCCGAATAATTATGTAGATCCCACTGTACAGGCTTATAAAGTTTGTCGCTATATGTAGGTATGCTTCTGAAAATATGGATAGATCTACGGCGATTCAGCACTGCCAATGATATCTTAAACCATATTAAAATGGGATTTTTAATGACAAATTTTTCTTTATATAACGCGATTAAAAAATTATAGTTTCTGCTTTTTTTGCCATAATGGTCAATTTTCATATCAGTCTCTCAAAGCTCACGTTGCAAATGCAGATTAATAATCTCTGAGGTACCACCTTTGGATACAATCAAATGCATGGAAAATGGGGTCATAAGAATTGAAACCAAGAGGCGATGAAAAACGATATTCAAGCTGTTCAAAAGATCTTTCTGTTTCATGAGCTTCTAAAATTGAGTAAAACCTTTAATAAACGCAGTAAGCGCTCGAAAATTGCGAAACGCAATAATTTTTTACCATGATAAAACTCAGTCTCATAATGTCACATAAAAACTATTTGAAAAATTGCGATGGGGAGTTTTAGAGCCCATGCCTTGTGCTTTCTGACTACCATTAGTTTCGGTCGATGTAGAACGCCTTCACTGGAGTTGGATTAATATTGTGACAGGGCATCAAAAATTGACTTGATTCATTCCTGGTGTCAAGCAGGTGCATTTCTTATGGCATAGAATCTACAAATTGCCAGAAAGATGGTAAAATATTATAGCTTCAGATGAGCAATACTTTGAATAATACTAGTTATAGTTTGTTCTACATCAGCACTTTCCTATAAAGAAAATATGTTCATATTAGACGAGTTCAACTCTGGTTAACGCCAATATTTACGTCTTCTGACACTTTTTCAACAGTAATTACTTCTATGCGCTTCAAATCAAACCTGCGAAACCCTTTTAAGAATCTTTAATACTTCATACTAATACATGATCCATTAGCAACACTAAGTTTGAGAATATTAGGTCTGTCTGGGGGCGACACACGCCCGCAGAGTGGGGCTGACAGATCGAGAAGACTGCGGGAAATGTGTATAGCAAGGCACCAGAGAAATAATGAAGCATCTCTTGTGCACTTGTCCCGACTACACCGCACTTGGCAAGATTATGCTGTAAGCATCTGGGGTCTCCACGGTCCCTCCAGTATATCATGGTTTAGGTATCGATAGTAAGGCCACAAAGTCTGTTAAAATTAACGCCAAGCGCAGGCATCCTAAAGGATGACTACTCCTCATGGACCGAGCAACTGAACTCCATCTGGTATCGCAAAGGACCAAAACTGGCTTATGCGTGGCTGGCCAATAAGCCACGACCAGATTAACCTAACCTAACCTTTACGTTGAAAAATTCTGTCGGTTTTGTCGCATTTGAGACAGAATTTAAGCTTTCCTGAGAAATTCTCTTTGACCTTTAAATTTCGAATTAATTTTAGTGTCTCATTAAATATTTGTGTATACATTATTAAAGTGAAACTTTTTATACATCTTCTAAATTTTTCAGTTGGAATTCCCTTCACTAATAGCTATACAACGTGGCCACATTTACATAAACAACTGTCCGAAGCTCTGCAATTTAGACAAGGTATGTGATTTTTATATGTTCTCATTTCTTAACTGGAAAACTAATTATAAATCACAAATTTTAAATTAAAAAAATTTCAGATTGATTTCGATCGCATCACATTGTCGGTGGGTGAAAATCATGTTTTTCCCGTGGCGCCAGAAGATTGCCCCAAGAAAACCGTCTGTCAAAACTGTGTTACCGAACATTGTTGGTCGAATGATGTTTGTCAGCGTTTTGAGAATGACAATCTAATTGATGCATCCAAGTAAGTCATAATTCATTGAAATATTTATTTGAGAAATGTTTTAATAAGTTTAAAGTATCAGATTAAAAGCCAATTAACTAACAGGCAATGTCAAACGAGTTTAGTTTATGAGTTATGAGTTCAAAATGAGCGTAGTTTTGATAATGAAACAATCAGCAACAGTCGCATGCAGCCTTAGGGTTTGCGAATCTAAACAAATGACTCACATGAAATTTCAAGGTCAAATTTATTCCACCGACTATTAAAAAATGCTATTGCAAATGACTACCCAAATATTGTATTGATGCTGTCTTTGATTGGAATTCGTTTAGCTGATATATTTTGTATATTTGCAATGTATGCACATTAGGGTGATTCAAAAAAATTTTCTAAGGAACAAGATGTTTTTTCAAGTAGTTGGAAGCGAGATATAAATTTTCTATCTGATAATAAGAAAAAATAGAAAACTGTATGTAGGAGGACCTTCCCGTTACAATTAAAAACTCATATTTGGAGAGGCTTTCCTAGAGGTGTCTAGGAACTTATTTTTCCGAGTACCAATCGAAAAAAAAATTTTTTTTGAATAACCCTAATGCACATAGTACCGCTAAGGACCCACAACAACCATAAACATCTTAATTTCTGTGCGCGGAACCAATTAATGGTTAAAAACAAATCAATTGCTAAATTTATTCATATATGCATAAAGCTGCTTCTGATCTTCATACTTTCATTGGCTTAGGGTTAAAACTTATTAAAGTGTATGGGTATAAAAGAGTGGTGGCAAATTAATATTATTTATTTTTTTTTCTTTATTTCTTTCGATTATAATAATATTATATATTTCCGAAAACTTTTTTTAACTGCCTTCTTTCAATTTCTTTAGAGGTATTCAGCATTGTCACAGCGAATGTCTCGGCGGCTGCTACAATAGTTCAAGTGATGGTTGCTACACGTGTAAAAATCGGGAGGACCACGGCAACTGCGTGAAGGAGTGTCCACCAGATAAGTGAGTATAGAAAAGTTATTGAGAGAATACATACATATGTACTTGTAAATTATAAACTTGACTGTAAGACTAAACCTACGATATGTATCGAACTCTAAGTCCTAATGGGTCTATAACGATATTCGTGCGTTTCAATAGCGACGGATGATCGAGGTAGCGGTACTTTCTCAATAGTCTGTTTTTGACGAATCACGCGTTTCGTTATGGAAAGACTAACACCTGAAAAATCGTACAATTTTATTACGTAGACCGTAGAAGGTCGTTTCGGCGCTGTTCGTAGCAACTCGAACTGGCGTATAGAACGACTTGGCCATTTTACTTCGAGATCTTAAATTTAAATTCTTCCCAAACGACATCGTTTTGTTTTATGGGCTCTTGAAAAGTTCCAAGAAAATCCGACGTTTTTTTAATTAAACAAAATTGCCACATTTGGGACAAAGAGCAACTCTAGAAAATTCAAGAGCTCCCATTTCGTTTGGCTACCAAGATCGTGTGATATCATACCGTTAGACTTCTTCCTGTGAGGATATGTAAAATCTAAAGTCTATGCGTCCGCTTCGATTTAGACCTTTGAGCAAAACGTCACGAATGTCATTCGCTAGTTACCAGTTGAAAAGTACGAACGAGTCATAGAAAATTGGACTCAATGGATGGACGATGTAAAGCGTAGTCGCGGCCAACATTTGAAAAAGATAATCTTCAAAAAATAAATGCTAAATAATGTTTTTTTCCATGATACTTAAATTTGAAGTTTTTATATTTTTTCTTCAAAAACGTAGGGAACCTCGAAATGGATCACTCTTTATAATTGACAGTATTGCCCAGAATTGTGTCGGCCTGTCGACTAAGAATGAATTAAGCCAATTTATGATACCCTATCCTGATGTAAACTATATTCCAGTGAGAGCGTTCTGAAACGACCGAAGCAAATTGTAGTCTGAAGGGGATAGGTCTGGGCTATAAGGTGGATAAGGCAAAATTTCCCAGCCGCTGTTTGGTTGGCCAGATTTCACATATGATTTTTTGCATTTAGAATTGATCCATTTTATTTCGTCTTTCATATTTGGATGAAAAACGTCTTATTTTTTATGTGTGTAGGCCACATTTTCGATATGCAAAATCGTTTTTCAACGTCTCTTGACTTCAATTCGTATAACACCGGATTTCGTTTCTTTTGAATGTATCCGGCTTCTTTTAAACGGTTGCTTGATTGACTCCCAATGATTTTGCGAAATTTCCTTTTCTTCTACAGTAATCTTCATCACGTATATCTTGCTTTTAAACGATTGCATTGATGATCCCCAAAGAATTTGCGTACTCTTCCTGTGTTTGGCAACAATATTCATCGAGTAATGCTTCCTATTTCTCATCTTCAAACTTTTTTGACCACTCAGGATGTTATTCGTATTCCTAACCAAAATCACCATAAACTTTCACCAAAATACGATGACGTTCGGCTGGGGTTTTCTTCATATTAAAGGAGTGAATAAGCACTACTGGCAAAAAACCTTTTTCAGGAACAAGTTCGACTTATGAATTTGAGTAAAAAATTATTGTTGTTTAGGTTGAGATTAATTCTTCTTACCACTTTTTGGCGCCAATTGTAGATTCCAGGTGTACCCACATCCTTGTCCACCTGGTCTTTCCAAAGGAGTGGAGGTCTTCCATTTCCTCCGCTTCCCCTGGCGGGTACTGCGTCGAATATTTTCAGAGCTGGAGTGTTTTTATCTATTCGGACAACATGACCTAGCCAATGCAGCCGCTGTCTTTTGATTCGCTGAACTATGTCAATATCGCTGTAAATCTCGTACAGCTAATAATTTCATCTACGACGGCATTTGCCGTTGCCAATGCACGAAGAACTACAA
Organism: Bactrocera zonata; assembly: GCA_037783105.1. Classification (NCBI taxonomy): domain Eukaryota; kingdom Metazoa; phylum Arthropoda; class Insecta; order Diptera; family Tephritidae; genus Bactrocera; species Bactrocera zonata. The sequence goes on along the minus strand of JBAWJQ010005073.1, from coordinate 755,761 downwards.
ATATTCCGCAGAATCTTTCTCTCGAAAACTCGTAACGCTAACTCATTGTCATCGTCCTGTACGATATAACAGGACGGGGATGATGAGTGACTTGTAGAATTTGGGTTTTGTTCGTTGAGAGAGAACTTTTCACATGAATGATATTTACCGAAAAAGAGAGGAGAGAACAGTAGGTTTCCAACGCACATCTGGAATATTGGAAAAATAGAATACTCATCAAATTAATTAAATCAAATCTTGGTAAACTGTAACAATATAGTTATAGACCCAATACCCTTTGAACGCTCGGGTTAACCTCAAAGCATTTAGTAAATCTGTTATTTTTACTTCCAAATCCACATTTTGTTATATATTTCAGATACTTATTGGAAATTGATCAAACCTGTCATACGAAGGATGAGTGTATGAAACTCTTTAATATAACTGGTATGACTGTAAAGGACAACAAATGCTTGATACAGTGTCCAGAAGGTTTTGTATTTGATGTAAGTAGTTCGCAGTACTCGTATGTTTTTTAAAAATTCCAGACCTAAATTGCTTAAACCGAGCTTTCCTTTTCCGATCTAGATCAATGGCCGTGACATAATTAATTGTATACCCTGCGATGTGGAAATGCGCGACAATATCTACACCATATTCAATTTGGGCGATGCCGATCGTCTGCGCGGCTGCAAGTCGCTCAACTCGAGCGTAATCATATCCATACGCAATACGGTTAACGAAGATGACTTAGTGAACAGTTTGGGTAATTTACAAGAAATTGGTGGCTATTTGAAAATCATCGGGTAAGCGTTATCACCGTTATATCGCATCAATAATTTATTGCTGCATCTAAACGTCTCTTATTTTTCCTTTAGTTCCGACGGACTTACGAGTTTGAAGTTTCTTAAGAGTTTACAGAGGATCGCCGGTAGAGGAGAACTTTTGGAAGCTGGCTTGTACGGACTCGTTTTATATGATAATGAGAACTTGAGAGATTTGTGGCTACCGCAGAAGAATTTCGAGGTGGTACATGGCAGCATGTATGTGGAGATGAATAAGAAGTTGTGCAATCGTAAATTGCGTGAATTCGCGCGTAAAGTGAGACACGATGTTCTGAAAGACGCATTACAAATAAACGATCAGGAGGTGCTGTGTGATCCCGCGAAATTGTCTTTGCACATTGAGGTGAGTATGCTGAAGAATCATTTTTGGAAGAAGCTTATATCGGATGAAGGCATGTTACATTCAAAGAACATCGATTCGGGTCGTTCCCACGACAGCCCAGAACTGGGAAGGACTCGGATTTTTTCCGGCCTAGAACAATCACATTGGCAGAATTTCTTTTCGATTATAGAGAGTGGCTAGTTGGATATACACCAGCATCCAAACTTTTGTCTAAGCTATAGCATTCCCATAGAATAGACTTTAGGAAAATGATCGGAATAATAACTGGTCCCTGTCTGGTGGCTTCACATGCCCGCAGAATGGAGTTGACAGATCGAGAAGACTGCGGGAAATGTTTAGAGCAGGGCACCAAGAATCTCTGGTGCACTTGTCCCGCATTGAAAAGACTATCAATAGTGAGGCCACAGAGTCTGTTTAAACTCTCGTCATGCCCAGGCATCCTAGAGGATGACTACTTCACTTGGAACGAGGAACTGAACTCCATCTGGTATCGCAAAGAACCAACACTGGTCTATGCGTGGTTTATTGGTCTACCAGTTTAACCTAACCTATAACATTCCACTTTCTATCATCTTACAAACCCGCTCACGCTCGTATCTACACATTAAGTTTTTTCACTCCTTAAGAAACTGTAGCCTTGTACTGTAGCTCTTTATTTTTCATAACCCCACAGATATTATCTCATCGCTCGGCGAAATTCAGCTGGCCCAAAGAACAAACATCTAGCGAAGTGGAAATCATGTATCGCCCGATCGGAGCGAACGAGGAGTTTGTGGAGCACAGTGAGCTGGATACACATATCTGCCGAAGAATTCAATGGACACGCATACTCACTTTTCCAAAGGACTTAGAAAGCAATGAGACACACTACATATATACCGCAAGAGATTTAAAACCAAGAACACGCTATGCATGTCTGGTAAAAACCTTCGGACTCGCCGACATACACGATACACGAAGTGATTTGATGTATATGACCACGAGAGTGGACCTGCCGGGACCGCCAACAATCAATATCACGCGGAAAAATGATGTTTCACTCACAGTGCAACTGGAACATTCGCCTGACGATGTCGTAACCTATTATAAACTGGAGATCTATAATCTGACCGACAATAAACAGTTATTGGATCATCGTGATTTCTGCGTGCAACCGAATCTCATGTATCACGACAAGGACACAATTGTTAGCAACGACGAGGATGAGGACGCATGTTGCCGGCGAAAGGAAGAAGAAGCCGACGATCATCGCTTCGTACATAATATGCGAAAACTGTTCGAGTGCAATTTGGATAAAATGGAAAATTGCCGCGCCGACACCAACTTGGCCGAGCTGTCGCCCGGTAAGATTTCGCCACTGAACGCATGGTTAAGAAAGAATTTGGATGCAACGTCGGGTAATGCGACAATCATTACGCATTTGAAACGTTTTAGCCTGTATACGCTACAGGTGCAGTCCTGCAATGAAGCAGGTTGTGGTGCATACGCTTTTCACTCGACGCGTACGAACTTCTCCATTAGCGGCGACAGTTTGGAATCGCTAATGGCTTGTCGTGTTGGCGGTCTAAATGAGTTTCATGTATACTTCCCCGAACCGCAGAATGCGAATGGTGTGATCACGTCTTATGTGGTGCATTTCCGTCTACATCAACCAGATGCCGATAGTTTTCGATCACACAACGAGTGCGTAACACGTTCCCAACATGAATCTAATAATTTTCAGTTAATCGCACAATTGGATGCGCCCTTCAATGAGGTAGCGGTGCGTGTTTTCTCGCTGGCCGGCGGCTTTCTCACGCCTTGGATGCCGATCACTATTTGTCCGTTTCAATCGGCTATTGTTAAAATGGGCGCTGTTACCGAGCAGAAAAAGGGCTCTGCTGGCAAGATAATTATGTCATGCTTCTTGTTCGGTGTTTGCTCCTTCATTGCGTTCGGTTGCTTCAAATGGGGTTGGTGGCGTTGGCGTCGGTTCGAAGAAATACGCCGTCATTTCTCGCGAGTTTGGAACTGGGAGCCACGTCGTATTGGTGATGGTGGTCAATCACTTGTTGAATATCGCAATGTGCCCGAAGAAGAACGACTGGAGAGTTCGGGGTAGTGTTGGCTACTGGAAAACTTTTCAAAATACATATGTGTAACGGGGTTAAAAAAATTTAAAGAAATTATTTGTTGTATTATATTCTTGTTTTTACTTTTTAATTTTTTCGTTAGAAAATCAAAGTGTTATAAATATTTGAAAAAAAGTTTCCTTGTTTAATGTATATTTGTCAACAATGCGTTAAATATTTTACCGTTAGTGTGATATGTTGTATTATTTTAATTATTTTAATTTAGTATTATTTATGTTTTGTAGTATTCATCTTTAAGCTTTTTATATATTGTATGCAAATTTCAAGGTATAAACTTTTAAGTTCATATAAATATTTATATTTAAGATAATAGGCTCATAGCAAATTAAAAAATTTCTATTTGAAACCAAAATGTGAATTTAGCTAAAAGAGCTTAATTTGAATAAAAATTATTACTTATCTGAACCGCCCCCCTTTTAGTTGTTGTTGTTGTTTTAACGGGTAACTAATCACGTTAGGATGGCCAAGGTCTATTCTGGATAAGCAAGAGCTTAACCTGCTACAGTATCCAGAACGAAGCAGCGCTAAAGACACTCTCGTTTCTCGCGGCAACTCGAGCTCTTCGTCTGAAATCGGAGGTGGTTTGACTGCAAGTACGCCATTCACTGAGAGGGAGTCGGTGAAGATGTTATTGGCTCCACTGTGAATGGCGGTCAGTGCTTGTCGGAAGTTAGTTGCGTCCGAAGTATGGTCGGCGTATTGTTTGAGATCGTCGAAGTAATTGAGGAACGTCCTCTTGATGCTCCTAGGATGCGGTTCCGCCCCAAGCAGGTTACTGCAGGGATGATTTCTTCGAGTTCATTATGTTCCTTAACTGGGAGCATACGGGCCTCACTATGCAGGTGCTCGATGGTTGACATCAAGAGGCATCCTGTCGTAATCCGGAGTGTAGTGTTCTGACAAGTTTGGAGCTTCCTCATATCTGTAATGGTGCGGTATAGTTAAGTCCCGATGGCCGAATGCCATGTATGTTGCCAAAAACGTTTTTTTCCTTTTCCTCATGTGCTGCCGGCTAGGCAGGATTTTAGCGGCTCTGAACTCTGTACGATAAATGCGGTCGTTTACGATTGAGCACATGCCAATGATTCCATTGCTCGACGTCATTATCGTACAATCATCAGCATACGAGGTAATAGAAATTCCCTATGGTGGTTGCGAGAATTTCGTAGAAGTTAATCAATAACGGGGCGAGGACACCACCCTGCGGAACCCCTTGTTTAATTATTCTCAGTTTTGAGTTTTTACCTCGAAATATGTAGTACGCATGATTGAAGACCGCTCAGGTAGTTCGTAGTCCACCTCTTCAGTCCTGGTGTCTACGCTCCCTCCAGGACTATACATTTTTGCAACAATAACGATTTGATCTCGTATGCACAGATCGCTTTTAGTGCCGCTTGACTATCGCTGAGTATAACTATACGTTCATTGCGTTGGAGGTTTATCTCTACGCATCGACTTATAGCACAGACCTTTGCTTGAAATATGCTAGGAAAACTTTCCATGGATATGAAGAGTTAAGTGTGTGGTCCTGCGACTATCGCGCCAATTCCCTCCGACGTTTTTGTGCCGTCGGTGTACCATTTAAGTGTACTATCCCTAAGCAATAGTTCGAGAGCAGAATCGCTCCTTCTTAGTGAAGTTTACACTTTTGGTAATGCTGTCCCTTGCGAGAAGAGCCATTGGTATTTCACCTCTTAAGTTCTTCATGCGCTGAGAAGAGATTACCTTACCCTTCTGCTGTCATTTGGAGCAGTGGGTAAGATCCAGCATGACTACTCTAAACTGCTTTTTTAAAGTTTACTCTCTTCGTAACGCCGTCCCTTGGAAGAAGGGAAAGTGGTGTGTCTTCCCGTAGGTCCATCATTTGTTGAGACGACATTATCTTCTCTATGCCAAAATCCATGCCATGTTATTTTTCGCTACCTGTTTGATCACTATATGCAGCGGTGTGAGCTTCAGCATGACTTCTAGTGATACGATTGGGCAAGTGCGCATTGCCCCTGAAACGCAGACACAGAAGAGCTTTTGCAGCTTCGATAATTGAAGGCCTACCAAAGACTGCGTTGCCTTAGGTGCCCAGCAACGGATGCATAAGAGACAAAGGCCTTATGATCATGGTATACAGCCATTTAATGACACCAGGCTTACAGCCCCAGGATCTGCCGGCTAGGCGTCTGCATAGCATGAGTTCCTCGGTGGCTTTGGACAGTGTTAATTACACATGGCTATTCCACCGTAAGGTCGAGTCTAAAGTGAGCCCAAAAAATTTGACCTGAGATACACTATACACTGTTTTTGTTGAAGGCGTCGCTGCTACCGAGTTAACAGTCCGGACTGATCTTGTGGGAACGGAACACTTTATCCTCATTCATTCCATCTAATTGTTTTTTCTTTGCAAGCTAGGCCTTGAATGTGCACTTTCTACATAAGTATGTCAATAAATAACGCATAAATTTATTCCATTACACATTTAGAAACAATCAATATATGCTTAAAAGGTATTACCACACAATACAAAAATAAAATTAAAAATATAATTTTATCATCCAACTTAAAAACTCATTTATCCCAATCGATGCATTGAGCACTAAATATAATATTTAAAGTGTCCCTGGCATTGAGGTAACGTGGATCCTGAAAAAAAAAATAAAAAATATTAATTTGGTATACTATACATAATAACTATATAAAGGGTTAGCAGTAACTATATGGTCGTTTGCGAATTAGAATTGAGCAAAGAAACTTTAATAGAAACATCTTTGAAAATATATAACTTGTTTTGCTTCTGATTTCATAAAACTTCAAATTAACATTTATTAGCAGACGTTTCCTCTCAGCACTGACCTTCGTGATGCCGCGACGTATATTTGACTTCTGTAAATTCATTACGAAATTCACCTTCACCGGCCGTTTCTCCAGCACTTCGATCAACTCGAATATAAACGCCTCGGTAACGAATACTTTGAAGAATAATTGCACGAACTTCAATCTCGGACATTTCTTCAAAAGTGTCAGCACATCTTTCGGTGTTAACGCATCCGTTTTATAGAGATTAATGCACGTAAGTTTGCGTAGATTTTCAAAGCCATCAATACAGCCCGGCGTGAAATCGAAATCACCATCACAAGCTAATTTCCTCAGCTCACGAAATTGTGTGAGCATAAATGTGACGTCTAATGGCACCTGCTGCAGGGTTTCGAGAAAAATCACCTGCATATGATGGGCGCGATGATTGCGTAAGTCGATGAGGAAGCGACGCACGTAGCCATAAGCGAAGATCTGTGTTAATTTGGGCAGACGCGCAAGCGATTCATAACGTCGATGTTCCGGCAATGTTACACGCAATTTATCCAAATTTCGACAATAGCGGCCAAGCTCGAGAAAGACCGGCACCAGACTCGTATTCGTGTAGGGCTGCTGAATGTCGAGTATACAAAGATGTTTGGCACTTTTGAAGACATGTACTAAATTGATTGGATTCAAACTTTTACAATTCGACAAGTAGAGTGCGCGCAGATTGGTTAGCGCGCACAAACCGTGACCTGAAAGAACGCTTTTTTTTAGTTATTTACATGAAGCAATATTTCACAATGGTGCGCACCGCTAATATCGTTATTTTTCGACAAATCGAGTATCATTAAATTAGACAGCATCGTAATCATATCCACATCCTTATCGACGAGCCGACAGTTTTGTAAATATAACTCGGTGAGATATTTCGCATTTGCAAACAACTCGAACAATTGAAATGCCACACGTACACCTTTGAAGACCACACGACGCAAGAGCTGGCAATTACCGGTCATGCCTTTCAGGAATCGCTTTGCTCTGATATTACCCACACATGGCGTGTAAGCGCGCAACTCCTGTATAAGCGGTCCCACTAGTTTGGCATAGCTTTCAATATCTTTGACGGACACTTGCCAAAGGCTCTCCATTCTGAAGATGGTATAATGTGCTGCATCGCGTTCTTCGAATATTTTGCGAAAACGTTTACAAACGCCAGCTAATTGTACGCGATCGATTGGTTCCAGTTTATTCCAAACACTCAGTATGGCATCATCGTCCAGGCGCAATAAATTCGAATGCTTCACTTTGATATACGCCATCGGGTCGATTGAGTTGCGTGGTGAAGAGCAGAAAAAATTCAGATTGAAAATTTCAAAAATATTGTACACAAACGTTTGAAAAATTTGCGTAGCTTAAATTTATTATCGAAAAGTTACTCGCTTAGAGTTTTTCAGACGTTTAAGTCAATTTTATTTTAAACAAGCCGAATTAGCAAATATTTTTAGAATTCAAAGCACACACAACTAACGAATTTTCGAAAATATTTTTTTATTGTTTTCACAAATAATTTGTGTTCACCAATTTGATTTAAAAGAAAATGTCTATGTCAAGAACCTATGAGGCATATGTGTGTACGTGTACCGAGTTGATATGTAAATTATTATATAGTGATGTAAGGAATCACATTTTCTTAAGTATTCCTATTAAAAAATGAGAAAATACATTTACTGATGTATTTATTGTACATGTGTATAATATATAATTGACGTGTTTAGCTTTTGTAGATTCCGCAAAACGAGTTTCAATTTAGAACCCGCACTTCATGAATTTAATTACATATTTTTACATTTTATTTTTCCAGTTGAATTTTGACTTTTTATTTTGTACTATGACGTATCCTGCCATTAAAAGTTACAAATGCAAGTGCAGCTCACACAATCAAGTAAAGTAAATCTCCTTTTCATTTATTCTTAAATTATTTATTTGACAAATGTTCTTACCTTTGTTCCATTTCACTTTTTGCATTCTTTTTCTTTTATCTTTTTATCAACTCTTCCAAATACCCACTATCTATAAATGACATAAATTCAACACTGTAACTATTTGAATAGATTTCGGAGTTTCGAAAAGCAAACAATCAGTTTTTCTTAGCTCTGTCAAATATTATTTCTTTAAAAATTCAAATCCATTTCCAGGAACATGAAAATTATTTAGACCTCTTTAAAGACTTCCGCAAAATCTATTACAAAAAGAGCACAGCTGATAAAAAAATTGAGTGGTAAAATTTACCGGCTGAGGAGAAGAAGAAGAGCGTGTGCAGATAAAATGCACAGATTGTGTCAAAAATTAGTGGTAACTAGTAGAATTAATTTTTGGAAATCATTTTTATAAATTAAATTTTGATTAAATTCATAGCATATATCACGCATTTCCTCGGCAAGATACCTAACCGATTACGGAGGCAAAGATCTTAACGATGTGGTAATTGCTTCTGCGGTACGTACGCCCATTACTGGCTTTAATGGCAACTATCCCGCCATACCAGTGGCCAAGTTGGGAGCTGTGGCTATTGATGCAGCGCTCAAACACGCTGCAGTACCGCCGGAATCGGTGCAACAAGTTTATTTTGGCAATGTCTTAGCTGCAGGAGTTGGGCAGGCGCCGGCGCGTCAAGCTACCCTCTTAGCCGGTTTATCCAAACGTGTTTGTTGCACAACAGTAAGCGCCTCCAGTGTAACTGGTATGAAAACAATTATGTTTGCCGCTCAAGCTGTTAGATTAAGACTAGCAGATGCCGCGATAGCAGGTGGCATGGAGAGTTTATCTAATGTACCTTATTATATGCCAAGAACCCATCTTCACCTTGGAGATTTCACTATGCAAGATGGTTTAGTTTCCGATGGTATACCAGAGGAGTTTAAGAATAAATTCCCCAAAACTCCAGGAGTTACAAAAGAAGATTTCATTAACTATGCAAAAGAATCATACATGCGTATGCGTAAAGCGTCTAGAGCTGGACTATTCGATTTAGAATTGGTGCCACTACGAATAATGCAGCACTCTAGAATACCTGTCATGGTGACCGAAGATGAAGAGCGTCCCCTGCTAAGTATTATGGATGAGTTGACAAACTATAATGAACACATTTCACCGATGATGGGTGATGGTGCATCCGCCTTGGTGTTAACTACAAACGAACGTGCTATGGAATGGAATATTAAGCCGTTAGCTAGAATAATTGCATATAATGAGTCGAAAACGGACGACAGCGACGTTTTAACGGCGCCCACTCTGGCTATAAAGCGGTTATTACATCATACTAATTATACAGTAAATGATGTTTCGTTATGGGAGTTGGACGACTCAATTTCAGCAGTGCCGCTGGCAGTAATTAAAGAATTAGAGTTAAATCCCGAAAAAGTAAATGCGCATGGTGGAGCTGTGTCTTTGGGTAATCCTATAGCAATGTCGGGCGCACGTTTAGTAACGCATCTGGCACATGCATTAGATCCCGGACAAATAGGTTGTGCAGCGGTAACAAATGAATCTGGAAATGCATCCGCTATATTAATTGAAAAAATGTGAGTAAAATAATGAATGAATGGATTGAATTTAAATAATTTTTATTTTCTTGATAATTTTAGTTCGTATAATGAAGAAGACGTTACAAATAAGATTCCTCATTTAACATTGTATACCAAGGATAACTGTGCATTGTGTGATGAACTACTAAATGAATTGGAAATATATTTTGATGGTCAATATACGATAGAGAAAGTAGACATCACAAAAAAGGAAAATGTACGATTTTTACGACTATATCGTAATGATATTCCCGTGCTTTTCTTCAATGGACAGTTCCTTTGTATGCACAAATTAAATGTGAATCTTTTAGGCAGAAAAATGGAAGAGTTGCGAATGAAAAATACGGACGGGACAAATATTCAATAATATACAATTTTTTAGCTATATTTTTATAATTGGCTCAAATTAAATTTCCTGTACAAAATAAAACCTTGAAAAATAGAAATTTATAATAATAAAATGTAAATGAAATATTGTGAAAGAAATAAAAATTTTTCGGAATTCAAGTTAAAAATATAGGTGCATTTTATGAGTTATAACATCTCTTTCTTTGTGCAAGCTGATAGTAATTTATTTGTGAACTTAAGCATTATTGTGAATGTTTTCAATGACAAGAAGAACTCCTGCGATAATTTTAGTATATGAAGGGAATAAAAATTTGCAGGTGTTAATATTTTAATCAAGTTACTCTGTTTAATCAATTAAAATAACTACAGTAAATAGTAAAAATAAACAACGAATCAAAAATGGCTCAAATGGATATGGAATTGAAAAAGGTGGGTGTTAAGGGGCACATATTTGGAGCATTTTGTATGCGCCGCTCATACCATAAACGTGATTCACAAAATTATTTTGTTTTTATTATAGGCATTTACCGAAATGCAAATTAATAAAATCGAGACAACCAAAAAGATGAATATGATAGACATGAAATGCAGTATGGTTAAAAACGGGAAACAAAAATACGAACTCACCGAAAAGGGCACTAGCGATCTGAAGGATGACACAAGGTGAGTAGAAATACCTCATGCAAGTACATATATAGAACGAACCCAAGGAATACAATGTTGTATATTACCAATTGTGGAAACAATATAGAATTCCATTAATGCTTGAGTTGTTTTATATATAAACCATATATTCTCTAGTCACTTACTAAATTTATTTAACTTTTATAGAGTGTACCTTTCTGTGGGACGTATGTTTGTCTTAACCGATGTTGAAAATATGCGTGGAGATCTGAAAGCTAAACAGGAAAAATGTGATAAGGCTATTGAGCTACTCAATAAGAAAAAAGAGTTCTTAGTAAAATCTTTAAAAGATCAAGAGGATGGTTTACGCGAATTAGTCCAGCAACGCAAAGAAGCTGATGCGGCGACAAAATAATTAAGCTTTTAAATTAAGTTGGTATAATTTATTGAACTTGTTAGATACGTATGCTGCTTCATTTATCATAAATGTTTAGCATTGATAAAATCTCTCAGACTTATTAACGTGAACAAGCTTAAAAATATATTACATTTATATACACTAATTATTATTTTTTATTGTAGCAGTTATACTAAACCAATTATTAACTTAAGTAGTTGTCAAGCTGAAAATTCGCATAGGAAACAAATTCATTGCCCAAATTTCGCTCGTGGGTTGGCTCAAAGCTACATTTCTTTAATTGTAAGCAGTTGGTTAACCATGGTTCTACCACGGCACCGGAACAAAAAACTATTTTTGTAGTTGGTTTTTGTAAATTGCTGATAATTTTAGACATCTTAGTTATGCATTCTTCGGACAAGAATGGTGGATCGGCTATAATAAGATCGAACGATCCTTTATATTCTTGCAAATATTCAATTTCCTCCGCACTATTGAAGTCATAAAATACGAAGTCGTCGCCATAAGCTGAGAAGCGTTTGTCGAACTCGAAGATTTTCACTGAAAATAGATACATGTGTATTGAACTCTTTAGGAATACTTAGTTTCCACTTACGATTGCTGTGCACTTGTTTGACAGTGGTGTAGAGCGATGGGCAAGACAGCAGAGCTATTCGGTAATTGTTCACATTTGTGTCATTCTCTTGTTCATCTAACAGCTTGCTTACCAATTTACCTAGCGCTTGCTTGGTTGATTCACTATACCAAAATTGACTCAATTGCTGTAATATTTATACTGAAGTTTGCAAAACTTATAGTTTAATTGCTTAATAACAAACCCAATCTTCTTCAAACATAATATCGGCATTCGATTTCTTATCTATACGTTCCAACTCCTCACGTTCCCTTTTCGCTTTTTCTTCTAGAAACTCATTGAGTATCTTTAGTGTATCCGCAGGAAGACTAATATCATCGGCGTCCATTTTATATTTAATCAAGCAACAAATTTTTGTTAACACCTTTAATCCAGCCGTATTTTGTGAATCCAACGCATGCAGTAACCTCAAATTTATTTGTTTTGGTTTCGCTTTCGATTGGAATTTGTTAATTGTGAACGGTTCTAATCAAGATAAGAAGAAGAGCTATTTTTTTTTTTAATTTAGCTATAAATTTTGACTCGAGAATGTTTAATTTAGAAAATTTATTAAAAATTATTTACTCTCTAAAGTTTAATTTTTAATTTAGTTAAATATCGTGTGAATTTTTTTTTTGCTGATTTTCATTAACTACCAGTATCCGCATAGTTGTTTTTGGCGTTGTAACGGAACATTTTCCCGTTGCAGTTTTTTCCAGTGTTCATTCATAAAATAATATAATTTGTGTGTCATCCACAAATTTAGTTTAAACATTTTCTACAAATTATAATTTTTATTAATGTTTCTTATCGGCATTGTTCTCACTCAATATTAGTTTTTCGCTCAAGTGAAGTTATTTGTAATAGAATAAGCGGAAGACATCGGCAAGGTTAGTTTGTGAGTGTTCTACAGTGTCTATTGAAATGTGAACGAAAAAAATCTGAATTTCCACAAAATCTGAAAATATTTTTACATTTGGTAAGTGATTTCTATTGTTAATATTATATTTATTCATATTTGCTGGGTTGGGTTTAGTTTAGTATCTCATTTTCACTGCTTATTTCTCTTAAATGCGTGCACGGATTTTTTTAAATTTATATAGCACGGATAGCCAATGAATTAAACTTTGGTTTAAATGTAAATTTATTGTTAAATGTTAATTTGTTTTTTAGATATAAGTAAGCAAAAAACGCACATTTTCACATTTTCTCAAAAAATTGCTCTCTTCTTTTGAAGTTTTTGTTGCACTGCTTGCAAACAATTTAACCAATTTAACACACACACATTCTTTGAAATATATTTGATTGAATTAATGATAAATTATGAATTTTAAGTTGCAATTTTATGTACAATTTAATAAATAAAACAGCTTTCAATTACGCGTTATACTGTTCCTTGAAATTTAAGCAAAATTACTGAATATGAACTGTCAAACGACGAAGGAAATAAGCACAAAAGGAAGGCAGTAATAACCCAACGAATCAAAATTTAGGTCTTATATACTGCGGCGCTTGTTTCAATGTAATATATTATACTGAAAATATAAACTGAAAATTTGGAGTAAAAAATCGCGCGATGAAAACCCAATTTTATTATTTAGGGGGTCTTGAATAAATGGTTGGTTGGGTTATCTTGGTACTTCAACTACTTGTATGCATTATTACCGATACATATACAATTTTTAATTTTCAGTGTTTTTATTATTTAAATAAAGTGGATTTCCACTTTAATTCATTGAAATAATAAAAATAATAAACATAGAGTCACTCTATGCGTAAAACTACATAAATTTTATAATAATTAGTGAAAATTGTATGGAAAAACTACGATTTTACACCATTTTTAGGAGGCTGCCCTAGAGCCCCCCGTGGTCCTAGGGGGGGAAGGGTGCTATTATTCAAAAGTTCCATTCATTACCTTTCAAATGAGGGGGGTAGCAAGCCCCCAGCCCCCTCCCCCTTTGCGCAAAACCTCTTCAAAATGGGATACTAAACTAAACATTCCCCTATTTGCTAAATATAAAACGTTGACTGATTCAAGATATGACGAATTAAATTTTTTTTTCCAAAATTCAAAAAAGTTTATCAGATATTAATTTAAAATTATTCCTCAAAGGTTAGGGAATGATAGGAAAGCAGTCCTATTTTTGTTACTATCGTTTGAGTTCTAAAGAAAATATGTGAGTGTGTCTGAAGTTGGCTAAATATAAAGCCGGATTATTCAACTAATATAACGGGTTGTCGATATTTTTTTCTACGGCAGTTGACGCAACCATTTTCCATTCTGCAATACTCTTTAAGTGGTATTTTGCTGCTTCAACAATCATTTGAACTAAAATTTATACCATGTATAGGCGAGCCAGGAATACGTTAAAGTACAAATATACATAAGTAATTTTTATGCTAACAACCGTTTTCTTAAACTAAGACTTACCGATCTAAACGTGGTTAGACCTTCGAAATAACAGCGCTTGCTCGGATAAAATCCGCGTCAATTCCGGTGCTTAGAACCGGCTGTTGTGGGGATTGTATTTGGTTTTCTCATTATAGAGTTTCTCATGGCACATCTAACTAACATCCAAGCTCTTCTCAGTTTTTATAACAAATATTTTCCTTTCAATTGCTGCCTGTTTTTTATAGTTATGTGAAATCTGGTTCCTGGTTATAACTTTTCAAATAAAACACATTTATTTTTAGTATTTTTTTTTATAATTTTATTAATTTTTTTTTTCGCTTTTCACAATGTTTAATGTTTTTTTAATACAAGCAGGTTATATTGGTTTGGGGTTTTAAATGTTAATTTCTTATTAAATTTGATCTTATTGTATTTTTATTTGCTTAGAAAAGAACACATACAAAATGTATTTTGTGTTTTGTTTGCAAGGTATTAATTATAAAAAATATAGAAACTTAAATTTATGCATAAGAATATAATGTTTGTAAACAAAAAATTAAAGTGGTTCGAGAATATAAATAGTTGCAAAGTGTTGACTACCAAGCAATGAGTTATATTTTTATCCATGAAGCGTTATTAAATTTCAATATTTGTTAGTTCATGCAATATATAATTACGCAAAGTTTCTTCAATGGTGCAATAGCACGAAAATAAATGAAACAGAATTTTTTTACATCCACATACATTATTTTCAAAAATTCACATGGAAAAGAAACATAAATTATATTAATTTAATTTAATTTGATAATATTCATTTTTAATTTTTTTATTTTTATTTCAAATTTCAAAATTTCTGGTGAATCAATAAGGTTTTTGAAGATTTTCAAATTTGTTTTGCTTAAAGTGTAAATTAAATAAATATAATATATATTTGTTAGTAAAAATGCAAAATATGTTTTGGAAAAGCTCCAGAAAATGATAAAAAAGTTCAAAAGTTTCTAATCACACCTTTCTATACCGTTCATACGTTACGCATTATTCGACAAACATTTGAGAATTTACGTTTTTTGTTTTTTACATTTATTATATGTGCTTATAGTTCCTGCGGAATAATATATAAATATAATACATGGCATTACACACAGACAGAAATATGACAAATGAATTTTACAGCAAACCCATATTCAATATGCAAGTCGTTGAAAATCATTTAAACCCCAATTACATATATGTATGTATTTATTTTTATATTTTCCACTTCGATATCTATTTAGTTACAAAAAATCCCCTATATCGCCCCCATTTCGAACGGCTATAACATCGTTTAATGCGTTTTTTCCTCCTCCTTCAATAAATGTCAAATTTTGTTATTTTTAATTTTTAATTTTTGTTTTTGTGTTTTTTTTTTCTTTTTTGGTTTTGTTTCTTTTCATATTAGCTGTTGTTGCTTTTCTTGCGATTATATTTATTTTAAGTAGAGAGAGTATTTGTTGAATATCTGAAAAAGAGCGCTTGCGCCACTTGTGTGTGTTTGTGTGTTTGCTTATAAACCATTTCTATCATTCATTTTGCATCATTTTCTTTTTATTAGTAATAAGAAATATAATTATAAATTGTGAATCAATCGAAATCCATTAATTAATCAATAAATCAGTTAATTAATCGTAATAGTAATAATAATAATAATAAAAATATAATTTTAATTTATAATAATAATAATAATGAGAATATATGTATATTTCAATGCGTTTAATGTTTATGCTTTCGCTTCAATTTTCTTCGAATAGTAAAGTGTGTTTCTCTATGTAAGTTCTGCTGCAGCTCATTCATTTACATATTATTAATAATAATTATAATTTATAAAGTGTGTTATCTTTTCTGCTGAATTTGCTGATTTTGCCTTTTACGAGTGTTGAATTATGGATTTTTGCTGTTGCTTTTCTGTGGCATATCATCTTTAATCATTACATAGGTATGTATTTTTTATTGTTTTTTCCTTCTATACGCAAGAGAGTGTTGTGAAAACGCTTCATTTAAATAATTTGTATGATTTTTTTTTAGTATTTTGGTTTTTCATTTATTACTGCTGCAGTTATACTCGTTTCTTCTTTGTTTTATATATTTTTTAAATATCATTTAAGTTGTGCAACGGCTGGTTTCGTCTCGAAATTTTAGTCGCATTTCCTATGCTAAGTTGTTAGTGTTGTTGTTTTTGCAATATTACATAAGTGTTCTTAAGCTGCGCCAGAGTTTTGTATGCTGCTCAATTTTCTCCCATTTCCCGGTTATGCGCCCAAGGTTCACCCTGTCGCATATTAGGGTTTCTCTCCACAAAACTCCTCCTGCATCCCCGCTATCATTCCTTTTCAGTGTTATTGTTGCGATTTTCTTTTGCTCTTAACTGTTTATTTTTTTCTTGTTTTCTATGTATGTGTGCCGTTTTTTTTATAAATATTATTGTTGTTGTGTTCTTTTTTATGTTGTTGTTGTCGCTCTAACCAGATGAGGCAATAGCTGTGTTGGTATCATCACATAACGGTTGCTGTGCTGCCGCCTTATTCTGACGCACCAATTCAGCGCGACGTTCCTAGGGAGACAAAGTGGAAGTGTTATAACTATGACAATTAACTGTTTATTTTGCATGTAGTAAGTGTTGGAAGGAAATGTTCTCTTTTTTAAAAATTCTACATTTGAAAGCGTCGCTAGGACTACGAAAAAATTTAACTAATTAAAGCTTTATGAAACCAAATAAGTAATATGATAAATATATGTATTTTTCATATAAATTAAAGTAATAAATACAATACTGTAAGATATGAGAGGAAATAAAATTTAAGAAAAAAATATAAAAAATAATTAATAACTAAAAATAAAAAATTATTTAAAAAATATTAAAAGATAAAATAATAATAAAAAAAAAAATTAAAAAAGAATAAATAATTAAAAAATATAAACATAAAAATAGAAACTACAAAATATAATTAATAATTAAAAAAAAAAAAAAAACAATTGGAAATTAAAAAATATGAAAATCAAATAAAAATTAAAATTCAATAAAAATATTTAAATAATACGGTTTAAAAAAAATAAATAATAAATAAAAAATAACTAAAAAATAAAATTTTAAAGTAATTTAAAAAAATATTTAAAAAAAAAATTTATAAAATTTAAATAAGAATAAATAATTAAAAAATAATAAGAACTTAAAAATATATAATTATTAATGATCAGAAAAACGAAAGGATTGAAAATTAAAAAAAAAAAAATGGTAATCGCAAGCACTTAAAGTTGAATAAAAATGTTTAAATATTACTTTAATTAAAAATAAAAATAATTTAAAAAATTATAAAAAATACTATAAATTAAAAAAATTATCATTAATAATTAGAAAAACAAAACGATTGGAAATTAAAAAATTTGAAATTCACATAAAAATTAAAGTTAAATAATATTTTTAAATATTAAATGTTACCAGAAATGACATTAATGGAAATACAATTTACCAACAAAACCTAAAACAATAACTAATAATAAAATTTTACAGAAAAAACATTAAAGAAAATAAAATTTAACAAAAAAAAAAAAATAAATAAATAAATAAATAAAATAAGAAAAATATAATAAAATTTTATAGATTATTAAAAAAACAACAAAAAATTAGGTGAAATAAAAAAATTAAATACCGAACTGTTATGCGATTACGAAAGGCAAAGAAATAACTGAATAAACAAAAACAAAAAATTTGTATATAAAATTAAATACAAACATTTACCATAAACATAATAAATTTTTATTTATAATAAAAAATAATAAAAAAGTAAATAAAATAATAAATAAAAATAAATATTTAAAGAACTGTACAAAATATAAAAAATTAAACCAGGTAAACATAATACATTTTTCTTATTAAAAAAAAAAGATAAAAATATTTAAATAAATATATATAAAAAAATTGTAAACAATTTATATATGTACATTCATATGTAAAAAGAAAAAAAAATATTATTTCAATAAAAAAATCTAAAATGTATACCGAAAAAAATTTTAGTTACAAATTTAAATAATAAATTCAACTGTTCTTTGCTTTAAAGAAAAAAATAAACATTTAATTTATGATTGTGTTGTTGTTTTACCTAACCCTAAGTGAACAGGCTATAATACTTTCAGACTATATGACTTCCAGATATCTCCGTTTCTACGCCAGTCGGGTCTACGTAACCGGAACGGACCCGAATTCTGTTGCTACAACAACAACACTTTCACAAATTCCCAAGTTCACCTTGAGGAACTACAACTGACCGTTGGAAATTTTAAAATATAACTAACATCGCCTGGCATCCCAGCAGAAACAGAAACAATCACCGCAGTACGCAGTAAATATGTACAACATCTGCCTCGAAGCTGGAACATTTTCTGATATTTTAAAGAAACCACTTGTCCTCATCAGCAAGGGAAAAGAGAGTCCCAACTTGCCATCAGCATTCCGTCCATAATACATACATGCTGCGATGCGATTCAGCCGGCAAGCTCTATTAAAGGCCACGTAAACCTTAATTGGAGGCGACGATCAATGAAGCTGGCGAACTCTCCACCAGACAACACGGTTTTAGATCCAGAATAACACTATAAATCATCCCAAGCGTCAATGAATGTGTAGAAGGCACACAGCGTAGATGCCAGAAATACAAGCGAATAGTTCTGTTGGCGACTTTAGACGTTTGAAACGCTTTCAAAAGCGCGAGAAGGGAGAAAATGATCAACGCTTAAAAAAATTTTAGAGTCTCCGATTACGTCAATACTGTGGTGCGGAGCCATCTTAGTAACAGAAAATTTCTGTACCAGACTAGAGAGGGATCACGACAAATAGATGTTATACTCGTATCAGGAGCAGCACAAGCGTTCGTTTTAGGCCTAGGACTGTGGAATATTAGTTACGACGAAATACTAAAACTTAAAATGCCAGACGAATCTTATTTAATCGGCTAGGCGGACGACATAGCAGCACTAATCACAATCCGAGACACAGAGGAAGTTCGAAGAAAGCTAAATCAAGTCATGATACGGACGCAAACATGGCTTGACCTACATAACCTCCAGCTCGCTACAGAAATAACAAAACGACTACTGTTGCCTACTGCAAACCACTAAGAATATTGTAAGGACCAAAACGTAGGGTTGGGTTTAGTAACCTGCAAGTGGGTAGCGGAAAGCAGTTTTTTTTTTTAATCCCTTTTTTGAACCTCTTGAGTGGATTTATTTAAATAGACTGAATTCGTTACAATAGACTGAATACAAAACAATATTTAAATATTAATTCAACTATTTTTTGAATGTATTATTTGCAACTCTGGTCGTTGTAAATGTTTTTTTTTTTTTTATAATTTTAAGAAGGGTGGGAAATATCTAGTTCGGTAAATGGAGATGAAGAAACGTGTACGATGAATATATAGTACATATGTATTACATTCCGACTGTTAGTCGAAAATCATTGATAATAAATATATGAAATAGTTTTCTTTTGTATACATATCTACAAATAGTATAATATATATTTAGAATATTACGTAACTCTAGACGCTAATGAATTCGGAAATTTAGCTAAGTTATACCGGCATATGTTTACAATAGAACTTTTGTTTATTTAAATTATTGTAAATAAAGGAGAGCTTTTAAAATTGCAGCCGATCACATCAAAAGCCATAACTTGAAGCAATTTTTAAAATAAAAAGATATATAAAAAAATTAAAATAGATGAAAAAAATACATAAAAAATAAATAAAAATAAAAGAAGCAGTTTTAAATAAACCAAATAAAAAAAAAAAATAAAAACTAAAAATTGGAAAAATAAATAATTTAAAACTAAAAGAAATTTTAAAATTTATTAAAAGCAAAAAATTTTAAATTACAAAAAACTTTCGGTTCAATAAATAATTAAATAAAAAAATATAAAAATTAAGCAATAAAAATTGAAAATTAATTGAAGACAAATTAAAGAAAAACAAAAAACAATAAATTACGAGATAAAAGAAATTAATCTTTAATAATACATTTAAAAAAATTAAAAAATTTACAGCTAAAATAAAAAAAAATATATCAAAACTAATTTAAAATTTATTAAAAGCAAAAAAATTTTAAATTACAAAAAAACTTTCAGTTTAATAAATAAAATAATATAAAAATTAAACAATAAATTAAAAAATTAATTGAATACAAATTAAAGAAAAACTCAAAAAATCAAATTAATAAAAAACAAAATTTTAAATTTGAAAAAATTACCTAACACTAAAAAAAAATTAAAGAAAATAAATAAAAAAATATCTCAAAAAGCTAAAATAAAAAATGTACTTAATAATATTAGCAAAATTAAACAAATAATCTTTAAATAAAACCGCTTACTTGAAACTAGCTATAACATAGTACATAAACAAACAAACTAAGCATTTTTGTATAAAATATAAGCGAACAAGTGTTGATGATACGAGTACACACGAGTTAAGAGTTAAATAGCAGTTAATGAGAGAGTGGTGACACCTACAAGTTTTTGAACTTTTTCAATTTTCTTTTGTATCTCCTTTTCACGATTTTGTTCGGCGGTGTACAATTTATTTTCAATAATGCGGGTCTTCTCCTCGAGTTTTTGTGTTTCCAATTGGTCGATTTGATTTTTTTTGTTAGTGTTCTATAATGAATACATACAAATGCAGTCAGTAAAAAAGAAATGCATGAACACATGATATGAATGTTGGTTTTTTAATTAATTTCATTTTTTGTTAATTTTTTTTATAAAAGAAGTTTTTTTTATAAAATTATTTATAAAAGAATTTTTTGTAACAGAAACTTTTAATATAAAAAATGTTTATAAAAGAATTTTTTTTTAAAACAAAATTTTTATAAAAGAATTTTTTATAAGACTTTTTTTCATAAAATAAATTTTTAATAAAAAATAAAAATTTATTTTAAATTTATTAAAAATTTATTTATAAAAGATTTTTTTTTATAAAAAAGTTGGTTTAAAAAAATTTTTCTTTTAAAAAATGTCTTAATAAAAAATTCTTTTTTTTTTTTTAATTTAAATTAATAAAAAATTCTTTTTTTATTAAATAAATTTTTTATAAATCAAAGATTTTGTAAAATATTATTTTTTTTTTATTCTTGTTTGTGTTTTTCTTTTTGAATTATAAAAAAGTAGTTAGTATTTGCAACAAAAGTATGCAGGCAAGTAGAGAGAGTGAGTGTGAAAGAAGGAGAGAGATAGAGAGAGGTGGATTTTCAAAATGCAAATCACAGCGCTTGGGTTTTAGTGGCATAAAAAGTTTTTGTTAAAAAAAATAATTAAATTAAAAATATTTTTTAATTAAAAAAAAAAAAATGTTGAAAAAATGCAGGGCTGTTTGTTGCCTCAAAATTGTTTATTGTTTATGTGGGACGCGCATACAAGTTCGACGCAACATGCCGCGTTGCATTCGGTGTAATGTGCAATTCAGGTGTATGTTTAGGTTTTTTTTTTACAAAAATAAGTCAAAATCAGTTATAAAAATTGAGCAAAATACAAAAATGCTAAAATCGGATAAGTTGGTAATTGATTAAAAAACCGCTAAATACAGTTATATATAGTATTTATATATCAAAATATTCAAGCAAAACTGTACATTAGCTATAACAGTACATACTTTAGAGTAAATATATCTTTAAACACATATCTACATATGTATGTATGCGGGTATGCATGTATGTACATGAGATCTATATAATTTCGCGTTGCCAGTTTTATTTTTCTATATGGACTATATTGTGTGTGCGTTGGTGAGTGGATTTCTTGTTGTTGGTGGTATTGGTGAAAATGTTAGTGAAAAGGAATTGTAAGTTGAAAAAGTTTCAAACTAATCATAAGAGTAATTTTTCAATTCTTTAAAGCGCTTACATGCTCCTTAAGACGTTCCAGCATTTTTTTAATGTTCTCATCTCGCAAAGTCTGAGCTGTCTTCAATTTCTCCTCAATGGCCACTTTCTCAATGGATTTTTGCTGTTCCAATTGTTCGCGTGTCTTCTCAATTTCTTGTGAGTGAATCTGTGGTCAAGTGAAAAATTTAGTAAAATAAAAAAATTGAAAAAAAAAAAAAATATGTTTGCACCACACTAACCTTCAACTTCTCCTTCATGTCGCTAATAATGGCTTCGCGCTTCTCAACATGCTGTTCGATTTTAGTTTCCAACTTCTCCTTGGTCTGATTGATGAACTCATTGGTGATTTCATCCTTTTTGCGTGTGGCCTCCTCGATTTTCGACAGTTTGTAGGATAAATCGGCCATTTTCTTTTGCTCCAAAGACTGTTGAAGAAGTGCAAGTAAAATTTTTGTTTAAATGTTGCAAATAATTAAATGAAAAATAGTTTTTTTTAACATTTAAATTATAATTTTTTATTTTGTCTTAATAAAAAAAATTAAAAATTAATTAAAAATAATTTTCGAATTTCTAAATTAAAAAATTAAAAAAAAAAAAAAATAATCTTAAATACCGAAAAAAATTTGAGAGCTTAGAAATAAAATTTTCAAAAATCAAAATTGAAACTTTAATTTTAAATCTAACATTAAAAAAAAAATGGCAACCCAATACATTTTCCCGAAATATGTTAAAGTAACCTCACTGTTGTTTACTTACAATGCGTCGCTCTTCGGCAGCTTTCAGCTTTTGCTCGATCTCCTCGGCTGACACATTTTTACCAGGTGTCACTGGACGCTTGGGTACTACCACATTGGGTGCTGGTTCGGCCAGAATCACTTCATAGCTAAGACCGCCACGCGATTTCTCCTGGCAGCGAATTTCAGTGGCTGTATTGAAAAAGAAAATAAATAATATGATTATTATTATTTTTTTTTATTAACGTTTGGTTTTTGGAAATTTGTTTTAATTTATATTTAATATACATAAATATATAATAATATATACTTAATTTAAATGTTTTTATGGCCTAAACAGTTAAGTTGTTGAGATAACGATCTGAAAATTTGCACACGTTCATTTCTCCCCAAAAAGCTGCTCATTTGTCGAAACCGCCAATATCGGGCCACTATAGCATATAACTGCCATACAAACCGAAAGATCGAAGAAATTGTTCAGATTGGACCACTTTAGTATATAGCTGCCATAAAAACCGACTGATCACATTCAAGACATTGTAGAAAAACTTTCTTATTTGACAAGATATCTGCACGAAATTTGTCATAGATTACTGCCCAAGATAGCGCTATACTTTCTGAAGAAATTGTTCCAATCGGACCACTATAGCTTATAACTGCCGTACAAACCGACCGATAAAATTCATGGCCTTGTATGAAAAACTTTTTTATTTGACAAAATATTTTCATGAAATTTAAAATATATTATTTTTAAAGACAGCGCTACACTTTCTGAAGAAATTGTTCCAATCGGACCACTATAGCTTATAGCTGCCATACAAACCGCCCGAATAAATTCAAGACATTGTATGGAAAACTTTTTTATTTTATAAGATATCTTCACGAAATTTGCCATATATTACTGTTTAAGACAAAGCTACACTTTCTGAAAAATATGGTTCAGATCGGACTACTATAGCATAAAGCTTCCATACAACCGCCCGAACAAATTCAAGACCTTGTAAGAAAAACTTTTTTTTTTTTGATAAGATATCTTCACAAAATTTAACATGAATTATTTTTCAAAGTAACGATACAATCTTCGAAGAAATTGTTCAGATCGGACTACTAAAGCATATAGCTGTCATACAAATTGATCGATAAAAATCTAGATAAAAAGGGTATAAACTTGTCTGCTATAACAAATGCACATGTAGAGGGTATTATAGCTTCGGTTTAGCCGAAGTTTACGTTTTTTCCACTTTTATTCTACAAAATCTGTAAATCAGCCATGTAGCTTAAATATAACCTAAAAAATAAAATTTTTGCGTAAATTTAAATTAACTTATGTTCACTTTCAGGCGTAATTTTGTGCTGGAAAAAGCAATTGTGCATAAAAAAACGGATATATATTTATTAATGTACATCCTTGCAAACATATGCAATCTTACTCGGTTACATATTCAAATAGCGTAATTTTTTTATGAAATACTATACATTTTTTCCAATATCCCTCGAAACAATTAATGAAAATAAATATGTTGGAAATTATTTTTTCAAGCTACAAATGTGTAAATATACGCACATATGTATGTGTAAGCATATCCAGTTACATATTTTATCAAATTCGCATTTCGCTATAAACTTGCCTACCATTCTTATTATAACGAGTATGTCTGTATGTACGTGCATATATTCCGTTTTTTCTTGGCGTCATAAAACTTCACGCATTTTAGTTCACCATAATGGCGGCGTGTTGATAAAAATATTTCCTTTCCACAAATACAAACATACATTCGCTCATACATATGTATGTACGCACGAGTAAAATGGATTGCAACACTTAAAATGCATGCAATATTAAAATGGCGTAGCAGGTGTGAAACCGTTAAAATATCGTACTTTTTTGCATGCACTTTTCATGCACTTGCTTTTAGTTGATATTGCCGCATATAAAGTCATTATTATGCTATGATAGGTACGCATGTGCGGCATATGATTTATAAGACACTTAATATTTCGGAAATATTTCGAAACTATTTTGGCTGCTGTATAATTTGGAAAGTTGGTAAAATAAACTTGGCAGTAGCAAAGTTTTTGCTACATTAAATTTGGTATTTATTTGGAATAAAATTCGTAATACTTTTCATATATTTATTTAATTTTTTTTTATATATTTATTTTATTTATTTATTTTATATTATAACTTGATTTCTAAAATTCGATAAAAATCTAGATAAAAAGGGTATACACTTTTCTGCTATAACAAATGCACATGTGAAGGGTATTATTGCCTCGGTGTAGCAGAAGTTCACGTTTTAAGAAGAAAATCCTACACCTTTGTAAAAAGTTACTATTTTTGTGATTCGAACTAGATGAAAAATTTGGTAAATATTTAGACCCTTCATTAGAGCTCATGCCGTATCATTTTTCATTTTAAGAGCCACAACAGCCTTGAAGTAAAATTATTTAGCATAGAAATAACAGCAAAAGTTTTTCTTCCTAAGACTTTGGCATAACCTCATTACCTGTTTACATAACAGGAACAGATCCGGATTATAACAGAAACAGAGATCTGGATTATAACCGGAACAGACCCGGATTTAAACCGGAATAGACCCGGATTTTAACCGAACAAATACGGATTATAACCGAAACAGACCCGTATTATATCCGATCAAATGCTAGTAAGCGGTTATTTTCCATTTGTGAATTTCAAAAATCGATTTTTTTGTTTGAATTCTTTTTCGTTTTTACATATATTTGACAATATTCTCCGAAAATTTTAAGTTGATTTGGCAAATAGTTTCGGCGTTATGAGCTTATTTGTAAACATTTTTACTTGGCGTAATCGGCTCCCAAAACTTTTTCTCAAAACGCAATTTTCTTCTATTGTAATATTAATAATTTAGCAATAAATATTTTTGATTTTTGGATTTTTTTTTAATTTCAATTTATTCAGAATCTGATTAATCATAAAAAACAATAACAAAATTTCATGAAAACATACAACAAATAAAAAAAATAAAATAAAATTCTATACATTAATTGAATCGAAAAGGAAGGTCTAGTGAGTGATATTTTTTCAATTTTCTACGTTGTAAGCTGTTGTCCAGCAATTGAATCTACTAAAATATATTTTTATGATGCTCCAAACGGAACATTGTCGATTGTTTCCTTTACAGTAAATTACTTTAGATCCCTTTGGATGAACTTGGTTTCTCACATAGAAAGGTGCCCCCAATATGGTGCGCAGAACTTAAATTTGAATTCGCTGCACTGATTTGAATGCCGTCCAGATCGGCCTAAGTAATACCTTATACAAATAAATTAGTAACTTATTCTTCAGTCTGAGGCGGAATCTGGGCCTAAGAAGCCAGTATAGCTGCGCCAACTTTAATCTGAGTTATTTTTTTTTGGAATTGAGTTAGTTTTAAGCACAAAATTATTCCTCTCAGTCAGAAATCTTTTTTCGAAGGTCCCTCTGTATATCGGTAAGGGATTAAGAGAACCTAAAATGTTTCCAAATAAATAAATAATTACAGTCATTAAAAGATGAAAACTTTCAACTTCAGAACTCTTGAAAATAGTAAATCCTTTAAAATATTAAATAATGCTGTTATTCACATTACGATAGACGCATTTATAGCCATATACACTTGTGAAATCCTGCACATACTCACAAACCAAACCACCAAAGGTATTTCATTTCGTGGGTGCAAATACCAGCCATCAACGCACTCGCATTCAAATTGTTTAACCATTACAGACGCGTGTATGCTTCACAAAGATGAGTGGAAAGGTTATAGACATTTCCAATAGAGAAAATTGTAGGAGGAAAATAATATAATAATCGTGAATGCTATATGAATATAAACAATTTATTTATTCGACTACTTTCTAAAGAAAATTATACATTTAAAACTTTTCAAAAATTGTCGTCTGTTACAATTATTTGTATGACGCGTCTTGTAGTTCTATATCTATTTTCTTATATATATGTATGCATAAATTATAACTCACCGTTTAAGCATACCTTAAGGGGCTATACCAGTGTGCCACTTTCAAAAAAAAAAAAAAAAAAAAAATGAAATCGCGAAGGTCGTATCTTGAATAGTTTTTGGAAGGCAGCGTTCTAAAGAGCGACCGCTAGGAGGTGCAAACATAAATAAGTGAAACTTTAAACGCGTTTTTCTCGAAACAACATTTTTCAAAATTGCTGACATCATAACTAAACGAGAAATTTACCGATCGACTTCAAATTAAAACTGAGTATTTTTGAATACATTTGCTATACAATAACCTACGATCTTTTTGATTGATTGAAAATTGCCAATTTTTAGCCAAACGACCATTTTTTACCTAAAAATAACGATTTTTTTTTTTCAAAATTTCGCCATTTTGTTAATTTTTGATATTTTTCAAAGATCGTAGGTCATTGTATAGGAAATATCTTTAAGTTTCATAAACTTTTCAAATTCCTTTGTTTCAGCTACTCATTCGGCCGGAATCATGCCAGCAGTTGGGGCACTGTTTTTTGGCAATTCTAAAGTCAGCCCAGAACTCTTTTATTTTTCAACACTTTTGTAAAAAAAATCTTAAAACATTGTTGAAAATATACCTTATTACGTTCAAAGAAGTTTGAAATATTCAATCGCGTACTTTCTCTTAAAAAAATTCACGAAAATCGCCAAATTTTCATTCGTCACACTGGTAGAGCCCCTCAAGTTTTCTTTTTGCCATGGGAAATCTAATACGGATTTATCTCTCAAGCTTGCAATTTCCTTAGACTTCCAAAATTGCTCAACTTTCCTACAGGGTAGTTTGCTTTGTATGTACTGTTTAATGTCGATGTGTATTCTTTTGCGGCTTAAAACAAAAGCACACACAAAAGGTGGCCTTTGCAGTGTTATGAGGCTAGTCGAGCGTGTAAAAATGCTTTACAACTCCGACAATATCCAAAGGGGTTGTGGAAAAATACTTCAAATAAGAGAAAAGCGTTGCTGACTGCAATTTTAACCTTGGCCATGTGAGACTTTAACACTCTCAAAAGTTGTCGTGAGTGTATATCAAAATTTAATACTAATATACTATGTATGTATGTATGTACTATCACGTGGTTTTCGCGCTGTGAGAAGCTTAAATATCTTATAGGTTATGTAGAATGAAAAAATTTGACTTATTTTATAACCGAAATCAACATCAACTGATGATCAACACGTCAATAAAATAAAGGAATTGGAAATGGAGGACTTGAGAATCGATGATTAACAGTCACAGATCTTACTGGCATCGTTGGAATATATGTAGGAAGGATCAGTGAATATCTTATTAAAACAATATTTGGGCGTATAAAAAGTGAAAGAATGATTGGTTCGAAAATCATTAAATTTTTTCGAAAAATTACTACTAGGATGTCATGAAATGTATTATTACTGGCGACGAGTTTTGAATCTATGCTTACGACCCGGAAACAGACGATCAATCGACCGAATATCGTGAACCGAAGCCGTGGAAAACACGTCACAGCAGGTCAAAAATTAAGACATTAAACGTGAATCGCTACGCGCATTGAATAGCCATTCCGGAAATTGACTTTAACAACTCTTCCGAGGATTGGAAAAATCGTTGGCACAAGTGTATTAGCGCCAAGAGCTATTACTTTGAGGGGGACGGCATATTGAAGAATAAATTAATAGTTTTAAAATTATGCCCGACCATGAAGAAGCTCGAATAGTAATCACCCGTCTGAAGAAAAACAAAGTAGCGGGGGCGATGGGTTGCCGGCCGAGCTATTCAAATGGTCGGACGAAAGCATGCCTGACTATTGGAATTTAAGTGTGCCCTGCCCAATCCGCAAAAAGGGAGACCCCACAATCTGCGCCAACTACCGCGTGATAAATCTCCTAAACATCGCATATAAGGTTCTATCGGGTGTACATTGCGAAAGATGAATGCCCACCGTCAAGAAACTGATTGGACCTTATCAGTGTGGCTTTAGAGCTGGAAAATCTATAACTCACCAGATATTCACAATATTCACCAAATCTTGAAAAGGAGCCGTTAAAAGATAATCGATACACCCACCCGTTCGTCGATTTCAAAGCTGCTTTTGACTGCACGAAAAGGAGCTGTCTTTATGCCTGAATTGTCTGAATTTGGTATCCTCGTATCGGTAATTCGGCTGTGTAAACTGAATTGGAGCAATACCAAAAGCTCTGTCAGGATCGTGAAGGACCTCTCCGAGTCGTTCGATACCAAATGAGGTTTCCGAAAAGTCGACTCCCTATCGTGCGACTGCTTTAATTTACTACGTGGAGAAAATAATTCGAGCTGTAGATCTGAATAGAAAAGGTACAATCTTCTATAAGAATGTACAGCTGCTGACATGACTCCACATTCGTCTTCTTTTGATGTCCTAACGACTAAAACTTTTTCTAAGCGCCAAAAAGTAGGCAATCTTTGCTAGATAATTTTTTACGACAAAATTTATTTGATTATGAAGTGAAAATTGTCTACACTAATGCATTGTATTAATTTCCTCATTCATATAAATATTATTATATTTTAAAGATATAATGACCGCACACTGCTACCACAGACTCTTGAGAATAAAATTTTACGAGAAAAAATTTCATTAAATCAAAATAAAATGAAATTAACTTTACTTCGCTTCAAGAAATGTGAATGGTATAGTAAAAGGTGACGACACCACGCACTCGACTTACACCAAACCACAAGCTACCTTATCGTTATAGCCACAAAAACTAATAAAGACATTTTCACACATTTTCTATTGGATTATGTCGACCAAAAGACCTAAAGCCAACGGCCACACACAGGTATTTGCTTTTTTTTTTGGTTTGTGAGCATGTTTATGTTGATGTGACCAGTGATTTGGCAGAAGTGCCAGGCATGACTTGCCAAAAAAGCGCTGACTGAGCAAACGGAAAGCTGAAAGGAATTCCTGAAAAGTCAGAGCAAAAACAGGCGAGGTAAAAAAAAAAGTGAAGAGTGAAATATTGGTGCTGTGTTTGAATGAAAAGCGCGCTGGAGAGAGAGAGAGATGAACTTGGAACTAATGCGGACAACAAAAAAGTGTTTGTGGTGTATATGTAAAGGCCGAATATGTGGGGTATATGTATATTTCCGCGTATGTGGTGAATGAATGTGTTGAAATTTCCTTTGCACTCTACTTTAAGCTTGTGGGCGTAAATGAAGTGGAAAATTATTTGTTGAGTAGGACAAAAAGGAAAAGTGCTTTGAAGCGAATATTTTTTTTAGTTTTGGTTTTTATTGATGCACAAATAATATTGATGGTTTTGTTGGTTAAAAGGGACTTTTTCGAGATTTTTGTGGGTGTGTGGTAGTTCATAAAGGCACTTTATAAAATTTCTGTTTTCAATATAAATACATTATATATAAATATATGTATATAAACATCATGTATGCCGTTTTAACCACAAAAATAACCCAACACCGCTTCACCACCTGCCCACACGCAGCTTGAGGATGCTTTTGAAAAGCAAATATCCAATTTCTATGGCTTATTTGTTGTGTGCATTCTGCTCACAAAATAAATAAACACCCGAGCACACACACTTCGGCTTCAAATATACCGTTATTTGCTTTTGCTTTATTGTTTGCTGACACTCGGCGGTAACATAATTTGTCTGCATTATTTGTTGTCAATCAATTTTTCGTTGCCGCTTTTGAGTGTTTTGACACCGCCTGTATTGATAAATAAAATTGATGATGTACTGCCAAAGTGTCGATAAATTACTTGCATACCCAAAGGCGTACAGGCCGCACAGATATGCGAGCAATGGTGCGTAGATTTCCTCTTGCTCTCTAGCTGGCTGAAAAGGCAATTGCTTTGTCAGCATTTATTGCTATTTTGCCAATTATTTGTTCCCTCCTAATGTGGACATTTTGTTTATTTATTATTTTTTCATTGCCTTGGGAGTGGAGATAAAACTTGTCCTGTAGCACCGAGGCTATTATGAAGTGTGATTTGAGTCATTAGTGGGGTACTTTCGAGTGTGATGAGCATATTATAAAGTTCGGAAGTTAGAAAATACTGTTGTTGTTGTTGTAACGGTTATTTGGTCCCCATTAGGGTGGTACGATTCAGATGAGTTATCAACGAGCTCATCCAACGGTAGGCCCAGGAAACGATAGGTTGAGAATAATGGTTTAAGTGGAAGAGGTATTCGTATGAGGCTAAGCATTCTTTCTATTACGGGTTTATACTTGCTATAACGGTTGTTTTTTCTTTAGACAAGTGGTTTTCAATAATGCATTTTTTTGAAGTCTTTTTGACAGCTGAAACTTGATTTTTACTCAGTTTGCCATTTCATAAGAAGTAAGTCTCTCCGGAAAAACGTTTGCAAATCGTGCAAATAGGTTAGCAAAATAATGTTTCGATTCGCGCAACGCTTTGCGATCTGCGTCCAATATTCGTTCGATATAATACAGTACAAATCAGTCGGTAATTCGAGCAACCATGCATCGGTTTACACCACGTTTACTCTAGTAGATAACTCGCATCATCACAGAGGCCGCGTGTTGTGGAACAGAGTCTCGATGAATGACAAATGAGTTCATCCGCCATCGCAAGCAAAAATTGGAGACGTGTTCATTCACTTAATAGAAGATTCAGTGGAAGGATTTTGGTTTTCGGGCTTACAAAATCCAATTCGTGCAATAATTGATGCCATCAAGCGTGTCGCACGTTCGGTGAATGGGTCCAAAACAAGAGGCCATGGATCCTGATTTTCACAAAAAAAAATTAGTTGAATGGATATTTAAATAAACAAAAAATTGTCGCATTTGGAGTAATGATAAACCGCAAGCCATTGTTGAGACGTTGTTGTATCCTGAGACGCTGTTATATCCTCATATAGTCACTGTTTGGTGTGATCTATGGGCAGAAGGAATCATTGGTTCATATTTCATCCATTACAACATTACAGTCAATGGACAATACTATAGGATGCCTTTGTTGTGCCTGAATTGGCGTATGTTGATGTGGTCGACCTTTGGTTAAAACAAGTCAGCGCTTCTATCCACGAAACAATAATTTATTGAAGGAAACTTTAGATGAGTGCAGTATTACGCGCCGTGAGACTGTAGCATGGCCTCCAGGAACGTGGGATTTAACGCCCCCGGGCTATTTTTTGTGTGGTTTGGCTACGCAAATAAGCCCTAGTCGATTAAGGTCTTGGAAAAGAATATTCTGCGCTTTACTGCTGATGTTCGCAGCAACTCGGACTGACGTATGGAATGACTTGTCACATTTTACGTCGAGATCTCAAATTGAAAGCGTACAAAATACAACTTGCGCAAGAACTGAAGCCTCTCAATCTTCCCAAGCGACATTGCTTCGCTCTATAGGCTCTTGAAAATTTCCAAGAAATTCCAAAATTTTCGGGCCAAATTTAGTTCAGCGATAAGGCCAAATTTTTGCTCAATGAATATGTAGACAAGCAAAATTTTCGCATTTGGTACGAAGAGCAATCTGAAGAGATTCAAGAGCGGTCATTTCAACCAGAAAAAACAATGGTTTGGTGTGGTTTGTCGACCGGTGGAATCATCCATATTTTTTTTACAAAATAATGCCGGTGAAAACATACCCGTAATGGTAACCGTTATAACGTCATGATAACCGACTATTTGATGCCTGAAATTGAAGCTTGATCTCGGCGACATTTGGTTTCAACAAGACGGAGTCACTTTCACACATCGCAACAATCAATGGATTGAATGAGGAAACACTTTGGTATGCAGACGATTTCACGTTTTGCGTCGGTTGATTGGCCATCAAAATCGATAACACACCGTTAGACTTTTTCCTGTTGGGACATGTAAAATCTGGAGTCCATGCGGACACTCCCGCATCGATTCAGGCGTTGGAGTGAAAATATCGCCAGCTACTTAATCGAAATGCTCGAACGAGTCATCGGAAATGGAACTCAATGGATGGATCATCTAAAACGTAGCCGCGGCCAACATTTGAGAAAGTTTATATTCAAAAAATAAATGTTAAATAATGTACTTTCGAATGACAATAATCTTTCCCCATTAAATTTGATATTTCTGTGTTTTTTCTTAAAAAAAAAGTAAGGAAATTCGAAAATAATTAAGAAAAAGGTCGTCTCTTTTGGCGAAAATTTCTTGAAATATCGACATTTTCTTCATAAATTCTGATAATTGTGATTTTTCAGAATTCTTTATATTTATCTTCATACTTTGAAGTTTACGTATATTCATAAATTTATTTATAGGTGAAGGCATGCTTAATTATTGATCCGAGAAAGACAGTTCTACCATACTTCAATTCATTTCTACCAGTATTTTTAATACTAAATTATTCTGTTTTTTTTAATCATTTCTTATTTAATGCCTTTCATTCACAACATTCTGTGATAAATGTAGAAATTGAATTAACTGCATTTTTCAAGTTTCCCCAACATTAACTCTTGTTTTCCGGGCACTAGTGAAAATTGCGCCCAGCTTCAAGCAAATTACCGGTCATTTACATTCATTGCTGCTAATCCTTAATTTTTATTTCATTTTCACATAGTGTTCAACCTGCGTTACTATAAATATAAAAACACATAATACGAGCTCAGTATGGTCTGAGCACGCACTCAAGGGCTAGTGGTGGTGGTGAGTGGTACATTGTAAGCGGCCCCTTTACAAGACTACGGCATACTCACTCGCACGCATAGTAAAACTATCGTAAATATTTACTTAAGCTAAAAATGCACATTTAACACAATTCGCAATTTACTTAAGTGGCTCTTAGTCATCATCATCATCATCATCATCGGCAACACTACGAACCCAGTAGGTCGATTTTGTGCGCTTTTTCACTCTCTCATGTTACCGGCGAAAGGACGTACACAACACAGCATCCACTGGTTCTCCATATACGTACCTTCACTCCGTTCCCTGAAATCACATAACATTCGTCCTTTGCACACACACATACACTCGCACACGCGGATTGTGTTGGTAAAGCACCTTTTCCTGTACTCCATAACATTTGCCGGCTTCTTTAGCATATATAATTTGTTCCGCTCTCTTTCCGTACTCATTCTAGCCATGCCATTCAACACGTTGTTGCAACAGGGCTGCGCTGCCTGCTTTGCTCTACGCAATTTAGCAATGAGACGCTTTTAATTCTCGGCCCTGCACTCTACTATCCGTTTTCCTTCCATTTTCCACTTAATAACCTTTCATGAACATTGTTCATCCATTAGTGCGAGTATACCTACATACTCGTACATATATACATATGTATGTATTTATGTATGCTGTGTATGTCAGTATTGGCAAGCGTCCCGGCAGAATTTTGTTAGCTTGGTTGGAACCCCATTAAAAGCTGTTAAATGTTAATATTGTAACCACTACTGTAGAGTCAACAATCGCTTTTACAAACAAACAGAAAAGGCGACGATGGTTTATGCTAATTGAAGTGTTGTTGTAAGTAGTGATTAAATAGAGATTTCATGGCTTAAGTAATGCAAGTTCATTTGCAAAAGTCGATGATGAATTAACGATGATAAGGAAAATTGACAGACCAAAAGCATAAAATGGTATGAAAAGATCTTTATCTTGATTTTGATCGGTCAGTTTGTATGACAGATGTATGCTGTAGTCGCTGTTGAGTTGACAGTCCTTGGCGGGATAAAAATCCGGATTCGTTCCGGTTACGTAGACCCGACTGTCGTGAGAAGGGATGCTCTAGTCGCTCTGAGTGTCCGGACACAAAGGTATATGAATTGGCTGATGAGCTCGCCAGCTCTGCAACATCCACCAATACGGTAGCATCTGAACCCTTCAGATGGTCCTCATATCATAAAGGAGCTGCTTCGCAAGGAAGGAGTGGGCAGGGCGAGGTATTGGCGACAACTCCAAGTTGCTAATAAGTGGTTACAACCTCAGCAGGTTTAAATATTATATGTAATCAACCTCACAAAGGACAAACTCAGGCTGCTTGTCGCATTCTAAATAGGGCACCTGGAACTCAGAACTCCTGCTAATTGACTTCATAGCAGTTTGAAGTCGCAGGATAAAGGCTCTAGGATTCATGTTTCGAAATCATGCTTCAGCTGAGGCTAAGTGGACGTTGTGATTTAGGAGCGGGCACAATAGACCTTTAATTCTCATCTAATTATCTTACCTCATTTTATACTCCAGGCGTCCAATCTGAACATGGAACCCCGTAAGTGCTGGTTACTGACCAACGCTTTATGAGTTTGTACTCAGATACAGCGCCACCTGCACGTCCTATCCACGTCCTATTATAATGCTTCGGGCTCACTGTCAACGAGTTCAAGGCCTCTATAGCAGCTCTGCTATCGGAGTGGATTCATACCTTACTAAAAGAAGACGGACTGTTACCTTCATAGTTGCCTGGAAGACACTATAGTGGTGTGGTAGTCTGAAACAAGAGTTAGCTGAGAGCTCTTGACAGAAGACTTCCCTTTCAACTTTCGCTTTGAGCTACGAATCCGTGAAAAAGCTCACTGTAATTCTGCAACAGTCGAAATAAGAAAAGATTTCGGAATGTACCTCTCTTAATCTGTAAATGTAGTTTCCCGTGGACTTGTAGTATGACTTCAGAGCAGTCGAAAATATTAACATTTTGCAACCTTCTTCATTAACCAAGAAAAGTTATTGTCTTCACAAATTTCAACATAGTCGAAGTTTTTTTTTTTCTAATTAAGTCCGTTGGCTTGTTTAACAAACATTTCACTTTATACAAAATTTTCCTCCTTTTCAAAGCCATATGAAAAGAAAGCGTCTACTTCATTAATTTTTATTTTAGTTTGCTTACTGAATTCATTAAACGCCTTGACTCTTTCAACAGCTAACAAGTGAATTTAATTATTTTAAACAAATCTGTCTCTTCGTGCTCTAAAACTGTATTTTAAATGAATACCAAATCTAATTAAGCCTGCCAGTATAACAGAAATTATGCCACAAGAGGATTGTGCTTGCATGTTTTATGTTCCATGTGTATTTACATATAGGTATATTGTAGGTTAAATGTAATGCCCACGAATTTCTGCAGAATTACTGATATTAGATAGACACCACAAGCCACATGTCGAACATGAGCTGCAGGTGTCAATTGATGTCCTTAAATTCAGTGAGCAGCACTTTCTTGTCTTACAAGGACAAGACGGCCAATGTCGATAGTGCTATGTAGATGAATGGGTTGTTAAGTGGAGTAGAAATTTACTTATATACAGTTGCGGACAATAAAATAGAATCATCTATAGACTAATTTTTCGTTCTAAAAAAATATGAATTTGACTTAAGTTCAACTAAAATATATTTTTATCATTTACTTTATGTCAAGTGTAATTGGTAACAGTAGAAATATTGAAAAACCATAAAAAAATTCAGAAATTCGGGTAAAGGTCTTATGAAATCTGTTCCATAGTTTTTATTTCTTTACTAACTTAAATTTTAACCAGCTGTCATAAATGAAAAGCTGAATATGGCACATCTCACAATCGATTCATCGTGTCATAAATCCATGAAATGCTGACGTAATATTATGCTAAAGGTTTTGAATACCCCATGTATTTCTGATCTGACCCCAACGCCTTTTTTCTGTTCACAGATCTTTAACAAATGCTCGCTTAAAGAAATTTGGCAACATAGCAAAAAGTCATCGTTAAGACAAGGCGTATTTTAACCAAAGGCAAATCATTCAATCTCTCTCGGTTCTCAGATCTTAATGAAGTGTTCGATGAAAGAAATTTGGCAACATAGCAAAAAGTAATGCTTTAGACATAGTTCTATTTTAAACCAAAGGCAAATCGCTAAAAACCTTTTTCGGTCCTCAGATCTTTAGAAAATGTTAGCTGAAAGAAATTTGGCAACATAGCAACACTAATAGTTAAGACTACCGCCTATTTAAAAGCAAAGGCAAATCGCCTAATACCATTGTCGGTTTTCAGATCTTAAGAAAATGTTCGCTAAAAGAAATTTGGCAACATAGCAAAACGTAATCGTTAAGACTATTTAAAATACATGGTATCGATAACTTGGAAGAGCAATATGCTCATATAGTTTTGTAATTTTTTTTAATGAAACACAAACTTTTCATTACCTGGTATTTAAATGTAAATATCTATACTTAAGTCGAAAAGATTTGATTTTCCATGAATTCTTAAATTAAATTTTGCACCAATTAAAAGTAAACACATATATGTACGTATGATTGTGCAAGAGATATATTTTGTATGTTATTTTTGAGAATTTTTACTTTCTAATTACTTTCATTAAAATAAATACATGTTGATGTGCCTGTAGCTATGCCTGGTATAATTTAAAATCTATTTTCAAACAAATAGTTACAACTTTTACTATGCGTAAATACTTTATATATTATGTATATTAGGGTGAACGAAAAAGTTTAATTTTTTTTTTAGAAACCGTGAAAATATTTTCCGAAATTATGAAAAAAATGCTGATAAAGTTTGAGCACTCAATAGTAATATTAACAGGTTTGATTATGATTTTATGTTTCCCATATATACTTATAGTACAGGAATATTTTCTAAAATACCTTTTTCGGTTCGCCGATCTTAAGAAAATGTTCGCTGAAAGAAATTTGGCAACATAGCAAAAAGTAATCATTAACACTAAAGAATTTTTAAAAATAATGGAAAATCGTACTGCAAAACTCATATATTTTTTTCTTAGATACCGTGAAAATATTTTCCGAAATGACGAAAAAAATGCTGGTAAAGTTCGAGGTCTCAATGTTAATAATAATAGGTGGCGTATTGTGATTTTAAGTTTCCCATATATACATATGTACGAAACATATAACACAGAAATATTTTTCAGCGACGTTAAATAATGACTTTTGTTAAGATTTTTAAATGACAACGTCAATTATCGTACATACAATCGATATACAAAAAAAAAAAAAAACAGATGATGTCACGGTAAACCGCATCTTTTTTCCGAAGGGTCACCGTAAATGGCATTGCAATGGCCGAGTTTAAAATATTTTTTCAGAATTTCTTTATTAGTAATGTACAGTCTGTTTGTAACAATAATAATTCACTAAAAATATTTAATTTTCTACAATATATGAGAAAAATTTTTTTGAAAAATGGTGGTTTTTACCCGGAGAAACCAGTAACCCTTTAAGGGTTGGAACAAATTATTTTATAGTTAAATAGAAAACTTGTTTAACAATCTGTAAAATGGATCTTATCTGATTTTTTTGCTAAATTGACTCGTTCCAAAGTTATTCGTAGTCAAAAGTCCAAAAAAAATAATTTTTAAATTTTTTTGCATAACTTCACAAAATCTAAAAAAAACATTTTTTTTGGGCTCACCCTAATGTATGTTACATATGCCAGAAAACGCGTACTCATTTTCATTTTTTGCTACGGTAAATACGAGGCTAAACCAAAAAACGATTTCACACCGTCAAAAAAGCAAAAAGGGGATTATTAAAAAGCCGCGCTGCTAAGCATATGCGCTCAACGCTTAGCTTTACATAGCAATATATGTCTGTATGAACAAGCGACATCGGTCTATAAAATTTAATTAAAAGTAAAAGCCAGCTTAAGCTTACCGTTGTGTTATACGATTAATGCCGGCGACTATGCGCCTTAAACTATGCAATATTTATGTTAGTTCAAGCATTAAATGCGCTTTTCTTTCAACAGACAAAAGGCAAACATACATACGCATGTATGTACTTGAATGTATGTGTATATATATTTTTATAAGAATGTGTGTGTATTTATATATTTCCATCAGAGATTTTTGCATATGAATGCATCGCGCATTTACAGCAAATAACGCACAAAAGAAACTCACTCGCTTGCACAGCATTTTTCAAACGGTATTTTCAAAGCAAATTAAAAATAATAATTTTAAAACGGGTGTTTAACTGTACCTTTAATAGATGGGGTTCCGCGCACACATGGAAATAGAAAGCGATGTTTTTTTAAGGAAATCGTTATTTATTTTTCTATATTTCATGCGTGTATCTATATTTATACGTGCATGTATAGCTTAAAATGCATATCACTGCCTTTAAATGCGCTTTTTTCACAATTGTTTAGCTTTCGAATTGCAGGGTGACCCACTTTATAAAGCTCAGTAAACCAAAAATGTATACCAACAACAGCAATATATGCCCTTTTATGCGCCAAAGCGACATTAAATGCTGGACATTTATGACGCTGTGCGAAATTTATCGTTTCCTGCTGCGCAAAAGCGCCATTCGAAGCGTAAATGCTGTCGCCAGCAGCTGCAATGGCTGTTGTTGACTGCCAACTGTGCGCCCTTTGAGCAGAAATCAACAGCGAAAACTATGTCACCAATGCTGAAGCGGGCAAATCAGGCTAACCAGGGAAACACCAAACAGCCAACCATTGAAAGCGTTCTAAGTCAAGCTTTCTTTAGTCTGGTAATGTGAAAAGTGTTCTTCGAGTGCGGCATTTAAGCTGTGAAAGTGCTGAGCGACATACGCACTTATAACACATATTTGTTTGTTCTTATATCACTAGCGCTTTTCCAAAGGAAATCGGTTTCTTACTGTGCTTGTGGCAAATATATTTATCTGCATAAGTGCGCGTCACTTTATCTGCGCTTAATTGCGGAAATGGCGTCGAAAATTGCCCGCTTAAATGTGATGTTTATGGCGTTTGCGCAAATACTCGCATTTTCTTGAAGTGTTTACGGGAAGTTTTCACGCGAATGGTATTCAACTGTTGAAATGATGGCATTCAGTGTTAAGCAGAGCATAGCGAGTTAAGGGAATTGGCAAAAAGTTTGAGTGTAATATGATATCTAGTGCAAAAAAATCCATTATTTGCATTAAATTATGAGATTTCTATAGTTAGAAAACTCAGATTTAGTTTTCTAGTACGCACCGTTTTATTCGATAACTTGTTGTCATTCTGAAAGTAATTTCATAATGCCACTGTCATGGAAAACCCTGGTCCCTTTTGGCAAACAAACTGTAACAGTCACTTTTCACAAATTTCTCTTGAGGTGAATTTGAAATTTTCACCAGCAAAGTTATTCAACATAGATACATATTATAGGATCAAGCGGAAATCACCTGGCAGCAGGTCCAAACTACTAAGTAACTATCGGATACATAATGTCCACCCGATCGCCCAACAGGATGTTTGCGCTTGACGCGAATTTCAACAGACTCTGCAGCCTCACTGTCAATACTCCCCAGATACTTAAAGCGTAGTCCATTGTTTTCCTGGTGCCCTGCTCTAGACCTTTCTTGCAGTTTTCTCGATCTGTCATCCCCATCATGCGGTCGTGTGTCGCCAACAGTTAGTATTCCGACACCTTTACACAGGTCTAATTAATGACAGTTCAGGTACGAACATGGCTCATCGTAGAAAAAATGGTAGGAGCCAATAACATGAAACACATATCAAAAACTTTCCTGACTGTCAATCCCGGCTTGGCCACCGTACGCGCCGGTTCACCGCTATTCGACCACGTCGACCACATTTTTGCTAGACGATCTCTTAAGTTATTCACTTTTCTACAGGTAAGAAATGGATCGATTTTCAGTCTGAGAAGTATTTTTAGTGCGAAATCTTGTCTTCTTGAGTTCGATATAGTAGTAATTTGTTCATCTTTATGAAGTTTTGGAAAAAACACAATTAGGCTGTTCACGGTACGGTGGTTATCGGGTTATGTGCTTATTAGATTAAAAATAACCTCTATGCTCCGTGAGCACCCTATGTTGTATGGTTATTTGCTTATTTTTACACAAACAGCTGTTCATTGTTTACAATTTAAGTTCAGTGAAACTCCAACTTATAAAATGAAGCTTTCGTATTTCTGTAGACACTAAAATTAGAGTATAAATAAATGACAAACAATGAATATTTATTTTGTACTTTATCTTTTTACTTACTTTGATGATTTTTGTTGATTTTTGCTGATTTTTGATTCTTTTTTATCTTTGTGATGCTTTTGGATGCTTTTTATTTCGGTTTTAATTTGCCGATTGTAAACAAAAAACAGCTGTTAATAGCAGATTTTCCAATAAGAAAATCTAAATAGCAATGCCATTCGCTTAGTTTTATTTATTTTTTGTGCTGCCATTTAGTAAAATTCCAACGACTTTCTAACACTGGAAATAAGCAAATAACCACATAATCTGTAAACAAGGGCATAGGTTGGTCAACTTTGGTTATTTTGTCATACCGCATTTTGTTGTTGTTCACTTAATCACATAACCACATAACCCGATAACCACCTTATCGTGAACAGCCTAAATGTCACAGAATGCCACAGCTGGCCTATTCTGGTGGTTTATACTGCAAAAAAAATTAAGAGCTTTTGGTAAAAACCGGGAAGCAAAACCTAAAAGTCATTAAAAATTTCTAAATTGCGTCTTTAAGAGATGTTTTAGAGCCTTTGTAATCTGTTTTTATGAAATGAGAAGCCATTCCGCTCGGAAATTTTTGATCGATCAGATCCCCACCAGATGTAAAAAACTTATGCCAACGATTGTTCCGGTCCTCGAAACACTTTTTATAAGCATTTTTTGGGATGGCCTTCAGCTCCTTCAGCGAATTTTGTTTTATAGCTTCGATCGACTGAAAACGGGTTTCATTCCGATGATTGTTGACTTATTTGTATGTCAAACTCATGAACCCTTGTCTCATTGGCAGTTATAATGCTCACCATGAATGTGGAATCGGAATTCGCACGATGAAGCATGTCCAAAGAGAACTGTTTGCGGTACTCTTTTTGAAAAAAATCAGCTTCATCGAAACGAGTCGAGCAAGAACGCTTTTCATACCCCAAATATCCACCGAAATCATTCGAACGAACTTGAGAGGGATGTCGAGCTCCCTTGCAATCTTTCTATCACTTGACTGACGATTTTCAAGCGCCATATCCTTCACCTTTTTCATATTTTCATGAGTAGAAGAGGTCGGAGGTTCTCCAGAACGAGGTATGTTTTCAACGATCTCTCGACCGTCTTTGAAGGCTTTGTACTACCCAACCGTAGGCTTTTTATTCGCTTTAATGTCTCAATGTATGTATATGGTTTTTAGGGTCTCCGATATTTCCTTATGGGTGTTTTAAACTTCCTGGTAAACTTAATACCATAACCCTACTCAGAGTATTAAAATCAGTCAAACAAAGCAATAACTCAAGTGGAAAAGAATAAGTCCATATTTTTATAAATATCAATCGTTAGCAGTATACAAATTTTCAAACTAAAAAGGACCAGTGAACAAATAATTTTATTTCTGTATGTGATGATATTCATATATACACTCACAAGTTGAATGTGCATATGCTCATAAGTGCACATTTCATTTCCAAGTGAGATTCTTCTGACAGCTGCTTTCTGAATATGTTTTGTATATAAATCTTTTGCGTTGGAGTTGGTGAAGTGTATATTCCGAACAACACTTAACGCACTCACTTGGCATGCATTTTAAGGTTAAGGAATAACAATGGCATATATTTTGATATGTAAATACATATATTTCATATATATGTGTATGTATGGTCGCGATTGAATCGATAAAAAAGATGAAATTTCAATCGTTTCACTTTGCGATTTATTTTTCCCATTCTTAAGTACGACAGCGCGACAATGGCCCAAATTTCTGCTTCTGCATTTACACGTATTGTAGGGCTTGCATACATACATATACAGTCATGTGAAAAATAATAGGGACACTTGCTTGAAAATAGGTAAAAAATAAAATCTGATTCATTTTAAAAAAATTATCAAAAATGTAACATGCAATTGTTTGCTGGGATGTCAGTGAAGTAAAAAACCGTTATCAAAGTAGAAATATTTGGCGTCATTTCGCAGCTGTTGATCATTTTGTGAAGTAAGATCGCTTTTGAGTGTGCGAAATAATAGGGACAGGAGTATTAAATTGGTATTAGTTTTGAAATATTGGGATTCTTAAAAATTTTTAAGCAATAAAGGTATTGTATATGAGATTTTATATAATCATAAATTGAGAAAGTTAACATATAATTTAACTTAGTAGTTTAAAATGGGCAGAGGACAACACTGCAGCGCTGAGCTGCGTAAGCAAATAAAACACCTCCACAATCAGGGATTTTCATACCGGAAAGTAGCCGAAACGTTGAATTGCTCCAAGAGAATGGTAGAGAATGCAATAAAATATAAGCCTCAGAAAGAAACGCGTGGACGAAAATCAAAAATATCTCCAACTCTTGAAAGGAATATAATGCGATTTTTAAAAAAGGACCCTTTCGCATCCTCTAGTGAACTTATAAAGGAATTTTCTTTGGACCTCGACACTTCTACCATTCGTAAATGGCTAATTAATAAAAATTTAAAAGCAAAGAGACCCAGAAAAGTACCTTTTCTGTCCAAATCAAATGTGATTAAAAGGTTACATTTTGCTAATGAGCACGTCAAGTGGCCAGTGGAGAAATGGCGCAATATCTTGTGGTCAGATGAGACCAAATGCAATCTTTTTCACCCTGACTGTGGTACTCAACATGTGCGCAGGCCAGTGAACACAGCTTTTAACCCGCAATATACAGTTAAAACTGTAAAACACGGAGGAGGATCAATTATGGTGTGGGGATGCTTCTCTTACCAAGGAGTTGGTCCAATATATCGAATTGAGGACACAATGACAGCGGTGACTTATTGCAATATATTAAATGAGGTTATGCTGCCTTATGCTGAGGAAAACATGCCCCTTCGATGGGTGTTCCAGCAAGACAACGACCCAAAACACACATCGAAGCTAGCAAAAAAATGGTTTTCAGATAACAATATAAACGTGTTAAGCTGGCCTGCTCAATCACCGGACTTAAATCCCATCGAGAACTTGTGGCAACAAGTGAAAGTAGCTTTGAAGGGTAAAAAAGCAACAAACAAAGATGCACTTTGGGTACTGATACAGGAAGCGTGGAAAGCTATTCCCCTGACCACGTGCCAAAAATTAATTGACTCATTACCTCGCCGATGTCTGGCTGTCATTCAAAATAAAGGATTTGCAACGAAGTATTGAAGAATCAAATTCTAAAAGTCAAAAGAATTTTGTAAAAAAAATGAATTGAACATTTTTTTTTTTTAACTGCAATTGTCCCCATTTTTTTCACAACATAATTTGGGTAAAGCTATTAAAATAATTAATTTTTTTCTTCTTGAATTGAATTCGAGTTATTTTCTGTAATATACTTATGGTAGAAACATAAACCTATTTAAAAATAAAAACACAATTTCAAACTTAATGAAAATATTCTTATTCTTTGCATTTTTACGAAATACCGCCATGTGTCCCTATTATTTTTCACATGACTGTATGTATTAATGAAAAAAAAAATGTGGTAACCGGTCGTATTAAATTCAATCAGATGTCTTCAAAACGTGATTTTCTTCCTTTTCACCCTCCTTTAAAAATCTGAAAACAGTGCCCAAGTGGCAGTTTGACTAAAAATTTTCAAACAGTTTGGATTTTAAATGAAATTTATTTCTTTTTCCTTTCCTTGTATTGCTATAAATACTCGCATTGTTTCTAAGCGCTTTTAGTTGAGCATACTTTCAGGCGTTTTATCGCTGCACGTGCTCTAAACTCACGCATGTGCTTTTACTGGCCAAAGCTTGCCTAGCAAAACAAATGCTGCCAATCAGGCGGTAGTGCTGCTAGTAAGCTGAGCGGAATTTAT
Organism: Bactrocera zonata; assembly: GCA_037783105.1. Classification (NCBI taxonomy): domain Eukaryota; kingdom Metazoa; phylum Arthropoda; class Insecta; order Diptera; family Tephritidae; genus Bactrocera; species Bactrocera zonata. The sequence continues at coordinate 711,358 of JBAWJQ010005073.1, read as the reverse complement.
TAAAGATTAAATGGCTTTAAATTGGCGTTTTGTGGAGTTTTCTAGAATTTATTCTGAATACGTTATTGTTTAATGTTAAATTGGGGTTTAGTTGTAGCAAACATGCTATGTGTTCCTTTGATAAATTTATTGGTATTTGAGATATAGAAAAGACTCATGCTTATATGAGTATATTTGTATATGTTTGCTTTTGTCGTCTGTATATATTTTTAGAAGATTAAATACTTTGAAACTATCAAATAATAAATTTCAGTGAATTTGCTTGGTTTTCTGGGAACACGATTTACGATTTTTTTTATAATTTTTTATATTTTTTAAAGGCGAATCTTCTTTTTAATAAAAGCCTTATTAATCCTATATAAGTGCTCTTATCTGAGTTAATAAAGGGTGATCCAAGTAAAGGTAATTTTATCAATATAAAAAAATATCCGTTTTTTGGCAGATCGCGCGTAAGTCGTGTTAAGCTGTCATGTTATTTGTATCAGAAAAACAACGGTTTCATTTGGTTAGGGGCCGGTGGAATCATCGGTCCATATTTCTTCAAAAATGATGCCGGTCAAAACGTAACCGTCAACGACGACCGTTATCGCGCCATGATAACTGACTATTTGATGCCCGAAATGGAAGCTCGTGATCTCGGCGACATTTGATTTCAACAAGACGGCGCCACTTCTCACACATCGCATCAATCAATGAATTCATTGAGAACACTTCGGTGAGCAGATAGTTTCTCGTTTTGAGCCGGTCGATTGGCCTCCAAAATCGTGTGATATCACTTCGTTAGACTGTGGGGATATATAAAGTGTTAAGTCAATGCGGACAATCCCGCTTAGATTCAGGCCTTGGCCCGCATGTTATTCGCCAGTTACCAGTCGAAATGCTTGAGCGAGTCTTCGAAAATTTGACACAACGGACGGACGGAGCCGAGGCCGTGTGGTACCTATACATCGAGCTTCTTAGTGACTCCAAGCTTCTTCAAATGGTTTATAACGGTTTGATGACTACTATGCCGGTCTCTTTCGATCAATTCAGCGATTTCCGGAGCGTGGGGATCTTCGACCACCTCTACACCAGAACGAAAACGTTGAAACCATCGTTGTGCGGTGGAAATGGAAACTGTATCGGGTCCATAAACTGTACAAATTTTATTGGCGGCTTAAGATGCATTTTTGCCTTTATCGTAGTAGTACTGTAAAATATGCCGTATTTTCTCTTTATTTTGCTCCGCTATAACTCACGAACCACTTAAAAGAAACGACAATCAATCGAACACGTGTTAGCGCGTGAAATGAGCTTTCCAAAAAGGTATAACATGACCCGATGCGACGAATAAAACTAGAACTACGCGCTTTCAGCGCCAACTAGCGAAAAACCGCAAGACTTTTTTAATTTTGATATTAAAAAGTGTACCACGCTCAAGAAGAGCAATTGTTGAAAATCTCGATAAAATAATGGAAGTGATCTAGTGACCACACCAGAATTGATATTGCTATAATATTGCTATGAAGGGAATCATCTACTATAAGTTGCTTCCACCGTCAAACTGTCTTTTCAGACCCGTACTGTTAACAATAGGACTAACTGAAGGAAACCATCGCACAGAAGCGGCCAGCTTTGTCAATGGGAAAGGAAGGTTGCTTGGGTGGTTCCTATTCATCCACCTTCTCGACTGCACCTGGCGCTAAGTGATTACTTACACTTGTTCCTGTCTGTGGCAAATAATTTTGTTGGTGAAAAACTAGCCTCAAAGGAAACTTGTGAAAATAGGCTTCCCCAGTTTTTTGTCTATATTATCGAGGCTTGCTTTGAGAGTGGCATTATGTAATTACCTTCAAAATGACAACATATAGCACATTTGACGGACATACATACATACATTTGTATATCGGATCATTCCAACTGTACTTAATAAAATCTTCAATTCAATGCAAAAATATTAAGTTTCCTCTCGAAAGACCTTATATTTATAATTATACGTACATTATAAATATAATGACAACGCAATTAATAGTCTTTGCCCACATTTTACAAAGATTTTTTGGATCCCCTGAGTGTTTGAAGTCAACATTAATAACCTAAAAGCTAATTTAAAGATGACAAATCGATTATTAAATGGCACTTAAGTTATGTGCAACCCTCGCCCACAATTACTGTAAAATAAATGTAAATATTTGTGGTTTCAGTATAAAAGCACTTTAATAAGGTGGTTGTAATTGCAAGACCACACAAATTTGGGCACGATGCGAGAGCTTTAAGTGATATAAGTAAGTGATATACGCCCCTGAGTTGGTTGGTGTTGGCGGGTGTCACAATTAAAATGCAATAAAAAATCAGAAAAAGGTTGTAATACGTACTGGAGCAAACACACATATGTAGTTATATGTACATACATATAGTACATAATACAATAGGGAGGAGGCCAAAAAGATAGTATATTTATTTTTCTATAGATACTGGGGAAATATGGTTCAAGAGGACAAAAAAATAAAGTATTTTCTTAATTCCTTTGAGTTTATTCAATAAAAACAACAAAATATATAAAAGTCATATATTTTCTGATTTTGGGATGTTATTTTGTGAAAAAATATAAAAAATAATTTTTTAGGATTTAAGGATGGGCTTTGACTTCGAATAACATTTGAGCGAGTCGACTTCGATTTTTTTAAATTTTATTTACGCACTAAAGGGGTTCCATGACTGTACGGGCTAAAAAAATCGATTTTTTTATTACCTTATTAAATTCGACAGCACCTCTAGAATATTCTTTGAGATACAATTCATAAAGACTTAGAGGAAAAGTTTTTGGAAAAAAATGTATGAATTTTTTTTTTTTGTAAAAAGAATTTTTGAGGAAGAAAATTTCGTAATTTTTTTTTTGTAAAAAAGTGCCAAAAATCCTTTTTTTTCCCTTTTCCAAGTTCTAAGTTAATGTTTTAATTAAAACACTTTTTTTCTTCTTTAGATAATCCTATAAGGAGTTATCCTGCCAGGGGTTACCAGCAATCGCGTCGCACTTGCCGAGTTGAAAATATTGTTTTTTCCAAACAACTCAGAATTTCTTTGTTAATAGTGTGTTTGTACAATAAAAAATTCTACAAAAATATTTAATTTTTTATATAACAAAAAAATTGTTGAAAAAGGGTTGTTTTTTACCCGAGCAAACCCATGTAACCCCTGAATACGGAGAGCTTAATTAATATGGCAGAATTTTACTGTCGTAGTTTTAAACGATATTTTCAATATTTCTCAGGAAAAATATTAAATTGTATTTTTGGGTCACCCTAATATACATACATATGTATGTATATAAATTAATATAAGTGTTGAAGAAAAATTCACATGAAATCACACGCACAGACTTGGCGCTCCGAAAGCGTCCGCCCACATTTGACGAGATTGATGTCATTGTCATTAAAATAACAAAAGCGCGGCGGCACAAAAAGGGTTGCCAACATGCATACTTTACTGGCGGCGGAGTGTTTGCGTTATGCTGCTGCTTTTTTACACACCAACTGGGCTGGTCTGTTGATGGTTGTCAACAGTTTTCTTTTTATACTTTTGTAATTCGGCATTAACGCTTGACATATGTATGCTGCTACTGTAAGGTTACATATATTGAATAATGTGCGTATGTATGTTTGTGATTGCATTGGAGTATGAAATTGCTGGCTGTTGCGTAATGCATTTGCTACTGTCATTTGTAGCTGACAGTGAAGTTTCGAGTGGCTTAATACATGACGGCTGTTTGCTGTTCTCTGATTGTGAGCCTTTTACTTGTGTAGATATGTATCGAGTGTGTGCTCGTAGATGTGAAGATGCAAAGATTAATGCAATAAATCTGTGTAATGCCAAATTGTCAGGAGACATGAGATGTGAAGGAGAGATGATGATCATGTTGAAAATGATAAATGATTTCGAATGCAGACATTTTATGCGCATTAAATTTGGCTTACGCGATTGTAAGCAACTCTGTACTTCTGTGTCCGTGCATGTTTGTGTGTGTGAGCTTTAATAGCTGGAATGATGAGATAATGATTTTCTACTACATGTGAGGCAAGAAAGTAGAATATAATGTTCAAACTGATGCGCGGATAAAAATACACTTATGAAGCTCGGTGCTAAGCTTGGGAAATTTTAAAGAGAGTATGTTTTGGGATGATGGGGTAAATAAAACTATGGCAGTTTGTTGAGTAAGTTAAGAAAATTGTTTGAAGTGGTGAAGGATATGGTAATATTTGGCGATTTATTCGACTGAATATCGTATTTCTATGACGATTTGTTTTAAAGAATAGTATCCTAAGAGAAAAGGAAACTATAAAATATTATTTGAATATTTCATTTGACAAAAAAAAGGGCTCTGTAGTTCTATGATAAAAAATAGAATATCAAAATGACTAAGGTTAAGGTATAGGAGAAAGCTATTTTCGTTGTTCGAACACGAACCAGTGTCTTATACAACAATAAATAACGTCGGCTATACCGAAGATGCGTTTTTTCAAGCATAAAATAGTTTAAAAAGATCTTTGTCTTGATTTTTAAAAACTTTAGAGTTCACGTATATGCTATAGGGGTCCGATCTGCCTTGGACAATAATCTATGCCAAATTTCTTGAAGGTAGCTGGTGAAATAAAAAATTTTTCCATACAAGACTTGAGTTTGATCGATCAGTTTGTATGACAGCTACTACATCTCATAGTAGTCCGATATCGGTTTCGAAACATGGTGGGGGAAAAAAGCCGGTATACAAAACTTCTTATCTATACCTCCAATATTAAGGGACTGGGTTCGCGTATATACGCTATACATATATTGCAGAGGTTCAGAGGAAATTTTTTTCTGGGAGTTAAAGACTTTGTGGCAAACTTAACATAAGCTGTGCAACTGGAAATGTAAACGGTCTTCTGCTAGATATTTTCTGAATTGCCAATAAAACGTCTATAGCTGTTTAAAAATAATGACATCAGTAACTGCGCCTCTGTCGTAGCGACGTTCCAGAAAACTGATTAAATTTGAAAAATCAGAAACTGATCTTTTGCCTCCGAAAATATATTAAAACGATTCTCCTGAGACCGCTGAGCGACCAGTTTAAAAAAAAAATTGAAAATAACATCTGATCAAAATTGACCCGGACTGGTTTATTTAAACTTCGTGAAAAGAGTTTAAGACAATTCTCATAAGACCGCTGATCCATCAGATTAAGAAAAATTTAATATACCATCTGATCAAATTTGACCCGGACTGGTTCATTCGTAAAAGAAATCGATATGTTTTTCTCCTTTTTTATGTTCGTGTGAAGTTTTATTTCCATATGTGAGTGTGTCTTGACAGCTGTTCTTTTAGGAAGTAAACAGACCGAGTGACAATATATGTACATATATAAAAAAAATTGAGCAAAGAGTTTGCGTGACATTTTGTGGCTCCAACGGAATCACGGCAGAAAAAAAGTTTATCAACAAATTTGCTGAATTGATTTGTGTTTCCAATGGAACCACGGCTACGGAATCATTGAAAATATTTCAGAAGTAGTTCGGGGAATCTACTTTATCACGAACATAAGTATTTGAGCGTCTTTGTACCAGTGAAGTAGCTGAAACTTCTTTCATGCGTTTATAATAGACCTGTTTTAATGATGATAACAACGAAAAATTTAAAGAATAGTGTTTGAGAATCGTCTTATTGGCGTCAGGAAGATAGCTAGGATTCAACGTCTCTATGGAGCAACGCAACACATTTTGGTTAATGTTTTGGGTATGAAAAGTATCAGTGCTAGGGTCGTTCAAAATGACCTGAATGCGCCGCCACTTTCTAGCACGATTGTAGTTACTTTTTTTTCCTAATGTAACGAGAGTCATCGCTTAGTCACAGTATTCGCCAGTTTTGGATTCCAGTGACTTTTTCTATCTTCAAATTTGAAAAATCAGCTTCAGGGAAGACGCCATTGACCCAATATATATAAATATATTAAAATCGTCCAAACAAATTTGATTTTGGATGTATAATTTAATCATTTATTGTCTTAAATTTAAATTTGTGAAACACATTTCATTCGGTTGTCGTGCCTAAAAATTTCCGAAAAACCTTAAAACATCAATACTGCGAATAAATACATTCACTGAAAGACAAATCACCCAGCAATGAAGCTTCCCTTCGGCGTGTAGTCAGTCAAGCAATTAAATTCTATAATAATCATAAAAGGATTTTAATTTGCATTTAATTAAATTAAGGCTTGTTTTATGGAACGGCAATAAAATGCTGGCGTTTTGTGCGACAGAGTGTAAGCAAAGTTCATACGCAGCTATTTTGTAACTTCATGCATGTATGTATGTATATATGTATATATATATATACTACTGTATTTTGCATGCTTACGGTACAAATGTATGTTTAAGTGGAAGCAATGAGTATGGTATTAATGAAAACTTTATAGCCATACATATCTATGTGTGAAAATGAACATAGGCCGCCGGCAAAAAGTAACAGTGTAAAACTCTAGAGAATATGCAGAGCGACGAACCACACAAAATTGTGTGCATATGTATGTAAATATATACACATATTTATATATAAGGCATGTGCTGACATCGCAGCTGATATGACTGTCGTTAGCGCCGAAATGTATGCTACATATAAAAAAAGTCGCCAGCGAGGCAAAACACTTGACTTTTGTGCCTTGGCGACGTCTGCCTGTTTTCGGCTAAAGCATGCCCTTACCAAAATTTGTAGATACACAAAAGTTTCCGGTTGTCAATTAGAAAATACTTTTCACTGCTAGACTATAGCACATACATAATATTTCGGCATTTGCAAACACATCTACAGACACACACACACATATGCTGTTGCGTATTTGTCAAAAGCGACCAGCGCACATTTGCTCCGACTCCTTGCTGTCTCATCAGCAGGCAAACGTTGCAAATTTATTATGCGAAAATTAAATTAACCTCATCAACAACCTGGTACAAGTCGGTGTGTGAGTCACGAGAAGTTTAACCCCCAGTGCTGTAAAGCGGCGCTATGAGTCATTGATGTTGTGCTGGCGGGCTTTCTACGTTGGCACGCCTAAAAGCATGCTGCTGTAGGGAAATTATATTATCTTCACGCTTGCTATGCAGCACGAAATCAATGTGGCTTGCAGAAATGGAAATTTTCGAGTAGCACTGAACGTGTAGCAGTTTGTGTATGGTAGTTTGTATGTATGTTTCGGAGAGATAAGATGAATTTTGAATTCGTTAATGTATTGCAAAGAAAAACCTCAAACAGAAGTAAGGAAATAGAAAACAAATCAAGAGTAAGTGAACTCCCTTGGGCATGGCAAATCACAAAAGTAATTATTTTATGCATTACGGTGAGCTGTAGTGATGACAGTTTGATAGAGTAAAATAAGAAAAATTAAATTAATAATAAAGTAAATTTTAAAAGATTTAAAATTATAAAAAAAATTTAAAAAAATCGATAATAAATAAATAAATATTTAAAAATAAATTAATAAAAAAATTAAAAAAATCTCCATAAAAAGTTTAAAAACATCAATAAAATAATTATAAAAAATCAGTATATCAATAAAAAAAAAATTAAAAAAAAATTAATAAAATTAATTTTTTTTTTTTTAATTTTAAAATTAAAAATACCTAAGAATAAGTTTATAAAAAAATTAAAAAATATCTATAAATATATAAAAAAAAAATAAAAACATCAAAAAAAAATTAAAAAAAAATCTTTAAAAAATCTTTAAAAAAAATCTACAAAAAAAAAAATGTAAAAAAATCTTTAAAAAATCTACAAAAAAATTTAAAAAAATCTATAAAACAAGGGAAAACGTTGACTTCGACTAAACCGCAACTACAATATCCTTCACGGCTGGATTTATTATAGCACAAAAGCGCCTAACAAAATGTTTATCTTGATTTTGTTCATTCAGTTTGTATGACAGCTATATGCTATAGTGGTTCGATCTGAACAATTTCTTCCGATATTATAGCCCTGTCTTGTATTATAATCTATGCTAAATTTCGGGAAGATATTTTGTCAAATAAAAGAGTTTTCCATACAAAGACTTGGTTATTATCGGTATGTTTGTATGGCAGCTATATGTTATAGTGAACCGATCTGAACGTTATAATCGCAGATTATAGGGATATCTTTGACAATAATCTGAGTTGAATTTCATGAAGATATTTTGTCAAATAAAAAAATTTTTCATACAAGAACTTTATTTTGATAGGTCAATTTATATGGCAGCTATATGCTATAGTGGTCCGATTTGCACAAATTCTTCCAAGATTATAGCACCATCTTTTATTATATCCTATGCTAAATTTCATGAAGATAACTTGCAAAATGAAAAAGTTTTCCATACAAAGACTTGGTTAAAAAATTTATTCCACCATTTCCTTTAAATATTCCGAATTTCCGCTAAAAATTAGGCAAAAAAAATGCTTGCGTATTATTTTTCATAGCTATTGCTAATTGCTGGTTAGTTAGCGTCCATTTACTATTTCATTTCATTTACGACTGTTATAGCACGCGCAATTAGCAGCTAAGAGCCGCTGCTCTACATAATCTCTGGGGTGTTATGAAGCTATGAAGCATAAATGTCAACGCTGCTGGCTCGAAGTGGCCAAAGGGTGTGGACATGCCAATATGCAGACATATACGTGCACATTTTTATATACCGATAATTTTTGTTCATTATATGTATCAAGGGATGGGTAAAGGGTCAATTTAGTCAGCACACATATGAATATACATGCATATGTATTTGTGCGTGTATGTGGTGTTTCATATTAATTTGATGACATAACAGCAGGGCACGTATAAAGAAGGTACTGCTTTAAAAAATATTTATTTTTATTGCTAATGGGTGGTGAAAGTAGTTTAATCATGATAAATGCTTTAATGATCATATATATATTGAAAAATGTGTTTACATGTGTATGAATGTATATATAATACATGAATTGTTGTTGTATTATAATATAGTATGTTGTTTGAGTATTGAATTTCATTTCCATAATTGCTTGCATGTTCATGCTAAAGGTGAATGCTCGCTTCATTTTTCACGTTTAAAGTTTGCTTAAGGGTTGCCATGTGGCTCGCACTTGTTGTTTTTGGTAACACTAGTTTGTAGTCATTTTGAGACTGATAAACCGAAAATGACAGCAAAATTTTCTTAACACGTAGCTTTTTTGTGTTGTGGTCAAGGGTTATAGGGGTCAGAAACCAACACCATTTACTAAAATGACAAAGATAGCTGTTAGTGATGGACAATTTTTGAACTCAAATTCGAAATCAGGGCAACTCAAAAATCCCACTGACCTCTTAAGGGGTTAGAATTTTCAAAAAACCGATTTTTTTCACACTTAAAAGATACCATAATCTGTGTACAAATTTATTTTGTACCACAATAACATATAATAGAGCCTCCTTAAGGAGTTATTGAATCTTAGAGACGAAAAAGCCTCCACATCATTATATTACACCAGGATTGACTATAATATAAATTTCGTCACCTAAAATGCAAAACAGTGTATCATCAAAAAAAAAAAAAAAAAATAGAAATTGAGCTTTTTATTACCTAAGATTCACAACGTCACATTACATACATATAGCAAAAAGTTTAGCTTCTTCTGTTAGATATAACCAATATATAACCATTTCATAACCAATATATAACCGTTTTATAACCACTTTACAACCACTGTATAACCGTTTGATAACCAAAACTCAAATTTTTTTCAATATGAGTGCTTTCTATTATATTGTTTTTCTTCGCCTGTAAACTTATGAAAAGTGATGTTACGTTCTTTTGCATTTTTTGGGGAGGATATAATTTATGAGCTCTGAAGGTTTTAATTGTTCATTTATCATTCTAATTCTAATTCCCCAACTCTTGGCTAAAAATTTTTAAGAAATAAGTCAAAATTAATAATAAAAAGCCTTTGCAATTAAAAAATATTTTATGAATTTTGATTAACTTATTAATTTTATACCTTAATACTGTCTACTATTACTTGGTAAAGTTCAACTTCAAAATAACCAATAATTACCAGTATTTTGATTAGAAAGCCATCTTAAATACTGAGTCAGCTACTACTTTTTTTGGCAGCTGAACTCGGGATCTCATTATGAAACTATCTACACGTCCTTTCCTCGCCAAGAAACTGCTATTTCCGGCGATATCGTATGGCTATAGCATATAGCTGTCTTACAAAGTAATCGAACAAAGTCAATTTGTATGGAAAACTTTTTTATTTTATAAGATATCTTCGCGAAATTTTGTATAAATTAATGTCTGAGACGCTGCTACAAAATATAAAGAAATTTTTCAGATCGGATCAATATAGCTCATAGCTGCTATACAATTTGATCTATAAAAATCTAGCCCTTGTATGGAATGTTTTTTTATTCGTCAAGTTTTCTCTATGAAAATTGGCACAGATAATTGTCCTAAGCGGCGCTATAATCAACGAATAAATTGCGCAGATCGGACCACTATAGCATATAGCTGCCATACAAACTGATCGATCAAAAAGCTAAAGATATTTGAATGCCCTTCTAAGCTAGAAAAAATGTAGCTATGTAGGGTATTATAGTGGCTTTCGTGAAGTCGTAGTATTTTTCAATACTTTTTAGAACTGTGGCAACTCTGCTAATACTATTGTAATCAAAAAGTTCAACGTAGCAACTCGCTTAGTAATGTTATATATGTATTTTGGTGAGTAAAAATTAATAATTTGCACGCATGGAAGTAGATTTTATGTCGAATATGGTTATTGGAATTTAAATTTCATACTAAAATAATGCTTTTGAAATATTGAGCTGAAAGGTAACATAAAAATAAAATAAAAATCTTTTCGAAAATATAGTTTTCCAAAGCGGTTATTATACTCGTATGAGCATTTCACGTTTCAAAGTATATCTTGAATTCTCCTCTAATTCCACTTAAGCTGCTCTTTCACTCAATCACAGTTATACTTAATATATACTATAACAATACTGGAATAATTGTGATTTCAGTTGAAATATAAAAGCACGTTGATTTCTAAGAAATGTCAGAGAGCTTGCGTAATTGCCAAAATATTCAGTTGCCAAAAAATATCAAAATTCTTGTTTTACTTACAGCAAAATTTTTTTAAAAATATATATGTACTTTTTTTAATTTATTAATTTTTTTTAAATTAAATTAATTTTTTTAATTAAATTAATTTTTTTTTATTAAATAATATTTTTTTATTTAATTAATTTTTTTTCATTAAATAATTTTTTTTATTTGATTAACTTTTTTTTAATTAATTTAATTTTTTTTAATAAATTTAATTTTTTTAATTAATTAAATATTTTTTAATTAATTTAATTTTTTTAATTAATTTAATTTTTTTAATTAATTTAATTTTTTTAAATTTAATTTTTAAAAAATTATGCTTTTATGATTTAAATTAAAATTTTTATTTTTATAAAAAAAAAAAATATTTCCAAAAAAATTACTTACGCGTGGAGTGTATAGCCACCATTATGTATGTATGAAGCTTTAGTGGTAGTGTTAGTAGCACAGTATTACAGGCAGTGTAGGACGGTATAGAAATGCAACGCTGCGCAGCGAAATGCAAAAGTCTCGTGTGCACCACTTCTTTTGCCTTTCAAAACTCAACTAATATTATATAAAATGTTTATTAGTTTCTAGTTAAAGTTGTTTTAAAGTCACGAGCCACTTGGCGATTTGAAAATTCCTGCACAACACACTTGAATGGGCAAGAGATCACACCGGAATGCTGAAGCAGACTGCTACCGAGACGAACACAACACCATCTGACGGACGGTTGCAACACAAACTGCGGCGGCGGCGGCGTTGACAAAAAATGTGGCAAACAACATAACGATGGCGAAGCAGCAACAACAGCAACGGCAGCGGCAGCGGCGCGACAACGGCAACGTTAGCGACAGACACAAACAAAACACATACTACAACACAACAGTGAATGACGGCTATGTACTCGTTGCCTGCATGTGTGTGCAGCAACACATAAAAGAGGACATTGGACGAAGAAGGATGTGGAAAATATGTGAAAAATGTAAAATGTTCAATGATGATGAGCTGCGCCAGTGGCGAAAGGCTTATATGCTTATAGAGACGTGCTACAAAAAGCAGGATATCGCAGACTGGTTGCTTTTGTAGCACACTTTTAGGCGTGTAGGGCAAGTGGTTTTTTACTTACGCGCAAATAGGAGACTGAAGCACGTTGTTTTGCGCAAATTTTTACTTATTGGGTGTGTGTTGTAGTATGTAACGGTATTTTCGGTTAGGTGTGCGCAAGTATTTGCCGTTAGTTTTAGTTGTTGCTGTTGTTCGCCGCATAGTTACAGTGTAACAGGGCGATGGTATTACAACAAAGCTACGAAATCGTTGTTGTGTAATAGCGTTGCAGAGCGAAAACGCTGGCACGTCACTTGCATAAGTACACAAATACAAATGCCAGCAAATACAAAAACAAATGCAAACACAAACAACTACAAATGCAAACAGTTAACCCCACAACTGCAAAAGCACGACATGAAAATACCAATACAAGCAACAAATGCATATTCATATTCATGAGTATCGAAGTAGAACTGTGCAACAACAGCAACATTGACGAGCAAATTGAGTTGTTGTGTTGGCACTCAGCGCGCACAGTGTTCTTTAATTGGCCAATTTGCAAGCATAATGGTTTTTCCATTGCCAAAAAAATGTGTGAGTGAGTCATCTTTGTTTTCACAGGTATTTTATAAAACATTATTTATAAATGAAATAGTTTTTCATACAAAGAATTGATTTTGATCAGTCAGTTTGTATGGCAGCTATATGCTATAGTGATCCGATCTTTATAAGTTTTTCAGTGATTGTACCGTTACATTGGGCAATATTGCATGCCGAATGTCGTTACGATATCTTGTGAAATAAACAAGGTTTCCATATAAGGACTTGATTTTGATCGATCAGTTTGTATGGCAGCTATATGCTATAGCAATCCGATCTTTATAAGTTTTTCAGAGATTGTACCGTTACATTGGACAATAATGCATTCCGAATTTCGTTACGATATCTTGTCAAATAAACAAGGTTTCCATATAAGGACTTGATTTTTATCTATCAGTTTATATGGCAGCTATATGCTATAGCGATCCGATCTTTATAAGTTTTTCAGAGATTGTACCGTTACATTGGACAATAATGCATGCCGAATTTCGTTACGATATCTTGTCAAATAAACAAGGTTTCCATATAAGGACTTGATTTTTATCTATCAGTTTATATGGCAGCTATATGCTATAGTGGACCGATCTGTACAAGTTTCTTAGATATTGTACCATTACCTTGGACAGTAATACATGTCAATTTTCGAGGGGATATCTTGTCAAATAAACAAGTTTTTCATATAGGGACCTGAGTTTGACTCATCAATTTGTATGACAGCTATGTGATATAGTGGTTCCACACCGATGATTCAGACAAATGAGCAGCTTCTTGGGGAGAAGAAGAGATGTGTGCATAATTTTAGATCGATATCTTAAAATCTGAGTGACTAGCTCGGGTATATACAGAAAGAGAGACAGGCACGACTAAATCGGCTCAGCTTGTCCTGCTTAACATTTATATTTGTATATACAATATATTTTATGGAACCCCAAAACCTTCATTTAAATTTCTAAAAAACACTTTTTGTTTATTAAAAATTTTATTTGATACTGTGCAGCCTCTTTTTGCCTTCAATTTGTGTGCCGTTTGTTGCTAACGTCACTGTTGCTGCCAACTTTTGCGACCCTCTCGTTGTCTTTTCCATGCGCCACACGAGATTTCAAGTATACTTCAGCGTGTGGCTGTGGTTGTAGGAGTTCAGACGGTAGCCGACAAAATGGGGAATTAGTAAGAAAACCGAATTATTAGACGCCTAAAAGGCAGCTACAAGACAGCAACTACATAAAGACATACCTAGGCACAGACAAGTATGGATATGGGTGTGTGTGCGCAATGTAATGTAAAGCAAATGGTGAAATGCATTTAAAGGATAATAAATGGATAAAATGGAATAGAAGAATAGCGCAGCGGAAGTGGCGAATATTCTAGTGTGTCAAGCAAACAAAACAGAAGAACAAAAACGAGGTGGTCGTTTCTATAAGTATTATACACGGAGAGAAATTGAGGTGAAAGCGATATGGGAAAAATGTAATTGATTAAAGTCTTCTAATACTAAACTAAATATATTTAAATTAAATAAATTGCTTGATACAACTCTCTATTGCCATAGATGAATTAATAAAAAAAAGAAAACAAAAAAAATCCTGAAGTGTCATTTGTCATTCCTATCTTTCACTTATCTGTCAAAAACATCAACCAAAGGATTGGAATCTCAGCAATTATATATATATATATATATGTATATAGTATATACATACATAACAGGTATGCTCTGTACTTTTCATGGAGATGACTCTAAAATTTGCTGATATACCCATTATAAAGAAGGTCAAAAATCTTTATTTGTATGGTATATGGGGACTCAGAGAAGTATTGACCCGATTCAAATCATTTTTGACATACAGATATACCATTGTCAGAGAAGGAGTATCCCTGAATTTCAATTATATATCTCACACATTGACCGATATATTCGATCAAAAGTCAACTAAAGATACTGTGGTCCACACATTCGGTACCTCGGGGCTGGGACGATTTTGGTTGGACTTGGTAAATTTTTGGTCATAAGGTGGCTCACTTTAAAAGAATTATTAATGCAAAATTTGGCTCATTATATCAAGTGCTTCCTGATTTGTGTACTGGAGAGTGAAAGAATCAAATGGAATTTACAAATGTGCCCATTTTCACACAATCACTTAGGAATTGGGAAGAATGCTACGTATTCAATTTAGTCGAAATCCGTCGGTCGGGTCCGGAGATATTTCATCAAAAAGTGGGCGTTGCCTCGCCCATCGTCACACCGGCTCCCGTAAAGCCCTTATTGCGCTTTTAGAAGTCTTGAATAGTACCGCTATATGGGGAGTGAGCGGAGTTATCTATCTATCTCTATTTTCACACCGTCGGTAGGGGTCTTATAATATTTGTGGTAGGCAAATTTGGTTGGTGAAGCTTTAGGAGTTTAGGGGATGTGTACATTAAACTTATTAGAGGGCGGGGCCACGCCCACTTTTTCAAAATTTTTTGCCTACTGCTACTTTAATCCCCCGTGCCAAACTACAGTTTTAGTTTGCACGGACGAACTGACAGATAGTCAAACGGATTTCAACTCGTCTCGTCATCCTCATTATTTATACATATTAACCCTGTATCTATCTCGTTTAATTTTAGCCATTAGCTGAACAAAACTGTCCAAATTTAGGGTCTTTTGATCTCGAGGCATTTGTTTTGGAAGTTTGTGTTTTGGAATAAGCCATCTTTAGGGGTTGTTTCGGCTAAAATATTTTCATTAATCTTGCGGAGAAGTCCTTAAATATTTTGATACATAAACAAATCTGGAAAATTTATGTATTTATTTTAAACGTGAGACCTAAGTTTCAATATATTGAAATTATTTGAATAAAATTTCGATATTTTCGTTTAGTGTTAGTTTATGTGTTATTTTTATGATTTCTTTGACTTAAAGCTCCCAAAACTATACAAGTACTCTTCAAACAAGTCACTAGCCTCTACAAATCAAGCATACTTTTAGGCTGCAAAAGCTCTTTGGCTCTCTTATCTCTAACAGTGCTTTTCAAGCATATGCCACTATCTCCAGTATTTCCGCATACACTACACTAATGCAACTCTGCAACAGATTGCAGCACAAAATCATTGAAAATCGCAAAGCAAAGATATTGGGTGTCAAGCGGCGTCTCAAATCAACCCGCAACACTGCTATTGGTTTTGAAGTTTCTAACAAAACGAAATTAATCGATAGCGTTGCCAACCACGTTTTCAACACTGCAAAGCGAATTTCCATTGCCGCATTGTGCTTTCGGCATTTTGCCACCTATGCATTCATTTGGTAAGTAGTACTACGATGCTTTCGCTGAAGGACATAGGTCAAAGCGCCGCAAGCGATAAATGAGTAAATGCGCCGAAAAGCATGGAAAAGACAAAACTGCTAAAGCAGTGAAAATTGCAAAATATTGCAAATGCCGGCAACGGCTGACAGCGGCAAATACAAATGTTGCGTAAGCGGCCAGTAACAGCGCTGTTAGCCAGCAAACCGACAAGCTTAAATCCGAAGCAATTAAAAAACTGTAAAAAACTGAAACTTTCTGTTGTTACAGCTATCAAGGCGGTCACCATTTGACAGTAATAAGTTAAAAATTTCGCCAACGTGTTGCCAAGCCGCGCCACCAAATGGGGGCTAACCTAACCTCGCCTGCATGTCTGCCATAAGCTATGTGTCGTCTATGTCGAGTTCGTGCCACCACAGTTATGTTGGACTGTGTGAAGTCACGCCATGCCGACATGCCATTCGTTTTGTCTCGCGATTCACTTCGCTTTGCCGGTAAAAAAAATATATATATATATATATATGTAATTTGTTGCATGTTGCACGTTCGTTGCACGTTTTGACGTTTCGCGCATGTTACTACAGTTGTTGCACCTATGTCTCATACATAAATAAGTGAAGATATAAATATATGTGGGATTTGGTAATCTTATGTAGTGGCGCATATGTCTGCAGCGACTACTAAAATGTTATTATTGTTTTTCCTTTTCAAATTAGCACATTGCTGCTTGGCTTGCTCGTTGACGGTTACTCGTGTTTGTCGGCGTTGCCGTGACCGGCAGCGGCTCGGTCGCTGTTGATGAATCATCAGCCGTCTTTACTTGTTGTTTGTTTATTTCATTTCATTTCCTTTTCACAACTGCTTATGACTTTCATATAAAACAGTTATGTATTAGGGATTTTCTCTTTTTCGCCGTCATTTTCCATACACGTGCTTTTCCGCCGTTTCGCAGCAAAACGTTGTTACCTTGCATTTCGTTGCTGTCATCGTTCGTTTTTTCGCCGCAAAATGCTTCGAGTGCGCTACACCCAGTGAGTCATTGGATGCACACCAATACGAAAGCAGTTTGTAATTGTCGTAATGGTGATATAAATAATAATATACTATGTAGGGTACATACCGGCATATTCATGAGGATTTATGATAGTAAAACTTGATTTCGCCCGATTGTACTATTTTTGATATATTTCTCTAATATTTATAGATAATAACGCTAAAACTTGAATACATTTAGAACCACACTAAACTCAAAATTATCGATTATTTTCCAACTTGCTCATAAATGATGAGTAGAGAGTTCTAGAAGGTCTTTTAATCTTTTTCATCAAACTACTTTCATATTAAACATGTATGGATGGCTGGCCACAGCGGTATTATCGGAAATTGTGAAGCCGATAAGCTTGCAAGAAAAGGCACTCTTACCCAAATTGGTTCAGGATGGGAACGAGTAGGATTCTACTTTCTTCCAGCATTCGGGCACTGATTTATTGTTGTAACCCCCCCGTTAGGTTGGTAAGGTTCAGATAATCGGGTTAATCCAACGGTAGTCCCAATAAAAGTGCTGTTCCGATGGAGTCGGACCATAAGAAGAAGGGTGTCGGAGGTGTAGGCTGGGCAAGCAAAAAGGTGGTTAGAGTCATGTGTGGACTCGTTGCATGCTGGACATACATATATTTAGTATGTTAGGGTCGATTCTCGATAAGTAGGAGTTTAACCTGCTGCAGCATCCAGAACGAAGCTGCGCAAGGGTCACTCTCGATTCACAATAATCGCGGTCACCTAAGATATATCGAGGAAGCGAGAATGGACGGAGATATAGTCGTTTACTTTTGAGCACATGTCATCGATTCCATTCACTGATGTCATTATCGCGGAAACGTCAGCGTACGAGGTGATAGAAATTTCCTCTGGTGGTTGAGGGAGTTTCGAGAAATAGAAGTTAAATAGCAACGGGGAGAGGATACGACACAGCGGAACCCCCTGTTTGGTTCTTCTCTGTTTTGAGTTTTTACCTCGAAATAGTATTGATGACCGGTAGTTCATGGTCCACCTCTTCAGTCTTGGAGAGAGAGTAGTTTTTGCGATTTCCTGCAATAGAGTTGTATGACAGACTGTGTTAAAAGTTTTTGATAAGTCGAACGCTACGAGGATCGTTCTCTCACAGGGTGGCTTATGGTTAGGGCCACGAACTTTCCGGGCATTTATGACGTTAAGTGCTGTGGTGGTATTGTGGTCTTTTCGAAAGCCATGTTGGTGGTTTGCTAAGCTTAGGTGGTGAGGAAGGTCGGGTGTAGCAAGCCCTCAAGTGTCTTTACTACTCGGGAGAGGAGAGTTAACGGATGATAGGACTGCCCTTTGTTGTCGACTTTCCCAGGTTTCAGTAGTGGGTTCACTTTTCTGACTTTCCACACATCGGATATTTGAATAGTGCTTAGCGACAAGTTAAGAAGCTTGGTGAGACAACCTGCTCCCGCTGAGTCTACATGCTTTAGCATCAGCTTGTTGGTTCCATCAGGGCCAATCGATTTCGAGGAACCACCTTATCGATGAAAGTAAGTGGTGCGCAGTCTTTTGGCATTTTGCGCAGCCGTCGGGTAACATATCGTTTGGTTTTGTCTAGCAAAGGGTGCGGTGTAAATTGCCTGCTAAATTAGCTGCGCACTTTTTCGGGGCCGAAGAGGCATAACCATTGAATTGAATTTCAACTCGATCAAAGCCTCGCCAGTAGTTCAAAGTTTCCTCATACCAGTGAAGAGGTTGCACGACTTCAAGTGTTTTATCTATTTTGTTCGCTTGTATTACTTTACCATTTGCCGAATCTCCAAATTGAGAACCCATATTCGGAGATCACAGAGAAGGCAATCTCAGTCGCTTTTAACTAAGTTAAGAAAAATTGGATTATTCATATAAATGCTTGTGTCGGTAAGGAGTCAAGAGCCTATTTTGAAGGCAGTAATAAATATTTGTGTGACAATGGTGTTTTTTTGCGTGTATAATTTCATCTGATGGTATATCGCGAGAAACTGTCCCAAGTCTTCAGTATTTTTTATGGTTTTTGACGAATAATTAGTTCTAAACACATATTTGTTCAAAAAGCAGTGTAACCATACAAGTATGAAGCAGGCAGAGAAGTCATATCGTATGTGTATGTATATTATATGTCATAGTCATATTTCACTGCCACTCGAATACAATCAACCATTGTTACTAACCAAGCAATTTCTGACAGCTCATTAGTCATTCTCGGCTAATCACAATATCTCAATTAGTTCAAAATTTAACTGATTGTAGTCAAATTTGGCACACTCTATGCACGTAATTATGATTACAAACCATTGATTAAACATCAACGAAGTTGTTGTTATTACCAGGTATTGAAAATACAAGCGATATTTACCTGAGCTGTGCTGAAATTACGTAATAATGCAATTTACAGTTACTATCCTTGTATATATAGGCGCATAATCTTGTATTTGTACACGATACAAAGGCATATATACATGCGTGTGCAAATATTTAGCCACTTATACATACATACATATGTACATACATACATACATATGTGGGTAAGCATGCAATTTTGTGGAACTCATTATTATTATTAATGTTGATGGAAATTTCGATTCACTTTTTGTTGACTGCAGTTGTTATTGTTGTTTTATGCGCTTATTATACATATATATTGATTTTACTTACGCAGATTAATTTTAAGATATTTATGGTAAATATACTATATGATATTGCAGTGGGCGGAACTATGCACTTACCTAGAAAGAGTAAAAAGAAAACAGGAAATTATTTTTTTATTTATATTTATATGTGTACTTAAATGTTTATACATATAAATGAAGTAATAAATTTTCCGAATTTCGCTGCCCTTTTATTTTCAATTTAATTTTTAATAAACAGCCCAGCCCTTCGTGCCGCTCCCAATTCCGCTACCATTTATTTGTAATGACTTTATTTATTTATTTAATTATTTTATTTATTTTTCTTTCGATATATTTGCGTTCGCCATTTTTTCTCGTTATGCTCACATATATTTTTCATGCGATAAGCATTAATAATTTTGCGAGCGAAACACTGACGCGCGCCCTTTTCCGGTGTGACTTCTGCTGAAGCCATAGACAGCTGCTCAAATTTACACACATATATGTATACATATACCTACATACGTATGTATAAGGTGAAGCGCAGAGACATGCACAATATTGCTGATACACACATGCAACCAAATGCACATATTTATTTCAACCCAATCAAACGGAAGTAAGGTTGAACTGTTTAAAAAATCAATAATGCAGGTAAATTACCTTACTACATGCAGCAGAAGGTTATACCTTGTAACACCTTGTGCCACATTGTACCCGCATGTGGCATGCAAAATATACTTATCTATGGCTGTGTATATATGGCAAATTTGCAAACTTGTTTTCATGGCATTCTAAATGCAGGCATCTATGGTGTACTTTGGTATGGGGTATTGCTAACCAATTACCGAATATATTGCAAATAGTAGACTGTCAAATTTGAGACTTGCCATTTGTTATTGTTGTTGTAGTGGTAAAGATTATTTTCCAACCATTTTTAAAGAAATCTATCTTGTTGACCAATATAAAAATTATAGTTAGAGGCCTGCTTCTGAAATTTGACGGTAAAAATATTTGCCGCAGTCTACCTTTGGGTGCATGAGTGTAGAATTTTTGAGAAATGTTATATAAGTAGTGTTTTTATTCCTCCCAAAAATCTTGTTTTTATTCTGCTCTATGTCCGTTCTGTCAAAGTTAAGTGTTCTTTTCTCAGAATGTTGCTAATCAGAAAAAATTGCATCATTTTACCACTCAAGAGTGAGAGTTGGCTAGGCGATGTTGTGATTCCAGCCTTCTTCGGGTATACAATTACATTGTCCGTACAATGACCGAGAGTTGGAAAAAACCAAGGAAAGTTCAATTTTATCCAAAATAGTGGTAATTTTTTGCCTTTTCAAAATTCGATTTTTGATCAGATCAAAAAACTGGTAGGTAATTGTATGGAGAACTACATACAAAACATGCAAAAAAAATAATAGTGACCGGATCATATATCCACGACGAATCATTGGCGCAAATTCGAAAACGGTTGTTTCGAGAGAACGCTCTTAAAAATAGGATATATGAGCGTATTGAACTGAGTGGTTACATTTTACTATATTTTTACTAAATTTTAGTATGTTATTTTGAAAAGTAAGGACTATCCAAATATTTAGAAAAAATATTATGCAATCGAAGCCTTATAGTACAACTAGCTAATTCCGTTCCGTCATTCTTTAGTTGCCGCCCGTAGCGAACAAAATTAGTCAAAAGTTGAGCCCGTAGTAGCAACGTAGAAATCAGCTGTTCTTTTTTGTTTTCATTTGAACAATGCAGCCATTACTCAATACGCATATATAGTTTTGTACACATCAAACTATTCAATTATAATTTTTCATAATATAAAGTATCAAAACTGAAATCAAGCTATTAAAAATAGTTTATATGTGACCTGATCTACGAAAAGGGAGCTAACGTGCGAAAAAAAAATGATTTTTTGACACCTAAGCCCCCTTTCCGTAGACCAGGTTACATATATTTACAAATAATAGCATTCGACTCTCATTTTGAGTTAGTTGAAGAAAATTTCAAATATATTTAAGACAATTTTTTATAATTACTGCAGTATATCGAGACTGACAACACTGCTTTGTAAGAGAGCAATCAGCTGACTCGTTTCTACGGGAAAAATTCAATTCGTGGGAAATTCTACGGTAGCATACGGTAGAATCGGTGTTGACTACTCATTTATATTGCGCTCCAATAGATAGGTCGTATCAGCTGACAGCGGGCTGCGGTTTTGCGGTGTTCGCCAGTTAAGCTATTACACCAGCAAGAAAGACATCGATGGGAGCCTGATCTGAAAGACATAGTTGATGCGAAAGCAGTTCGAAGTAATTTCTGTATTGTTTTGATTGATTTTTGACCTTTTTTTTTGTTTTTGTTTTTTTTGCTTAGATTGAATTATTACTACGGCACCTACTTTGTCTTGAGGTTACCTGTGTTCAAAAATGTATGAGCTTGCACATTTCTTTGCTTTATTAAGCCATTAGCTCTCTCTTTTATCTTATTATTTTAGTATTATGACTGTCATAAGAAATAATTTAATACATTTCTTGATGTTGTCATTCGCAAAAGCTGCTTTTGTACCTTTTTGACTAGGTTATAGAATTTTGAAATAACCATTTATTACATTTCACTGATTGTTGAAAGCATAATCTTGTGTGTTTATAAAACTCACTGGTAAATAATGAAATCGAAAACTACAGCTTCCGACTACGAGCGCTAATTTTTGGCGTCAAAGTCTTGTCTAAGCACCGCTTAAGTGTTGAAAACTAACATGCTATTTGAAAAAAGTAATAGAAAATGAAGCTGCAGATAACTTTTTCAGCATATTTTTAGTTTTTTGAACATTTTTGTTTTACGACAAGCGACGCTTAACTCATGTTGTTATCGTATAACGGTGACGCGAAACTTTTACTACCGTGTTTCACAACAACATAGTTGGCGTGAATAACTAACCGGCACGAGCTGTCATTTTATGACGTCCCATTAGCTGTGCACATAGAATGTGGGCGGACATTTGGCGAACATGTGGCACAGCTCGTCAGGAGTAGAAGTGCATAAAATATGAAAAATAAAAAGTGTAGATGTAGTTTTTCTGATAAACACAAATTTGTTATAAGGTAAAGGGGTTTTTCAATAGCAACGCTACAAAAGTATACCAATAGGGACAGCAAACGACGCCATATTTCTTCCGCTCTTTTGACATTTCTTTTCAGTAAGGTTTGCCATTTTATCATGGAAAAATATACGATCCAACAACGTGTCGAAATTATTAAAATTTACTACCGAAATTTGGAGTCAGGGCCTTAACTTTAAGACCGGATTTTTCAATAAGAATTTTCAGAGACGTTTTAAATCTAGCTAGAGATTATCTATATAGAGATTATTAAATCTTTTCTTTGAACTTTTATATTTTGAAAGTTTTTATACGTTTTTTATGACCTTTAGGGACTTTGCTCCCACAACAAAGTAGTCTTTATAGTTTTTGAAACTTTTCGGGTTGCAAATATTTGTTCGAATAATTTGCGAGTTCATTGTCAATAGTTAAAGTTAAGTGATTTCCGTAGTAATGTGGGAACTGATCAAATTTGAATTATACTGATGTTAGTCGTCCATCCAAATCCTCTAATGACGATACCATCGAAAACGATGAAGAACTCAAAATCTCTTATGGATGGACTTAAGACATTTTGGTTAGTGTTTCGGGTATGAAGCGTGTCAATGTTAGAACCATATCAAAAAACCTGAGATGATGACAATACAATTTATGAAACGTTGGTCGAAAAAATGGAAAATATTGTTTCAATATATATTTCATACCAAAACTCGTTCTATTCTAAATCTTTTAAATCTGCTTCATGCGCATAAAGCTACTTAGGGTTGACAATGAAAACAAAAACCGTTCCAGGGGAGGCATACTACGTTTTCCAATTACTTTTTCCCTTCCCTGCTGACTCGTAAAGCATTAAGCGCTTTCTTAGAAGCTTAACGCCTTCAAGCAAGAAGCAAAGCTGGTTAAAGCAAGTCAATATGGGCATTGTTTTGTTGAATTCCACTCACATAACGTATGCACGATTTAATTACCTTTTGAACCCCCATCAGCTGTGGCCACCCTTAAGTAAATACAAACAACCATACGAATGCCATTTACTCATGCGACGCCACACTGCGTCACTAACTTTGGTCATTTCCATGCTCCGCCTTCGGTAAATACGCGCTAGCAAACTAATGACCACTAACATTTAGTGTGGTATAGCATAGTGGCGTTGAGGACAAGGGTCAATCGACCAGCTTGAGTCAAGCCAAGCTAATTTAATATCCTCCCACCCTACAGGCATTACGCTACCACACACACACGGACTTAACAATCAACAATTTCTTTGTTTATAATGTGCAATCAGCCCCTTGAGTCGATTTGTTGATTTTTGCCACCACTACATGCGCACACTTATGGAAGGTTATATGTATGTATGTGATACTTTTGTTAAGAAGCCTACTGTTAGGCGTAGTGTGGGGGATATCGTTATTACTAGTATCGACAAGTATCGAGTTTCAACAATCGGTATTTCGGATTTGGCAATTTAATTATTTTTGTGATACATAAGCTTTTATTATAACATTCGGAAAAATTATGATTATGCTTTTGCAATTTTCGAATTTCGAAATTTCGGGACTAAAATTTTGTACGGAATTCAATACACATTTAACTGCTGGCAATTCAAGGATGTGTGTTTCATTAAAATATTTCGAGCTCACATTCGGTATTAGTTTTTTTCGACAAATCCCGAAATTTCGTTATTCTGAATTTTTTTTTGGAATTGAAAGCATATTTAACTGCTGGCAGTTCAAGGATTATAACATTCCAAAATACATGTGACGCGACTATTGTATTTTCCAAATCCCGAAATTCATTTTTAACTGCTGACGAATAAGGGATATGTATGTGTTTTATTAAAATATTTCCACAACTAATAACATTCCGGGATTAAATTGTTTTTTAATTTCAAATTATTGACTTTTTCAGTTTTCAATCCCGAAACGGAATCCTGAAATTTTTTCGGGATTATATGCATATTTAACTGCTGGCAGGCCAAGTATTATAATATTTCGAAAATTACACTCGACGTCAATGTTATATTTTCCAAATCCTGCAATTCTCGGACTACATTTTTTCGGGAATGTATATATAAAAAGGATATGTGTTTTATTAAAATATTTCCAACTAATCCCATCTGGGATTACATTTTTTTAAATTTTAAATCATTGATTCTTCAGTTTTCAAATCCCGAATTTTCGGGATTCAGAATTTTTTTTCGGGATTGAACACGTATTTAATTGCTGGCAGATCAAGGATTATAACATTCCGAAAAATCCATGTAGCGCCGCTGTTGTATTTTCCAAATCCCGAAATTCCGGGATTGCATACATATTTAAGTGTTTGCAAATTTTCGACTTTTTCAGTTTAAAAATCCCGAAATTTCGGGTTTAAAAAATTTTGGAGATTGAATATAAACTTAACTGTCCTAAGTGAATAATACGGTATTTTTATTTTTTCGGGATTTAACACAAATGTCCCTGCCGTTATTGCAAAATACAACTATCCCACCCATTTTTCTGTTTGTTTGACTACTTTGGCACGCATTAATTAGCTTGTTGTTGCCGGCATGCAATGCATAAAGTTCTACTATCAACGGTTAACATAAACCACTCTATTCTCGCTTACCACCTCTAGTGCTATTTTACGCTTAGCAATGTTTAAGAAAATTGCCGCTGCTTTGGCTCGATTTTTCGCCAGAGTGAGTTGTTGGAGGCGAAGCCCACCGAGTTAATAATACGCGCAACCCTTAAGCAGTTGCTTTTGCACTCTTCCTTGTGCGCGTTCGTCAATTCGTCAATAATCGATATTTATTTAACCTCCTATTTTACGTTTTATTTGTTATTGCTTGCCGCAAGTGCGTACGTGGTATTAATTATAAATTGGCAAATTTTATAGCTTGCGTGCTATAATTTACCGTTGTCGTTGCCGTTGTCCTTCTTCTTTATATTTGACTTAATTGCTTAGTGTGTAGTATACGTGAGATAGATTTTGTAAAGCCTTGAAAGGCTTCCGACCAGAACTGTGTACAGAATAATGTCCACGTCAAGAATAATAACTAAATAAAATCACAGATAGAACACAGAATCATGAAACATTAGAACGAATACCACTTCTTGTACGTCAGCTGGAATGGGTCTCAAGGAATATCAAACTCCCTCTCCACTAGTCACAACTACTCTTTTGGGTAAGACTTCGTTGTTAGGCTGTATGATTTGCCTCGGGAGAGAGATTAGAGGTCGTATATGTGGTGGGAATTCAAGTAAATGGTCGTTGTTTTTTGTTTTACGAAGGAGTTGAGTTGAGAATAGCTCAAAAAACAGTTCAAAAAAGGTACAACCTCTATGAAGACAGTAGAAAATATTGACAGAACTGCTAATCAGCACTCGCTGTTATTGAAAATGTAATGAAAGACAAATGAGAAGAGAGAGAGGCAAATAGAGATCGGTTGAGAGACAAGTATAGGTATATAGAGAGAGTATCTTAAAGGGGGAAAAAGGTAGAGAAAGAAGATGATAAATACGTAGAGAGACAAAGAGATATTGTGAGAGAGAGAGATAGAAAGTGAAATTGCAAGAGAAGAAGAAAGTGGTATAAACATTTTTCAACCTCAATGAGCCCTTATTCTATAACTGAAAAACTGTAAAAACACAAAATAAAAAGGAAAGTACTACTCAACCTACAGAAATAGTAATGTAAAGCAATCCGTCATAAAGTTGATCAAATAATATGAATGATTGATTTACTGAAACGAAAATAACTCTTTAAGGCTAAGATAAGGATGATTGTCTCGAATATTGATTGCGACAAACTATGAATTTTAAGAATACATGTAATTACAGAGGAGCCAATGTGGACATGTTGAGGCCAAGTTTTGTTCGAAATGATCCCAACACAATCCTTTCTGAATGTAGGTGGAGATTTACTAACATATTTTGGAAAGCTTTGAGACTCAGGATAACAAAGCGTTTTCAAGTTCCCATAAATTGTTAGAGAATCTCAGATAAATATATTTCATCGGGTATAATGTATTGGAAATGTTGGTCAAGGAAATATATTTATATTATATACTTTTCATTTTGAAGACCCATGAATTTTTTCGGGTAAATATCTGGTGTCATCTTAGGTAAATCTCTAGTATAATTTCAACATCATATTCTTGCTATTTTGAAGAATTTCAATTTAAAACCCATGCATTTCTAACATATGCCTTACGAACAGGGAAGTAAAGATATATTCGCTTGAATTCTTGACTCTTTAACTCTATGAAAATGTAGTCTTCTTTAAGACCGTGATAAAATAAGAACTGCTTCATCTTGTTAAGCACTTAGGCGCCCACTTAAAGTTCATAATTATCATACTTCCTTATAAGCACACGCTCGCGTTTACCGGCGACTAGTTCACTGGGTTGAATGCCAACGAAGGCACCGAGTAGCATCACCGCACCTTCATTACCGCCATAAAAGCCTGAAGCAAGCTAAAGAAGGTATTTGTGTCTACACATCGACAAAGGAGCATGTGGCAAGGTGAAAATATCCCTTATATGCGCACATGTGTGGCTCTTTCGCTTTGAAGTTCTTTTAATTTTTTCCTAACATTTCCTTTTTTGCCCCTTTGTTTTTTAATTAAAACCCGCTTTTCTTGCAAGAATGGCAAAAGAGGCGAAACAAAGTAACACTAACACGGATACTACATAAATAACAGTACTACAATGCGCAATGTCTACTAATATCGCAAAAGTGTGGCAATGAAGGAGGAAAGATTTTAAACACGGACGCGTGTGTGTGTGTGTCAGCTAAGCGCAGAGTTGAAATAAAAGTAACTGTGTAACTTTTTCATTTACTTCTTCGTTTTTTTTTGCAACATTTTGTGATTTGCTTTTATTATTGTTGTTGTTTGATGTGCTATTTTATACACATTTGTGTTGCTGGATCACTCTAACTCTGCTGGTAGACTCTAGACTCGCGTGTCCCAGTACTCTCGGCCAGCATGCGCACCTTTGCGTTGCCAACTGCATATAAAAAAAAAAAAAAAGGAATAATGGCGCTTATTGTGCTTTGTTCGGCGCATTAGTGTGTTCTGTTACATTTTTTTTTTTTTTTTCTTTTTCGCTTTGACTGCCGGTAGAGCTCAGCACATTTATTACTTTGTGCTTTACTGTTGGTATTTTCTTTTTCGAAATGCCAGAGGCGCTAAGCAACAGTAAACACGAGCGAAAAAGTTATTATTAAAACAATGGTGCCACCACTGTCGATATTACCTTCATTGGCAGCCGCACTTCGACGTAAGAAGCGACTTTGTTGGTTTAAAAAATGATTAAATAGAAGATGTGCCTTAAGAGAATACAGGAAGGTAGCTTAAATAGATATTATTGTGACTAGTTTGAAATGAAAGAAAAGTTATTAGATTTCAAAAGATATTCCTTAGAGTGAAATAAGTGTATGTATATTCACGCAATTTTTGTAGTTAATTTTGTGATCTACAATTTTCAACTTAACTCATTTTCTGATACAACTTAGCTCTTTAAAAAGGTAAAGGCTACGCGCAATCTATCGGCCAGATGTGTCTTGGGAAGTTGGACAGCAGTGAGATGTGTTGCCAGACGCAAGAAACTTCACTTATACTGGGTGCTAGGCCACAAAGGCATCGACTGCAATGCGCTAGTGGACAAGATTGCCAAGAATGGTTTACGGCTAACAACCGAAAACAAAGAATTTCTTGGCGAGTATTTTATGTCTACAGAGTCTTTTTCATATACCAACTGGATAGTAGTATAAGATGTTAAGAAACACTGGGAAACCCATGCATTGTCTATGCGAGATCTGGACTGAAGCATGGTAAAGAAAATCAAAACCGGCTGGATAAGCAATCTGGATGCAAAACTGCAAAAGTCAAATTTATATTGGCACTCGATAGAAGATGCTGTAGGCATATGATCAGAAAACTAACTGGTCACGGTCTGGTGGCGAAACACGCCCTCAGTATGGGGCTGACAGATCCAGAAGACTGTAGGATATGTCTAGAGCAAGGCACCAGGGAAACAATGAGTATCCCTTGCGCACCAGTCTTGCATTGGCAAGACTATGATGTTAGCATCTGCGGTCCCCACGGTATGATACACTGGAGGAGGTATCGACGGTGAGGCCACAAAGTATGTTATAGTTCGCGTCAAGCGCAGGCATCCTAAAAGATGAGTACTCCTCTTGCACCTAATAACTGAACTCCATCTGGTATTGCAAAGGACCAAAACTAGAATATGAATCGTGGCTTATTGGTCTCCACCAACAAAACATAATCTAACCTAGCTTGTTTAAAATCGCTAAAATAATGTTTTTCTTTGAATTCCAGTATTTTTTCTACAAATTAGAGTTTTACAGTAACTTAAAATATTCTTTTCGTCAAAAATTGGAATTAAATCGCCAACATTTTTTCGTGATTATTTTCTGCAACTTTTGACGTGTTGGTTGAGTTCAGCAATAATGCATGGATAAACTTAATTAAATTTTTGGCGCTGAAGCTTTATCAAGAACTATTGTTCTTAGAGTAGCAACACAAATCGTGAAAAGTAATTTCTACTGCTTATCATCTTCTTCTGGAAGAAGTACTAGAGTGCTTATGATAAATATATAAGAAAAGACCATTAGGAACTATTTAAATAAGGCCAGGTACGGAAAGATGCATGAGCAGCACAAATTAGCCTCATGGACTGAATTTCAATAAATCTATTTTTGAAGCGGATGGTTACTAGTGATGAAAAATAGTTCAATTACAAAGACTGCAAGCACAAACAGTCATGGTCGAATAACGTGTAACCGGCTCAATCGAACGCCAAGCCAAGATTCATACTGATTAAAGTTTTATTATACATTTTGTGACGTTTACAGTAATCATCATCAAATGTGTTACTACGGCGAGGTATTGTGTGTCAGTAGGACAATCTCGAAGCCATTGCCCAAAAATGGTTAGCTTGGGCTAATAAAAGAGGAACTGTGATTCAGTAGGACAACGTCAGGCCACACAAATCGATAGTGAAACACAAGAAACCACGGAAGCCTAAATATGAGGTTCCTATGCATCTTATAGTACGGCGTTAAAAATAATTGATTATTACCAGAACAGTTCCTGTTTAGAGCAAATGATTTTGGTAGTTAAAAATTCGCCTCAAGTGAACCTTGTGAAAACCGACTGTCCCAGTTTTTCACAACGCCACTTCCCTGAGTTTCAATGAGCGTGACATTAAGAAAATGCTATTAAAATAGCAAAAGCTCATCGAACCAAGTGGTGCAAATTTAACCTAAGATCGATTCATGCTATATACAATAGGGTGATTCAAAAAAATTTTTTTTTTTCGATTGGTACTCGGAAAAATAAGTTCCTAGACACCTCTAAGAAAGCCTCTCCAAATATGAGTTTTTAATTGTAACGGGAAGGTCCTCCTACATACAATTTTCTGTTTTTTCTTATTATCAGATAGAAAAATTTATATCTCGCTTCCAACTACTAGAAAAAAATATCTTGTTCCTTAGATTTTGTAGGAAATTGAATGCTCTAAAAAAGGTCTCCTATGATTTTTTCGTAAACCCAACCGTTTAAAAGATATTAATAATTAAAGTTTGATTATTTTTGGGAGAATTTTTTATTTCTTATGAATTTTATAACTCAATGAAAAAAATTATTATGAATGATGAACCTAAAAAAAAGAATTTTTTTTGAATCACCCTAATATACAACCTTCATATTTGTGCAAATACCAATTGTTTTTTTAACTAAACCTTATATTACTACTTCCTTCAACATAGCTATATTATATCATACCTCTCCCATGACAACGCTTAAGAAAAGCTTAGGTGTAAAGTTCAAATGTACGTGAGTATCTGCATTTCTAGAGAGCACCTTCTCAAACCAAATCCCAGCACAATATTCAACTTTAATTGCATGAACTGGCAGTTTTCAATGTGAATAATCCGAACAATCCATTTAATAAAAATCTTAAAATAGTCTGTCACTCAATGGCAAGCACGGCCTCTGCCCGACCATATACTTCTTTGCTTTTAAATTGAAGTGAGAATTAAAGTGATAAAATTGCACTTTTGTCTTGGGCTTTCGAGTGCATTAAACACAAGTGCACACTTGACTATATTCCGCACACAACTGCTGTGCTGCTGTGAGCGGATTAAAGACGAGCCACAACAACAAAATGGGTGACCGCAAATATGCACACATACAAACTTATAGTATTAAATACACATATACCAACAGAGATGTGAGTTTTTATGACACTTTCAAGTGTTATGCGCACACATGTAATTATGTGTGAAAATAAAACCGTAAAGATATGTGTACATACATACATATAAGACTTATGCTAATGCTTGCATTTTTGTGGGAGTGTGTTTTTTAGGGTGTCCGTTTTTTCGAAGTTGATTTTTTTGTGGATTGCCCATAATAATTGAGCATATTACGTAAGCAAGTTCTTTATTTTTAATTTAAAACAAGTCTATCCTGTTTTTTACATTTTACCATATATTTTATGTGGAATTTTTTGATCTTTTTTATCTGTAAGCAAAATAATATTACTATTTTTGAAAATTAATATTCGAACACGAAATCTTCAGCTTTACAAAAATGGTCTTAATGATTTTTTTCATAAAATTACTCTTTTAAAATTTATATGCAGTTACACGTCAGATGTACTGTACTCATACATTAGTACACCATGTCGTATGAGTAACACAGCATGTGTAAATCACTTATAGTTATGAATGCTCAGTTCATTTGATGCCTAACTTTAACTGCGTATAACTTTGAAAGGAGTGGTCTCATTAAAAAATTCATTAAGATATTTTTTGTAGAGTGTTAAATTTTGTATTCGAATAAAAATAAAACAATCCGGAAAAAACAAAAATAAAAAAAATTTCCATACACAAACTTGATTTTGATCAATCAGTTTGTATGGCAGCTATATGCTATAAAAGTCCGATCTAAACCGTTTCGTAGGGGATTGTACCGTTGCCTTGGAAAATAAGCTACGCTAAATTTCACGAAGATATTTCGTCAAATAAAAAAGTTTTCCATACAAAAACTTGATTTTGATCTATCATTTTGTATGGCAGCTATATGCTATAATAATCCGATCTAAACCGTTTCGTCGGAGATTGTACCGTTGCCTTGGAAAATAAGCTACGCTAAATTTTACGAAGATATTTCGTCAAATAAAAAAGTTTTCCATACAAAAACTTGATTTTGATCTATCAGTTTGTATGGCAGCTATAAGCTATAGTAATCCGATCTAAACCGTTTCGTCGGAGATTGTACCGTTGCCTTGGAAAATAAGCTACGCTAAATTTCACGAAGATATTTCGTCAAATAAAAAAGTTTTCCATACAAAAACTTGATTTTGATCTATCAGTTTGTATGGCAGCTATAAGCTATAGTAATCCGATCTAAACCGTTTCATCGGAGATTGTACCGTTGCCTTGGAAAAGAAGCCACGCTAAATTTCACGAAGGTATTTCGTCAAATAAAAAAGTTTTCCATACAAAAACTTGATTTTGATTGGTCAGTTTGTTCGACAGCTATATGTAATAGTGGTCCGATCTGAAAATTTTTTTCGAAGATTGTAACGTTGCCTTGGAAAATAAGTCATGCAAAATTTCGTGAAGATAACTAGTCAAATAAGAAAGTTTTCCATACAAGAAATTGATTTTGATCGGTCAGTTTGTACGGCAGCTATATGCTATACTTGTTCGATCCGAACCATTTCTTTGGAGGTTGTACCGTTGCTTTGAAAAATAAGCCATGCTAAATTTCACGAAGATATTTCGTCAAATAAAAAAGTTTTCCATACAAAAACTTGATTTCGATCGGTCAGTTTGTATGGCAGCTATATGTTATAGTGGTCCGATCTACACCATTTATTCAGAGATTGAATCGTTGTCTTGGAAAATAACCCACGTTAAATTTCATGAAGACATCTAGTCAAATAAAAAAATTTTTCATATAGAAACTTGATTTTGATCTATCAGTTTGTATGGCAGCTATATGCCATGTTGATCCGATCTAAATCGTTTATTCAGAGATTGCACATTTGTCTTGAACAATAATCCAAGCCAAATTCTTGGGTTTCAAAATGAACTTGGAAAATATCGCAAACCCTAGTGTATTTCAACTCTAGCCATTATCTGTATAAAATGGTAAAAGTGTATTCCTGCTGCTGGCAACATTACGCTTTTGTCATTTAAACTATTAGGAATAACGGTATATACTATTTTATTGTTGTGGCTGTTGGCTTATACTATTGTTGTAGCGTTGAACTTTATCTGCAAGTGACACATAAAACACTCTTTGCCGCAAGTTAGCAGTTGGTAGTCAACATCAAGTATGATTTCACTTGTAGACAAACTGTTAATGTACATATGTATGAAAGCCTGTGCATGTGTGTGTGTGCGCTTACTTACATATAAGCGAAAACCGTATTGATGTCGCACACAAGCAGGTCAACAACAGCAGCGAGTGGAGTGGGAGTGAGCAAAGCACGAATGCAGCAAAAGCGAGGGCGTCAGCAAATATACAGATTTTTTCGGTGTCAGTGGAATGCAGCAGCAAGTGCATACGCTTGAATTCACCGATCTTTGTCAACAGCATAGCCACAAGAAACGACCGCCAATGCGCTCGACCTCTGCCAACAACCGACCACCCCAGCACCTAGTTATGCATGAATACCTTACTTACGACCAATCAGCCAACTGGCAGACCACAGGATTTTGGGATGCTCGCACAAAGAATTGAAAGCGCATACTTATGCATAGAGACACACATATATTTTGTAGTATGTAGTTGTAAATGTGCTGATAATCACGCGTGCGGACATGAGTAGACACACTTGTGCGTGCACTTTTGTGCAACGGTGTCAGAAAGGACACTTTGAGGTCAAACAAAAGACAAATTATCAATTGCAGATTGGATACCGATATGCGCTGATACGAAAACGAAGTTGGCATACTTTAAAGAGTTCAAATTTTGGGCTGATTATTGATGATACACCAGGAGATGTCGAACCCAATTCCCCAATTGATGATTGATGACGAGGGCAAAGGCGATTAAGCACCCACGACACTATTCTATCTTGAAAAGTGCAACAACAATGTCGGTCTGGAAATCCAATGCAGGATAACTCTTGCCAATAGGTGCTACTTCGGACTGAGTAGATAAAGACCAAACTCTATAAGTCCCTTATTATTCTCGTCCTGCTCTGTGGTGCAAAGGCATCGACGATGACAAGTTCTGATGAGCCAACGTTAAGCGTTTTTGAGTGAAAGGTTCTATACCGCAGTCGGTGAAACGATGATCTGTACGAGATTTACGACGACAATGACATAGTTCAGCGAATTAAGAGACGAGAGGCTACGAATGGATACAAATATTCCAGCTCTAAAAGTATTCAACGCAGTACCCGCAAGGGGAAGCAGAGGAATAGGAAGACCTCCACTTCGTTGGAAAGACCAGGTGGAGAAGAACCTGGCTTCGTTGGGAAGTTTCAATCGATGCCAAGCAGCGAAAAAGGAGAACGACTGGCGCGTTGTTGTAAAGTCGGCCATAACCGCGAAAGCGGTGAAGAAGAATGTAAATAAGAGTTGCTTTCAGGTTTTTGAGGCTTAAAAGATCATTGGAAAAATGAAGATTCGGTCGAAATTCGGCTAATTCTAACACAAAAGTAGCGTAGTTCACTGGGAATAGAAATGGAATTTCAGAGGTAGTTGTGCAGGATCGTGAGGAAGACGAATGAAGATTTAACATTGTGCTTCGCTTCACTAAAAAGTAAATGAGACTACATTTTGCAAAGCGAATTTAGTAGAGAGTTCTATACTGATAGAACTGGAGTCGTTGGGAGACAAGTAAAAATAATATAAAATCAAAGTGAATTTGAGACATTGATGAGGAATGAATCTTATTTTTTGATTTCAAAAATGCCACCTTATTACCATATTAAAAAATAAATACTTTTACCTAAAGCCTTAATGTCCAAAAGCATATCACAGCACAAACTTATAACGAACGCGATTATGAAAAATCCCCTCGCTGCGAAAACCAACAGGAGAACAATGGAAAAAAATTAGCCGTCATGTTGTCAACACACTTAACGTTATTTGCAATGCGTCAATGCATGATTTTATGAAATGTCAACCACTAGACGCAGCAATCTGCTGCCAGACAAAACAACCAAGTGCTGCAACATTGTTGCACATTTTGCTAGCACTTCCGCTTTCCGCTGTGATAAACATTAAAATGGCGGCATTAATGCGGCATCCGTACAAAAACAAACGCAACAACAAGCGCGTGCATGAAATAGCAACAACTAAACAGTTAGATTGTAGTCTGTAGCCTACAGCAAGGCGCTGCGAGAGCAGCTGGTGCATTTATGGTTACATTTAACAGCAATGTCGGCGCATCCGCATCCGGTTTAGAAGACACTCGTACTCAAGCGCATACATATGTATATATACAGTGTGCGACAAAACTAAAGCACGGAATCTACCTTGTCGGTATTTAACTGAATAAAATCATAAAGTAGGTATTAAATGATTTTATTTTTATTTTTATAACTAGTTCATTCATTCTTCTTCTTGAATTACTAAAAATTAAACAAATTAACTTATTAAAACAAAATATATAATACCACATATGAAGAACTCCAAAAATCTGGTGCGACAAAACTAAAGCACATAACTAAGAATTCACATTAATTGCACATTAATTTTTTGTTTAACGGTTTTTCATGATCAGAAAATGTTGAGTATGTGTAGTTATGAGCTAAATAGAAAAATATTAGTGCATATTCAGTTTCAATTCGTTATTCAATGCGGTTGGTTGTATATTAAAGTAAAGGGTATATTAATGGCTCAAAATAAGTATTCTTGCATTTTAGAGAAAAAATTGTTAAGGATTTTAAGAAAAGAGAATCGGTTATGACTATTGCAAAAAAGGTTGGAGTAAATCACATTTTGTTTCCCGAATATTAAGCCGATTTCGCAAATCAGGCTCTTTAGTTACAATGTATAGTGGTGAAAGGCCGAGGAAAACAACCGAACCAGAAGAGAAGGCAGTCATTCGGGCAATAAAAAATTACCCGTTTATGTCTGCAACATCAACTGTAAGACAAATACGGTTAAATATATTACAGAGATCCATACAACGTTGAGCTGTCCATGGGGGATTTTCATGCTACCTGTAGCAAGTTAGTGCAAAAAAGCCGTATTATTTATTTAAAGAACAGACTGGCGCTACTGAAATTTTGCGAAGATGCACATCAATTGGACGATTACAAAATGGCGAACTGTACTTTTTTCTGACAAATCGAAGTTTAATATAAAAGATTCAGATGGGTTGAAGCTGATAGGCAAAACGAAAGCACAACGCCTAAATTCACGTTAAATAACAGGCACACAGAAACACCGTGGAGGTAATGTGCTAGTGTGCTGTTATGTTTCAGCGCATGGAATAGGACCAATTCGTCACATAAATAGTATAATGGACAAATTTAAGTATAAAAATATTTTTTGGAATATTTTGCTGTGGCATGCTGCAGAAGAAATGCCTTTAAATAGGAGTTATCAACATGACAACGACCAGAAACCCGCTGCTATTTGTGTAAAATAGTGGTTTGATGTAAACAGTATTGAAGTTTTGAAGGGACCCGCCCAATCACCAGATCTCAATCCTATAGAGAACCAATGGAAAACTGTAGATCGAAAAATCATACCTGAGATTTGTAAAAATAGGGCCGCTTTATTCATACAATTTAAGGAATCATGGAAAAGCTTTTCCTGGGACAATTTAAATAAATTAATTGGGTCCATGCCTCGTCAATGTGTAGCTGTATTAAAAAATTAGGGATACGCAACCAAATATTGAAAGACATAAATTGTTCAATCATAAAACTATTTCGTGCTTTAGTTTTGTCGCACCAGATTTTTGGAAATTTTCATTTGTGGAATTTTATATATTTTTTTAATAAGTTAATTTCTTTAATTTTTACTAGTTCAAGAAGAAGAATGAATGAACTAATTATAAAAATAAAAATAAAATCATTTAATACCTACTTTATGATTTTATTCAGTTAAATACCGGCAAGGTAAATTCCGTGCTTTAGTTTTGTCGCACACTGTATATACAGAGGTGGATATGCATAATAATAACAACAAATTGCGACTTTGTTGCCATGCGTTGCAACACAAATATGTAGCAACGTTGCTTGGTTACTGCTTGTGCTACTAACTGTGTATTTGTATGTATGTGTATATGTGTTCGGTATTAGTCGTCAGCGTGTTGCCATAACTTTTTGTTGCATTTGACGCGCATACATTGTCCTGTTAATGAGGTTGCTTGTTTCTGCTCATATTGCAACTATTTGTTATGCTGTTGTTGTTGTTTACGAGGAGACTCGAACGGAAATATTTATGCAGGGTAGCGTATCCACTGGTGGCTAGCATAAATATGCACAGTGCACTTTTCTAATGCTTTATATACACACACACGTATACAAATACGGACAGTTGAAGAGAGGGTTTTCAGCCAGTAGAAACAGGCGCGGTTCAGCATAATGCCGTTGTGATACTTGTTTTCAGTAAACTGAAAGGAACTCAGAACAAAAGCGGTGCCGCATACTCTGGTTTAGGTTTCTCTCGTTACGTCTTGAACAGGTAACATTAAGTTTCTGCGTTTGTAACAACCAGAAGCAAACATCTGAGACCCTATACAGTGTACCCGACTAGTTTCTACAGCTCCACGATGAAATATCTCCAAATGGGTTGAGACTGATCGACTTCGCCGGAGTCCGAAATATGATTATCTGTAGTGCTAGAGTCCAGCAAAGGAAAATTCAAGCTTTTTGACCACCAGCCAGACCAAGGTCTTAGCATTGACTCGAACCACTATCTAGCAGCCAAGATACGCACCCGCCTCTGCACAGTAAGAAACTCACGTCAAAAAATACAAGGAAGCTTCAAGGTTGAGAACCTGCAATCACGATAGATAACCGAACGATTTTCTGCTCGCTTGCACTCGTGCTCTCTGAGAACAGTCATCAGCAACTCGGTACAAAGAAACTATAGGACGACATTTCAAGCTTCTTACATACAGCTGCAAACGAGGCTATTGGGTTTTGGGAAAAGCTAGTACGATGAGGAGTACTACCTCACAACGTTACAATCGAACACAAGACCTGCGGAATGGGATAGATACCGAAAGTTGAATAAGCAAGCGATAGGCATTTGCATACAAAAAATAAAGAGAGAGGCCGAAATCGTAAGTACGAAGAGCTTGTCAAGCAAACCGAAAGGGGTTGTGCTCGAAAAATCTACGAAAAGATGCGGCAACAGATGGTTTCAAGACCGGAGCATACTCTTGTAGAACCCAAGGTGGTGTTCTAGTGACTGATGCCTAGAGCATAGAGAAATTACAGAGGGAAAACTTCTCCAGCCTGCTGAAGGACAGAAACAGAAACAGAAAAACATGATACCAGGAGATGGCAAACCTGTTTCCCCAATCGGCCCTGAAGAAGTTTAACTAGTCATCACCCATCTGAAGTACAACAAGCGACGGAAGCCGATGGATTGCCTTCCGAGTTATTCAAATAAGGCGGCGAAGAACTGATAAGTAGCATCCATCAGCTTATTTTTAGACTTATGATCGGACGAAAGAATGACCGTCCAATCCACAAAAAGGGAGATCCCACAATCTGCGTGTCTACGTCAATAAGGAATAAGAACATAGGTGATTATATTAATGAAAGTGCTCTGTATAAATTTAGAAAAAGCCTTTGTTATGAGAGAAATCGAAGTAGCAAAAGCAAAATTATTTTCTCTGATGGAACGAGCAGCAAATGAAAAAATATTTAAGGTTAGGAACGTGTTTGTGGTAACAAATTATCCTTTATAATGTAATATTTAGTTGAATGATGTAAATTCTTCAATGATGGTTATGTATTCAAACTATCATCGAAACAAAATCCAAGTCCTTTCAACTGAGGATCACCATCAGACAGGTATTATGAAGTCTAGAGGTATATATCTAGCGTAAAACTTACTAAAAAAAAATATGTGAGAAACACAGAGATGGCTATAAATTTGTAGAATCTTGTTTTCAGATAATATAGTAAGCCCGACTAGTAAAGTTGCAGAAAAAACTGGGTCCGACATCTAGCGAAAGCTTTAAGCGGCGGTATTAATATAAAGATAAAAATTTCATTTTAATGCAAAAACAGTTTAATAAACCCTCTCATGCAACATTTTTAACCAAATTTTCCCAAAAATAGCAAATGAAAATCATATTATGTTCTCAAAGTAAACGCACATAACCGAAATTTGTAGCCATACAAAGGCCATGCCAGTGACCAGCTACAGCGTTGGGACCCAACTGCACATAAGAGGAGTCACTTGAAAACCACAACAGCGCTAAAAGCAACGAGCGAACGACAAACTGGACAAACGATTGCATATGAGACATTTTAACCAGCACGCCGCTTGCATTTGTGTATGTGTGTGTGCGCGTATGTGTTGGTTGCCCGCCTCAGCAGAACGGTGAATACAAAGTGAACACAATTTGAACGTCAATTCTCCGATGAATTTTCACTTAACATTGTTTGTTGTCACTAGCAGGTTGTTGTTGTTATGTCGTCTTTATTGCTTTCGCTTGTCGCGTCCACTGCAGTTAACGAACGACAAACAAACAAACAAATCACCGAGCAGCCAACCAATAAGTGGGCACTAACCAGCGCTCAAAGATTAACCACCAATACAGCGGCGGCGGCGAACGCACACAAAGCACTGGCTGCTCATTTGCATTTCGGTGCAATGGCAAATAAGCGGCAGCGGCAGCGACAGTGACATGGGCATAGCAGCTAGTGGCGACCACTTGAATGCAAAGCTGCGCTTAGTCATGGCGTTGGCAGGACATGTTGCACTTACGTTAATGTCAAAGTGCACAATTTGCTGTGCAGTGGACAAAAGTGGCAACGTGTACAAAAGAGAGCAAATAACGGCAGTTAATTCGGTCGCCAAAATAATGGAGAATTTTCAAATTGCACCGAATTCAGGAAAGTAGAATATAAATTTGTACTGTGATATCATACCGCTTATACTCTTGCCTGAAACTTCGTATATTTGTTATCACATTTTTCAAGATTTATAGGTCATTTGAACGGCTGAAGAATTTACTTTGTTTTTACTAGGTTTCTATTATCGCTTGGGGGTTAGGGGTAGTCAGAATCTTCAAGACTCTTTAAGTATAGTATGTCCTCTGCTTCAGGCATTTTCTCATCCATATGTAGGACATTTTTTATGTTCTAAGCTGTTCTGGTGAGATCCTTGTTAAAATCGAACTCTTAACCTAACCTAACCTAACCTGAACTGATTGCCAGTATTCTGTCATCTGACTTTGTGATTGTGACAACTTGCAGAAATGGTTGTCACGAAAATGCCGAGTCTCCGTTCCGTTAAAACCCCTCAGGCCTCATAGTAGATTTCTTTCCCGTCATTATTAAGTGGATGTGGTAGGTGTAAATGTAGAGGACTTCCTTTTTGAGCATCGACGCACCCGTTGACAGTTTACCAGAGATAACTTTGAGACCATTAAAGTCGGCTTTCTTCTGGAGATCGGTTAGCAAATCTAAAAAGGAACGCAACAAACATGCGGAGCTGACGTAGATGGGCTCTTGAAGGTCATTGGGGCGACGGAATCGTTCCACGAAAACCAGAGAAAAAATTACTCTTAAAAAGGGCGGCTATCACCAGCAAGAAGTGGTGGAAACCAGCCTACTGGGCATATAGCTAGGGCTGAGTGCAACACGGCACCAGCAGCAGCAGAGGAAATGAGGTTCATGCGCGGTTCGGCAATCTCAACTATAGTTAAAAGTCGCGGTAGGAAGCGCTCTACGGTGGCAGGCATACTGTTCAAGAATCTGTGCAGTATGCCGGCACACTCAATAGAGTTAAAAGCGTGAGAGATCTCTACCTTCAGTCAAGCGACCTCGATATTAATATCAGTTGTACCTTTTTCAATTAAAAAAACAAAACTACATGGGTAACTCTATTTCCAGATTTGGCTAAACTGATTATTTTTAGAATTTTTTCAATTTCATATCTATTATTTTCGAATTGTGAAGTTTCTTTTTTTTTATAAGGTGGCAGGTGGCTTCATTGAAAAAGTTATAATTTTGATAGGAGAGTTTGAATAATGCAGCAGTATCATGCTTTGCAGTCCGTTATTTCGGTTCAAAGGAATTTAGAAGGTATTTTGGCAGCACCACCCCGAGTAGATTGACCATTATGAAGTTGATAAACGTGTTTGTCCAATCGAGAAGTATCACAAAAAGACCATACTATCGAGATCCGTTTGTACGTGTTCAAGAAACAATCACGGCTGTGGCATTGTCGATTCAGGCAAATCCATGAGTTTCGACTCGCAACTTATTGGCGTAACTTGAAGTTAGCAGACGGTCATTGCAATGGATAATTCATGATGACTTAAAACTGTGTCCGGACAAAGTTCAAATGACCAGCCGGTTAAACCTTCTAGATATGCCTATTCACCTGGAATTTTGTCAAAAAATGATTGTAACGACCGAAAAAGACAATAACATGATAAATTGCCTAATTATGTTCGATGAGACCTATTTTGTTGTAAACGGAAATTTAAACGAGCAAAATTGCCGTATCACAAAATCATGGAATGGACAACAAATGCGGAAATAATCCACGAGACGGAACTTGAATCAGAACGAGTTTCTGCATGGTGCGTAATTTCATCAAGGTGTATTGTCCGGCAATATTTCCTAGAAGAAAACGGTGCAACAGTAACTGTCAATGTTTTTAAAGATGTTGAATCAGTTTTTTTTTTATCCAGAACTGCGCCGGAAATGTATTCCTTTCAATAGTTCAGTAGGATGGAGAACCTGCACACATAGCCATACCGGTTATTGCGGAGCTCCGACAAAAATTTTAAAGCAAATCAATATCAAGAAACTACACTTTCCGCTGGCCCTCAAGATCAGCTGATCTGATTGCAGCAAAATTTTTTGTGGGGTTATGTCAAACAAGAGTTGTACAAAACAAAAGCCAGAAATCTGACAGATTTGAAGCAGCCCATTAAATCGATAATTGAGGCAATCCCGACTTCAACCCTACAAGCCATTCAAGGAAAGGTTTGGAATTAGGTGTCGGTAATAAAATAAAATATAGTATTTGTTTTTGTAGCATTATTCGTAAGCCACCCTGTATTTCAAATAAAAATATTCAAAATTTTTTTTAAATTGATAGTTTAGTTTTTGCATATAAAAGTGGATTTTTAATTAGGAAACGTTGCATTTGCTAAGCTGAGCCGCTTTTAATTCGCTTAATAAGTTTTAAAACATGAATTGAGTAGACTATCTCGGACATTCAACTATGCTTTTCAGTCACTTTTCATTTACTATTTATAAAAAAGAAAAATATTCTGAAAAAATTAAAAAATGCAATAAACAAATAAATACGGCTACGAATTGTCATTGAAATTCATTCGTGATTTTTATATGGCACTCTTTTTTGCATTTTCGACTGCCACTTTTTAATGCTTTTTTTCACAGCAACCAAACATTTGCCAAATTACAAGCTGTTTGCAATGAAATTGCACGTTTCGCGCAACAGCATGCTTGCAACACCCCGCTTCACCGCCGTTTTTACCACTTCACCAAAAGTCTATTAATTGTAAATTTAAATTCATTAGTTGCATTGCATTTTGCATTTTTTCCGCGATTCTTTGCACTTCATTTTGTGTTGCTTTAGCAGCTATTGCAGCAATGGCGCGCTTTCACTGCAATATTCTTTAGAAAGTCGTTAGATGAAAGGGCGCAAAATTCACCAAATGAATTTAGTAGAATTTTATTTAACGGCAACAAAAGGCGAGTGCTTTTCATTGCAAGTCAGTTGTTGAATTTCATTTATCTATTTTTTATTCCCTTTTTTTGTAGATTTTTTTTTGTGTGCATTTTGTTATTTTCTTGCCAAAATCCACTGAATTTTGTGCTTGTCATCACGAGCTGCGCGCGTCAAGTCATTAACGGCATGTTTGTTGCTGAGCAAAGCTTTTCACAAACTTATTTTTGCAGATTGCGCTTGTTGTTGGCTGCACAACAACAAAGCAATGTTTGGGATTCATTAAAAAGTAGTGTTGCGCAAGTAAATTACCAAAAAAGAGAGAAAATATAACAAAATAAAATAAAAAACTGTAAAAGTGAAAAAAAAAAATGCAAAAAACGAAATTCATGGAAAATGTCACAAAATTTTCGTGCTCCAAATTAAGAGCACACTTCTACTCATATGGGTGTATGTATGCAGCATGTAGTATTTATGTATGTTTGTATGTATGTTGCACATGTGAAAATTAATTTCTATGTCGCTGTGTTGTTGATAGAAATAACAGTACTTAGCGTTAGTTAACTGCGCTTTGACTCTAAGCTTTGAAACTTTGTCGTCTGGCATGAGTGAGGTCAAAAGTGGCGCAAAATTAGGTTAACCGCTGAGTACACTACTTAGAGTTTACCAACTTTGAAAAAAAAACAATAAAAAAATTTAATTTTTTATGCTCCTCAGTTTTAGAAAAGTTAGTTGGAATAATACAACGCTTTATTGCCACAATTATTTAGTACAAAGCTAAATATTTGTAAATGAAAAAAAAAAATTAAAATTAAATTTGCATTAAAAAATTAAAATTAAATTTGCATTAAAAAATTACAGAAAACAAGTTTCGGAAAAAATAATTAATAAACAAAAATATTTTTAAAAAATAAAATTT
The DNA here is from genome assembly GCA_037783105.1 of Bactrocera zonata. Taxonomy (NCBI): domain Eukaryota; kingdom Metazoa; phylum Arthropoda; class Insecta; order Diptera; family Tephritidae; genus Bactrocera; species Bactrocera zonata. The sequence goes on along the minus strand of JBAWJQ010005073.1, from coordinate 667,789 downwards.
TGAAACGATATATTTAAAAAAAAAAATTAAACAAAAAATTAATACAAATGAATCAAAAAATTAAAAAAAAAATAATAATTTTTGAGAAAAAAAAAATGTTTGAAACCAAAAATTTAAAAACAAATATTTTTGAACAAAAAAATATCAAAAATTCACAAAAAAAATTACATAAAAAAAATGTTTGAAACCAAAAATTTAAAGAAAAAAATTTTTTTAAACAAAAAATTTAGAAAAAAAATTAACAAAAATTCACAAAAAAATTTTTTTGTGAGATAATGTATGAAAACAAAAATTACATTAAAAAAATTAAAAACAACAAATATTCTTATCATAAAGAATGAAATCAAAGAGGAGAAATTTCAAATAAAAATATTTTTGAAACAAAAAATTAAAAAAAAAATAATAAACAAAAAATTAAAAAATAATAATAAACAAAAAATTAAAAAAAAAAAAAATAATAAACAAAAAATTAAAAAAAAAAATAATAAACAAGAAATTAAAAGAAACAAATGTTCCAGACATTAAAAAATTGGAACCAAAAATGAAAAAATTATAATTTTTGAAACAAAAAAGAATTTAAAAAATATATTTTTGAAACTTAAAATTAAAAAAAAAAAATACCAAAAGTTAAAAAAAAATATTTTCTTGAGGCAAAATCTGAAAACACAAATTAAAAAAAATATACATTTTCATCATAAAAAGCGTAATCAAAATGGAAAAATGTCAAATTAAAAATTAAAAAAAATAAAATAAAATAAAAAAAGACAAAAAAATAAAATAAAAAATTTATTTAACAAAAAATTAAAAAAAAAAATATTTAAACAAAAAATTTAGAAAAATAAAATAAAAAAAGACAAAAAATTAAAAAAAAAATTATTTAAAAATAAAATTAAAATAAATTTAATTTAACAAAAAATTCGAAAAAATTATTTAACAAATTAAAAAATTTCCGAACTGAGAAATTTCTTCGGGGATTGTAGCGCAGTCTGATTACAACCTTTGTCGAGTTTCGTGAAGATACCTTGTAAAATCAAAACGTTTTCCATACCAGAACTTGATTTCGGTGGTTCAGTTTGTAAGGCAGCAATATGCCATAGTAATTCGATCCAAACGACATGTTCGGAAGTTATAGCGTTCTCTTGGACAATAACATACACCAAGTTTCGTGAGGATATTTTGTAAAATTAATGAGTTCTTAACTCGGCTATAATCACGTAAGCGGTGTCTACGCCAATTAAGAAGAAGAAGAACTGAGTTTTTCTTACCAGTTCTTAAATTTCAATGATCTGTTTGTATGGTAGCTGTATGTTATAGCAGTCCGGTCCTGTCAATATATTCGGATATTGTAGTGTTCCTATGAACTATTATGCGTGTAAAATTTCGTGAAGATGCCTTGTGAAATAAAAAAGTTTTTCATACAAGGACTTGAGTTTAAACAAACAGTTTGTACGGCAGCTATATGCTATAGTGGTCCGATCTGAACAATTTGTTTGGAGACTGTAGTAATACCTTCAATAATGATCATGGCGAATTTCATAAGGATACCGATACTGATAGTGGTTAGATATCGGCGATTCAGGTGAATGAGACAAGAAGCTGCTTGGAGAGAAGCGGATGTGAGCAAAATTTCAAACTGATACCTCAAAAACTTCATGATTTGTATGCATATAGAGAAATGGACATGGAAATCATTTATATGTATATGGTGATCTTCGATGTCTTCGTTTAGAGAAATCCTATTCAAAGTATAATAAATATTAATAAACAGAACGACATAACACTGAAAAAAAAAATATTAATAATTCAACTCCACAAAGCATTTAACACACATAATAATCTACGCCAGTTGAGCCACAATGAGCGCACTTCGATGTCAAGCGAATAAATATCAACAGCAACTCCTTTCACCACAACCTACTGTGTCCCAAAAAAATTGTTAGCTGGATCACTAAGTACAAAGTACTAAGAATCTTCAAGCAATATGCATGTGCAAGTTGAGTAATCACTTCAAAAAGTAATTTTGTCTTGCAACATCATCGTGAAATGGCGAAAAAGTTGGCTTAACAACAGACGTTAGTAGTTACGACCAGACCGGGCCGCCAGTCATCGCACTGAAGGAGATTAATGCATTTCAGCAAACTCACAAATCTACACAAAAATGCCTTTCTAACCATTTTTCACTCAACTCACTCACTTAACACCCGAAACCATCATTTATCTGGCACCGCGTGCCGGTTTGACCCCGTTGCTTGTGTACTACTCTGGCGGCGGCACTAAGTTTCTAACTAAAATTCGTATGGACGAAGGTTTGGAGTCTCTCCCTACGCTTACAACTTCCTTGCCACTTTCCCTCCCTTTCTACACTTATGCACTATCTATCTCAACGCTTAACAAATGACTAAACGCTATTAAAATAGTGTCCACTCACAACCATTTGTAGTTCCAGACGTCGGCGTCTGCAGCATCGCTGCCGCCAGCTCGGCACTTTGTCAGTTAGTTAGTTCATCCATTTCGGCCATTAGTTCGCGTATGCACTTTTGGCAGCAACAATTTCACTTGGCAGCTGCTCATACTTCTATTTATTTGTATATTTCTGTTTTTTGTATTCTGCGAAAGAAAAATGTCATTTGAATTGCTGGCGATTTGTCATTTTTGCGCTCACTTCCTCACTCTCTCCCGTCCAGCCTCATATTTATAACTGAATTTGTTATGCTTTTTTGTTGGCTGCGATTAGTGCAGCACTTCAACTAACTGTTGTAATAATGGCTCGAGTTGAACTACGATTTTTTACTTTTCTAACTATTTCCGCTGCTCGGCTCTGCCGCTTCTGTTTCAATTAGTGCGCTCTTTTGCCATTTCCTCTTGAATATTTGAGTATTTAAGTTTAATTTGCTACAAAATAATCGGAAGTACTTCTGAAGTATTTGTTAAAAGTGAGTGCTTTTAATTTAACGCCTTTTGGATGGGGAAAGTATAAAAAAAAAATCAAAATAACAAAAATTTGATTAAATTAGCGGACGAGGGTCACTTTCGCGATTACCGTGAATGGCTCAGTATTTTGTGACGAGCTTAACTGTTTCTAGAGACGAGCGATTTGCCTCAGTCTTTCAAGAAGCATTGGCGATGCGTTCGTGGTTGATTGAGTAAAAGGCTTTGTTGAGTTGGTTAAATTTGTTTATAAAAGGATAATAAGATCGCGAAGAGATTGGACTGACGGCAACCAGAACCTGTTCGAAGATCAGTCTTTCATCGAATATATTTTATTTATACAAATACGGTTTATGTTAGGATGGAAAGGTAGAACGGTCCTTTCCACACTAACTGCTTATAGAAGGGGGAGTAGATGGCCAAGAGATTAGACTCAGTCAGTCAGCTTAGTGCAGACCAGTCTTTCGTCAAATATTATATATTAGGTTAGGTTGGAAGGGACTTTCCTAATCCATAAAAACTGTTTATAGAACGGTGAGAAGATCGCCTAGAGATTAGACTCACGGTAACTGGAACCCGACCGAAGACCGAAGTTTTTCGTCGAATACAATATATTATATTTATGCAAAAGTTCTTTAGGTTAGATTGGAAAGGACCGTTCTATTCCATACTAACTGTTTATAGAAACGTAAGAGGATAGCCAAGAGATTAGACACACGGCAACTGGAACCCATTTGAGGACAAGTTTTTCGTTTTTATGCAAATCTGTTTTAAGTTAGGTTGGAAAGGAGCGTCTGAGTCTGTACCAACTTTGTGACGTTATGCAGTTAAATCTTTTTATTCCAAATTATACTGTCGGCATACCGCCACAGCTGAAAAACTTTTGTACCTAAGTTCGGGACTTCTTCGCAAGTTAGGTTAGGTTAAGTTAAATAAACGCTCCTGACTGGGATTTAACCTGAACGGCTTATAACACCGGCGCGTTGTGGTAACTAGCGCTCTTATAAAATTGATCATAAAGACTCTTATAAATCGATAAAGCGTTCGGAGGCGATCACACATTTGTTGAGGTGTCTAGTGTATTTTTTGATAACGCTTCTTGGTTCACCGAAGGTGTGACTGCGGAAATGTTTTAACCTCAGTTTTGCAAATGCTGTACATTAGAGGAGAGAGTGACTGGCTACTCTCACCTCACTTCCTCCATACAACTTTGACAATTTGCGTCCGACTCGAATTTTAGCTTTTAACCCCCTGTGGAAAATGTTCTTTAAGATCTCCTACGATTATCGTAAGATGAACTTTGCCAAGAGCAAGTAGTTCGGTAGATCTTCAACGTTCTACTCTAGGTCGTACAGAAACTGATCGTCGCCCTACGCCCATTAAACCCACGCGAGGTCTATAGGTCCAGTGTTAGAGCGTAAGTTGACAACGAAGATCCAACTCGTTCCCACTCCGTTATGAGCGGGGTAGTTTTCAGCGATTCCGCTTAGCAAGTAGTTAGGTTACTTTTGGAACTATTTTACGAAATGTCGGTTTAATTCAAATAGAGAAATTCTTTCAGATCTTTGCCTTTATCGTTGTTTATGCTTATGCTGTTGTTTTTGATACAGAAACGAAGTCTGCAATACCCAAAATGTAACATTGGAGAATATATAAAATGAATATATAGAGAATGTCGAACATAGTTATGTCCGATTGCGTGGACTCAAGACAGTCCACTCCAGCAATACAATTTTAAGAACGTCTTTGTCTTCTTCGCTACAGGTATCGGTGCTTAGTCTTGCTGGAAAATCCATTCACCACCAGTAAAATCAAGATGTTCACTTTCCAAGCATGCTTTTGATTTACCTTTTGATGAAAATGTTCTTCGACCTTGGGCGATTCACCTGATTTCTCTGCCATCCTGTATATGTATATGGTAAATAACCACTCAGTTTTTGAGATATCGGTATGAAATTTTGCATATGTAGGTTTCTCTCCAAGAAGTTGTTCAATTGTGGGAACCGCCGATTTCAGACTACTATAGCATATATGTAGCTGCCTCACAAACTGACCGATGAAAATCAAGTTCTTGTATGGAAACTTTTTTATTTGATTAAGATATATCTTCACAAAATCGGGTATTCACAAGGTGTCATATTGTGTCATATCGTCATATTGTCATATTTTTTTATGACTGTCATATTAGCACTGTTGTTGTTTCACATGCAAAATTAAAATATGACTGATACAACACTGCGCGGTATGTTTATTGAGTTCGCTATTCTATCGGCTGTATTTGTTTACAAATACAGCACTGCGTGGTATGTTTATGACAAAATATGACATACAACAGCTAAGGGTGCTCACAAGTGTCGTATTTTTTAAGAATATTAAAATATGACATAAGACATACAACAAAGCTTGTGAATTGCCTAATTATTTAGATCGTACCACTATTACATAAAGATGCCATATAAACCGACTGATCAAAATTAAATTCTTGTATAGACAACTTTTATATTTGACAAGATATTTTCGCGAAATTTGGCATGGATTATTGTCCAAGGTAACAATACAATATATAAACAAATTTTCCAGATCGAAACATTATAGCATATAGCTGTCATGCAAACTGATCGATCAAATTTAAGACCTTGTATGAAAAACTTTTTTTATCTGACAAGTTATCTTCGTTAAATTTAACACAGATTATTGCCCAAAACTTCGCTATAATATCCTTTACTCTTCTTGTTTGTTTTTGTTTATAGAATATTATCTCTTTTTAACAAACTACCGACGACTTGATACTCCTCAACTGAGAACTTATTATTCTTGCATGTGATAAAGCACATTTTACACTACCTTCGTGTCAAATTTTATTATCTTGCTTTATATTATTTACTTTTTAATCCATTTTATTGAGTATTTTAACAGCATATTATTTGCCTTTCTATTTTTTATTTATTAATACAATATTTAATTTAATAATCTCATTTCATATTTTCTTTTTTTTGCTAGTTAACTTATTCCACTTAATTTCAAATAAATTTCCTGCATAAAACATCATATTTCAGCCGTGATTTAATGACATTATAAACCAATCAATTTCAATAAATAAATTTTTAATTTCGCAGGTTATCCATCGGCCTTCTTGCGTGCACCTTTGCGGCCGCAAGTGACTCGTGCCATTTTCAATTAACGAAAAAGGATTAAATTAAATATCAGTTATGACAACATAATCATTTGTATGCATTTTTATTTGGAAATACTTCAACGAGCATTGTTATTGGTTGCACTATTTATTGAAAATTTAATTGAATTGTCGCTGTTTGCGGTTGAAAATCTTAATTAACTGAAAATTTTCATTTTCGCACACTTGAAATACGTGACTATTTATGTACGAGTATGCGTATAGATTTTAATTGTACTTCAATGTTTTTACAGATAGTTGTTTTTCTTGACAGTGCAAAAAAACATGTACGAACGTGTATGCCTGCATGTAAACACTAAAATTTCAATTTGCAAATGAGTTTTTGCAAAATTTGATTATAATAGCGAATTATGTTTGCCGCTGTCCAATGAAAAGATAACAACAATAACAATCGTAATAATCATAATTGTTTTGCCGCAGGGTTTCGAAAGTTTTAACTACAAATGCAATTTCAGTAATGTTCTGTCAGACTAATTGATGGATATTGTACAATTTGCTGAATATACATATATACACTTAAAGATGTACATACATTTATATACATAAATATATATGGATGTGTATTTGTATTTGTATATGTATGTATACCAAAAGAAAGTTTGTCTGCCGCTTCTCTGAAGGTTGAGATATTAAACTATTGCAATAAAATAGTAATGAAGTTTCTGTTATACATCCTAAAAGACCCTGCTGTAGGTAGAGGGCACGAAATGCAAAGTTCTGAACACAAAAAAAAAAAAAAAAAAAAAAAACAGAAAGGAACCTTTCGGAACAAGCAAAATTTGATCTTAAAAGTTGATATTTTTTACAATATTTTTGCATACAATTCTAAAGGTCTCAAACTTTGAGATTTGATTTTATATAAATTAGTTGGGGGTAGTTTTAATAAAGAAAATAAAAAAAGTAGTTCTTTGACGTTTTGTGCTGCCAATTGTATGTATTCGATGATGCGCGCAAATTGAGGAAAAAATTTACTGAAGAAGATAAGAACCAACCCGATCGACCAAATTTCTCGTTCACTGGCTCATAGATAGTTTATTTTTTTTTTGGAAAAAATAAATATACTAGTATTAGGGTAGTCACCCACGTTCTTTTTTAGGCGATTTTTCAGGAAAGACTTATTCATTAAAGAAACTTTATATTTTCTTTCAATTCATAATTCAGTATAAACTCGAGTTATTCGCTAATTGGCAAAGGGTTTCGGGTACAAAACAGTTCGACAAATTTCAATGAAATTTATACAGCTTCTGTTGGATATAAGAAACCAGTGACTGATCGAAGATTTCGAACAATTTTTTTTTGTTTAGATGCTTGGAACTAGATCAACACAAAGAGCAATTCAAGGAATTACAAATCCAATTAATATTGTGTTTGCAATTGCATGTCCATCAGCTTGTCAGCTAGACCAAATAACACGCCATATACGGAAAAAAGGTCAGCCAAGCTTCTATTGTAACTATTATTATATAGCAACTTTTTTTAATCTAATTTTTTCGAGATAGACAAATTAGCTTTGGTCTTACTATGCTACAGTCTGAAAATTATTCGGTACAAGGACGGATAGATAGTGAAAGACTGATCAAACTAAAGCAGTTTTCAACGGTTCTAGGAGCATCAATTGAATTCTAGATATTCTTAGCTGAAGTTTAGAATTCTTTCGAATATTGTTTCAAAATTTAAAGTTTTTCAACTGTAGTTTCAATTACATTCAGTCGCCGAAGAAAAGTCGGATAACTTTGTTACATCAGTTCTTCAAGTGAGGTTCAATAGGTTTAAACTCTCTAAATTTTTCTTCAATTTGGACGTTATCGTTACACTATATTGTATCGAAATTTGATTTTCTGTATCTGATAGATTAAACAACAAAATCTAAATACTAATGTCCTTTAATCAATACTACACTTCAATTTGAAGAAAAGTCGCTACTCGTACAAAGGTTGGGCAACTTTGGTTGCTTTATACTGAATTTTGTTTACTGGTTTGAGTTGGCGTAACATGATTATTATCCCATAGTTCCAACATTCCGAGCACTCATTGGAAAGTTACTGCATATTTTTCTGTAAATCTCATTTATCACTTACTATTTTGCACTCAAATATGTATGTGGAACTTTGTGCCTGAAAAAGTGTGTGGGAGTTCTTTTCATTACTTTAATGTGAACAAACCCTCAGTCGAAAGTCATCATAATTATATTGGTAAACATTTTTGCTGAACATGGTTTAACTAAGCGAACATCTGAAAGTGGTTTCCACGACTTAAAAGTAGGTTTGGCTTGGAGGACATAGAACGCTACCCAAGACTGGAAAAATAATTTAAAGATAAATAACTAAAATAATTATTCGATGAATATTGTTTCCAAACACAAAAAAACCTCTGAGAATCTTTCGGTGTGGCTCAAACAAGCGCTTCAAAATGTTTAAAAGCAGCCGGAAACATTCAAATCTAAGAAAATTGGGGTCATATAAATTGAATTCAAGTGACGTTCAAAGACAATTTTACATGTCATAAATGCACAACAAAAAGACGTAATTTTTGCATCGGATTGTGACTGATTATGAAAAATAGATCCATTATGACAATCTTCTGTATTTGGTTGGATCAGAAGGACGGGCTGCATTATGAGCTTCTAAAACCGAAATCATTAGTATGGAACGAGGATGAAGAGAGTGGTGAGTGTGTAGAAGTTGACGCAAGTGGAGAAATTCTCTGATCGCAGTTATCTTGGGATTGGCCAGAAACGATTCTTTTATATACAGCAATGAAAAGATCTATAACCGCGTAAGCGATGTCTATGCCAATAAAGAAGAAGGAACGCAACGGAAATCATCAAATTGAAGCGAGCGATTGCCGAGAAGCAACCGGAATTCGCGACGAGACACGAGGCAATAGTTTTTATTATTATGTTGGAAAATTGTTTAAAATCTATTTTGGAATTTTGGTCCCTTTCCTTCTGACTACCATTTGCTCCGTTCGGTATATAATGCCGGAATTCAGTTAAATTATAAAAGTGTATCAAAAATTGGCTTGATTCTTTCTTGACCGCCAACCAAGCTGGCACAGTTCTTTGGAATGGAATCCAAAAATTGCCTGAAAGATGGGAAAATGTTATAGCTTCAGATCGGCAATGCTTTTAATAATACTAGTGTATATACTTTCTTTTAAAAAAATATTTAAATTAAAAACAAAACAGAGGATCCATTTTCTTTATCAAATTCTCTGCACGATTGGCGTTTTAAGATCATAAAAAAAAATAATAAGGAAGCAATAAACTAGTAATTTGAACTTCAGATATTTGAAAAGGCACTTCCAATTTTGTCCCAACTACACTACTAAGTTTAATATAAAACTTATAACCCATTAAATTATGTTTACATAACAACAAAGCCTAAAAATTAAGTGAAAGTTAGTGTGTGTTTGCACCACCATCCACACGTTTATACTTGTATTTCAACAAAGGTGGAAAACTTACGAAAATCATTATTTCATAAGCGTTAATACACGTAATGTCCTCAAATAAGAGCGCCTAGCTGCGATTAAGGCTCATTACAACAAGGCCTAGTATATTTACTCGAGTAAATAATGGCAGAAAGGATATATTATTACAGTTATGTGGATGCCTACATACATATCGTAACGGTGTAGCATTGCAATGCGACAAACTATACATTTTCATGGCGCCGGCCAGACGCGTCGGACAGTTGTTAAACCCTCCTATACGATGGAGACTACACATAATGGGCGCTAACACGTCGAGTACAACAAAGCAAGTCGAGTAGCCGTAAACAAAATAACAACAATTTAGTAGATGACTCATGTACGTGCTAAGCTATTACCTGGCCGAAACAAAAAAAAACTAATAAAAAAATTTTGCTTGCCGCCACATGCAACAAACAACAGTGGACCCTCATTTTTTAACCCAAACACGGCGGGTTCGGAGCACACTTACCCATACAATGTTACATTTCTAACTTTGCCGGCTACAGTTTGCTTTTTAATAACACAATTGGCTCGCTGTTGCCACCTCCGCAGCCCCACCTGACGCACACCAAACACGCTGGCAACCACAACAGAGCAAACAACACCCTGGGGCATAATAATAAGCCAACTTTACCTCAGCGTGTTTGTCCTTTTATTTTTAGCTTTCATTGCAAGCGCACTTCCTTCTTGCTGTCTCCGTTGGCAGGCATTGCTGTTGTTGCTTTTCATTTTTATTTTTACCTTTCTTTTGTAGTGTAATAATGTTACCACGTTAATGTTGTTGTTGTTGTAGTCAAGTAAATGCTACACCAGGTACGGACATAGACATGAAACAGGACGCCATTTTATGACACACCGTCGGAGACGAACAGTTAAAAGCAAGAAAAATAGTTGGAAGAAAAACCCGGCGAAGGAAGCAAGAAGGCGGCGTCAAAGACGTCACAACAAGCCAACACACACTTGGAATCCAGCGCAGCCCCCGTTAAATTTTGACGTTGGCCTGACTGGTCGGCAGACATAATCAGCATAACAGTAAATATAAACCCCACCCCTGCACTAGACACTACAACACAATTCATTGACGTGCGGTAATCGTCCGACAATAGCCATTTGCCGCTACGTTCGCCGTTAACGGCGCCCCATTGCCACCTCAAATTAATCGACACCACTACAACACCAACAAATAAACACAAGCATAAGTATATGTATGCATTATTAAGTTTCTTCAAAAAGTGCAGCCTGCAAATGCGCGTACGTGACAGGGTTGTCCACATCACCACTTTTATACCCTGAATAATAACCGTATTGAGTTCGTATTTTCGAACTAGTTTCTTATTATTTGTGATATCGTGCTGAAATTTTGCGCAAATTAATTTCTCTCGAAGAAGCTGCTAATTAGTCGGAATCACCGATGTCGGACCGCTGCCATACAAACTGATCGATCAAAATGAAACCCTTATATGGAGAACTTTTTTATTTGACGAGACATCGTCATGAAATTTGGCACAGATTATTTTCTAAGGTAACAGTACAATTTCTGAACAAATTGCCCAGATCGAAGCACTATAAGATATAGCTGCCATACAAACTGATCGATCAAAATCAAGTTTTTATATGGAAAACTTTTTTATTTGACGAGATATTGTCATGAAATTTGGCACAGATTATTTTCTACAGTAACGATAAAATATCAAAATAAATTTTTCAAATCGGACTACTATAGTATATAGCTGCCATACAAACTTATCGATCAAAATCAAATTTTTATATGGAAATTTTTTTTATTTGACGATTATCATGATATCGTCATGAAATTTTACACAGATTATTTTCTAAGGTAACAGTACAATATCCGAAAAAATTGCTCAGATCGAAGCACTATAGAATATAGCTGCCATACAAACTGGTCGAACAAAATCAAGTTTTTGTATGGAAAACTTTTTTATTTGACGAGATATCGTCATGAAATTTGGCACGGATTATTTTCTAGGGTAACGGTAAAATATTAAAACAAATTTTTCAAATCGGACTACCATAGCATATAGCTGCCATACAAAGTGCACGATGAAAATCAAGTTTTTGTCTAGAAACTTTTTAACTCGTGTAGGGTATTCTAGTTTCGGAAGGGTATTTCTTGTTTCTCTTCATTCCTGTATCAATTAAGTTGTCTGCAATATGACGCAAATACCGCCAGCTGGGTGGTGGTTCAATAAGTTATCGAGGTGCAGCTGTCTACTAAGCGATTCATTTAATGAGCTTTAAATATACCTAAATATAGGACTTAAATCTATCAGGAATATTAAAATAGTTCAAATTAAGGAAAAGCAAATTAGTTGAAAATATTTCATTCTATTTTTGTTGTAATCTAACCAAAATTAAATAAATAGCAGCGGTAAAAAATATGGTACTTTATTTTGTGTTGACAAATATTTGCGCTGAATTATTACATAAGGTCACGCAAGGCAGACATTTACTTCAAAGACACAATTAGAATGTGTGTTAAATATTTGAGGTTAAAACGTGATTAATATTTCATGCCAATTTTGTCAGAATGCACAGAAGTTCAATTAATGGCAGTTGATTTAGAGAGAAAACGCGATTTAATTCCAAAAAAAACTCAGGTGTATATTAAGTAACGGTCATTTAGGATAGCATCTTTCCAAACGCGATTTTGAGGTTATTTTGGAATATAATTTTATGTGCCAATCATACATTTTTAAGTCACTACTGTGTACTGATTTTTTAATATTGTCACTTTCTATTTTATATCTGTATAAAATGTGGTTATGTATACACTATTCGATTTTTCTAATCTTAGATGTTCTCTAAAAATTGTTTTTCTCGACATATTTTCTCTAAAATCGATATGGATAAAAATGTTCACAGTATCGAGGATGTTGAAAAGGTATCGTCAGCACTTGTTCCTTTAGTTAGCAAATATTCCATGTACTCCATTTAGAAAGCAAGAAAAGGGAAGAAGGTTACTTGTCTAAGCATATTATTGACGAATCTTTCTGAGAAACAAATTGAGACACAATTTCATTGCCTGATCTGCCTATCAAAAAATCACAACACAGGAGCTTTGGGGAAAAAATATAACAATATTAATGCTAATAATGTTAGAAGATTAAAATTTGCGATTTTGGCATTTAAATCTATAGGAACTGTGAATGCGTATTGGCTTTTGTCATGTTTGTTTTTATAATGGCCTGAACTTGTAACAGAACTTAAGGCAGCATAAAGTATACAGTGTCTAAGGCTTTCTTGGTGTATTTGTATTCGGTGACTGCCCAGGGCAATCACACCAAAGAAAATCACTGAAAACGATGTTTCTTGGTGTGTAATTCCAAAAAAAAGCATTAAAATAAGTTTAGATTATGGCTATATTGACGGTTAAAAATATAGTAAATTTAAAAAAAATAGCCACATACATACATATGTAATAACGGGGTTTTCAATAAGAGCATTACAAACAAATGGGTTTCTAATAAAACAAAAACGGTTTGGGATATCAATTCGTTATTCTTGTGAAAGTACATTCGATACCATTATGTATGGAACTCGATTTCGTTTGCACGGCCACCACCGGCACGTTTGCAAAAGTCCAGACGCTGAACCCTATTTTCGACGATTTTCAAGCATAAATCGGCCTATACTGCTGCAATTTCACGTTTGATATTCGTACGAAGTTCATCAATCGTTGCCGGATTGCTGGCATAAATCATAGACTTGACGTAGCTCCACAGGAAATAGTCTAACGGCGTCAAATGGCACGACCAAGCCGGCCAATTGACTGGGCCACTTCGTGATATTACACGTTCACCAAACTTCGTTTTCAATAAATCGTTTGTGACTTTCACTGTCTGGTTTGTGGTGCCGTCCTGTTGGAACCACATATTGTTCAAGTCCATATCATCCAGTTTGGGCCACAAATATTCAGTTAACATTGGGCGGTAGCGTTTTAGATTCAAAGTAACGTGCCGGTCTTGATCATCGCGGAAGAAGTACGGCCCAATGACACCGCCGGCACGTAAACCGCACCAAGCCGTGACTCATGGAGTATGTATGCATTTAGTTTTACAGGAATAAAGAATTTTATTGATATCACAATAATTTTTTTTTTTTTTTAACTTTGTAGCGCTCTTATTGAAAAACAGAAAATCACATAGCAAAGTTGCAATATTTTTGGAATACTTACTGATAAATTTCACTTTCTTGGAAAGACGCGGCTGTTTTGAGCGTATTTTATTGTTCTTCTTGATGGGTGCTGATCTCCGCGATACTGTTTCATAAGGGATTATTGGTTGTTTGAAATACATATTTTATAAATTAAATTAATATTATTTCATGTTTTTTAGAATTTTTTTTTATTTTATTATTTTTTGTATGATAATAAATTAGTATTATTTTTAGTTTGTTAATATTTTTAAAATTTTATTTTATTTTTTTTTGTATTTTATTTATATATTTTTTAAAATATTTTTTTATTTATAATTTTTTAAATTTTTTTTTATTTTTATTTTTATTTTAATTTTTTTATATATAAAATTTAATTAATTTTATTTCATGTTTTTAGATTTTTTTAAATTATTTTATTATTTTTTTTTATGATAATAAATTAGTATTATTTTTATTTTGATAATATTTTTAAAATTTTATTTTATTTTTTTTTTATAATTTTTTAAATTTTGTTTATGTTTATTATTTTCATTTTTAATTTTTATATATTTCATATTTCACATATTTTACATATTTTACATTTTTTATTTTTTTTTTTTACATTTTTACATTTTTATGTTTTTTATGTTTTTTATTTTTTTTATTTTTTTTATTTTTTTTATTTTATTTATTTTTTATAATAATTTTTTATTTAAAGTTTGTTGAAACAGTATCATCCAAGTGGTAAGCATGTGTTTTATTTTGTTTTGAAAAAAATACAAGAAAAAGACAATATTGTGGAAATATTTGTAATAACAACACCTTTGAAAATGAATCATAAATTCCGCCACTTAGCAGAATCTCCGGTTTGTATGCAAAAACCATTCGTAGACCATTTGTAGATTTATAGATATATGTATACATATACATATATGTATATACATACATTCTTATATACATACATACATTCATATATCGTCATTTAGAACACTTTATAATTACATGATGATTAAAAATTTAATTAAAGGTGGACCTATTTACACTAAATCAACCGAAAGTGTACTTTGATACTTGAAATAAAGCACCTTACATCAAGTTAAGTAGGTTTTTAGAATAATAAATGTCATTTGTCAAAGGAAAATGCTAATTCCAATTACTGCTTATTTATGCATTTAAAAAAAATATTTCTCAATAATAAGAACGCTCGTAACAGTATTGACCTAGTGAACCTATACAGTGCTCTATAAGCACCTCTTTGACATATACTTACTTTTATGCTTAGTTTTCTATAATAAGCTTGCTATAATCGACCCAAATCAGTGGTTTCATATTAAATTACATATTCATAGCTATCTATACATACATATAACATACCATATAACTTCATATACAGTTACTTGAATAATGCTTTTCATTAACATCAATAAACTAAGTCAAACTGTACTAATTAGAAAATCTGTGCTACTTTCAAAACTGTTCACAACTTTTATCTGTTCTCCAACAAACACACATTAATACAAAAACAAAAAAAAAACACAAATTAAAAGCAGAAATAAAGCACAACATATGAAAATGTG
Source organism: Bactrocera zonata (assembly GCA_037783105.1). NCBI lineage: Eukaryota > Metazoa > Arthropoda > Insecta > Diptera > Tephritidae > Bactrocera > Bactrocera zonata. The sequence goes on along the minus strand of JBAWJQ010005073.1, from coordinate 652,459 downwards.
AAATAAAGTTCAAACCCATAGTTCTGACAACTGCCAAGCGCCGTAGCAAGCATTTGTGCAGAGTCAAGCGAACTGACTGCAAGCGAGTAGTTAGTGCAGAAAGACAATAAAGATAATAAAGGAAATGATGAAAATGAAAACATAAAACGATTTTTGTACTACAACAACTTCAACTTTTTACAAATGTCAATTAAAATCTCTGCTTTCAACTCCGAGCAAATAATGATTGCGTTGAAGTGGAAAATTTATTTATTTATCTTCTGTTGCTGCTGTTGTTGCCTTTGCTCTATGGAGAGTAAATATCGAATGCACTGCAGCATATGAAAAGCTTACTTAAGCTTCTTTACTTTATCGTACACACTCACACTTTATCGTACACTACACCTTCACTGTGTGCGAGCATGTTGAACGGAAGTGAGCTTATTTCGGATGCATTCATTCGATTAACCAACTGAGATGTGAAAACTCAGTTTTCAAACAGATGCGAAAAGAGCATATGTGTAAATATGAGAGGAATATCAATCGCAGTTGATTGTTCAAAGTAAAGCCGTCGAGAACTACAAGACCTCAAAATAATTTACAACAATTTACAAGTGGATCCATGGATGGACAAAGAAAGCAAGATGAGCAAGAAGATGATAATGGAGTGTCCATGTAATGAAAAAACGAAAGTTTGAAGACGTGAGCTCGCAAAGGACAGAGCCAACAGGTGACCTTCTGTGCTCTCGGCCCAGATCGACCCTCGTTTGTAGTGCCAAAGTAGTCGAAGTACCATTAGTAATGTATATAAATTAGTTCTTAAGGCCTGACTTCGTTTAAACGTAGTTTTTATCGATTTGGGACACTCAATAAAGTGTAAACATAAGCACGAAATGTCATCCGAAGCTGTTTTGATTCTTTCATTGGTGATGTATGTATTTTTACGTGGCGGGTCCCAAGCCCAGCGCACAACCCTAGAGAGGGATGGTAACTCGGCTATAAAGTGTAAGCGGTGTTTACGCTAATAAAGAAGAAGCACGAACTAAAGATTTAAGTTCTCAATGATGATTTATAGCGATCACAGCGAGCTGCCAAAATTCAGTAATGATTTTGGGTACCAAATAGGGTATGAAAGTAACCGGTATTGATTTATATAAATTTACTTAGCATAAAATCAAATCAAATTATATGGTTTCGATTAGAAATATTTAGTGTCGATTTTATATTCCTTTGTGCGCATAAAAGTAAGCCGTATCGATTTAGAAGACTCCATAAGTAAGTTTTCGGTAATGATATACCGAATTCATTGGAAACTGAAAGTACTCGGACCAAATTAAATCCCCTGAGCAAAATTTGACACTAAAAACAATTTATACATGAGTACTCAGTAGCGATTCAAAGTAATCGGTGTCAAATTATGCATGATTACTCAGTACCCATTTAAGGTACTCGGTGGTGTCAATTTACAACCTGTTAAAGCAGTTAGACATTTTGTAAACAACGCATCCCTGAAAAATGTAAAAAAACTACTCGACTGAATAATCATTTCTCTTTAAGCTCTTCAAAATCTTCATGGAACATTTATCAGTGCTCACCAATTGCAAATACATAAACACATTTGCGGGATGAGGAAAATATGTACTCGAGTAATTTGTTTATCAGGATTAAAACTTCACTGCCAACGGCATGTGGCAACAAAACACCGAACCACGCACCAACTCAACCTCATAAAACTTTCCGTATGGACCGACATAAGCATTCAACAGCTGCCTCAGTGCATTTCAATCGTATCACCGGCAAAACAGTCATACAGGTACGCCTTCTTTTTGTACTTTTTCCCGTTTTTACATGCTGTATTTATTCTGTGCCATGAAGCAGGAGCATCAGCACCCGCAATGCTTACATAGCAACAGGAGCAGCGAGAGCAGCAATTGTTTTTGCCGCTACAGCTATTAACCGAGAACGGAAAATAAGTTGACGAGAACATGTTGTAAGAGTAACAAAAAAGGGGGTGTACAAGTTGGGAAAGCAAGCACATAAAGAAACTGGGTTTCCACTTTTCTGAGCGCAAACAATGTAGGGGAAATATTTGCTGAAAATGGGTAACACAAAAAGACAAGAAAGCCGCTGTCGACTTGTTAGTAAATGAATGACAGCACCGTCAACAGACAATAACAAAACATTAATTTTCATTGCGGGAATGAAATATGTTTTCTTTTTTTAGCACTCTATATATGTGTAATACTCGAAGTACCAGGCTATTTCATTTACACAGCAAATGTAGCGTATAACAGCCGACAGCTGTGCTACGATTTAATTAAAAATATTGCTGATTTTTAGTTGAAGTTGTGTTGTAGTTTAACTTTAGAAGGTAAATAGTTTTTTAGTAAAATAATAGTATACCTTTAGGAGCCATATAATTTTTAACAAAAGTTGAAAAAGAAAGATGAAAATACTTTTTAGTCTAACTTTAGGAGCTAAACGATGTGTTTAGCGTTACATATGGCACAAAATATTATTTTGTAGCCTACCTTTAGGAGCTATATATTTTTTAACAAAAGATGAAAAGAGATGAAAATATTTTTAGCATAACTTTAGGACATAAACAATGTGTTTAACATTACTTATGGCGCTACATATTATTTTGTAGCAAAAATTTATTTCTACCAGGTAGAGCTTTCAAAATTTCATGCTACATATAATGGTATACGATGTATCGCTGAAAATTATTTTTTAGTATATTTTCAGGAGCTAACCGCTGTTTTTAGCATAACAAGCTGAGCTTGATAGTATTTTAAAGCATACCAATAGGAGCTACATACAGTTTTTGCATGGCATATGAGACTAAATAGTCTTTTGTAGCATGTCTTTAGGCGCTATGTACAATTTTGTGACAGGAAATTGTGTTTGTAGCAAAATTTTTGACAACAAATGCTGTCTTTTTCATGTCATAAACATTCGGTGCATATTTGAATAAATTGGAATTTATTTTTACCAGGTGTAACTTTCTAAATTTTTTGCTAATAAAATTTTTTGTAGTATACCATGTAGCGCTGAGTGATATTTTTTAGCATAATTTTTGGGGCTAAAGCGCATTTTGGGGGGTTGAATACTAGTTTGAAGGAAGGAGCTACATATATACAGTTTTAGCTTCGCTTATGACACTACATAGTATATCGTAGCATACCTTTATGCGCTAACTACAATACAGTGTTGTAGCATAATTTTTGGCAACAAACGCTGTATTTTTCACAATTTTTGCTAAAATAGTACTCCAAATATGCACCGACTGTTTCAAAATTAATATATTCAAATTTATTTCCACCAAGTGAAGCTTTCTAAATTTTTTGCCATAAATTTCGTAGCATACTTTTAGATCTTAAGCCTTATACAAGTATGTTAATTAAGCTTGCCTCAAAAGAGGTCAAAATTATGTATTAATAAGTATATATTTATGGGTTTAATCTTTTAGCTCTTAATGCAGCTCCAACCCTCTCTTGTTCCGCACACGCAGTGTAAACTCATTAAAAATGTGTGCGCTGTGTCTAAAAGTTTTTGCAAGTTAGCAGCATACTTTTAGGTGCGTTCACAGCTGACTGCTCGCAAAAATACATGTATAATATAACACAAAGGAAACGGTGCAAACCCAAATATTTCTGCTTGTTGTTCTTCCGCACTTCAAACAACTCATTTCCTCCCAGCTTTAGAGCTCGTTATAAATGCAACATTTCAGTTTAGCAACTTTTTTTTTGTTAATTTGCGTAAGAAAGTCTGGAAAATGTAAAGAAATATGTCACGTGCAGCAGACTCGGATGACAGTGAGGTAAAGTATAAGAAAAAAGTTCAACGCAATTAGTGAGCAGGAGATAAAGGTAACTTCAACGTTGCTAATTATGAGAAATGTTTTAATTTTGTAAGACTTGAAAGAGAATTTGTAAGATTTCGTGAAACGAAGAGCAATAAGCATATTTACAATTTAGGAAAGCAATTTAGGAAAGGTAGAATGCGTGATTGCGTTTGGTCAACCGTTTTTGCGACGGCGAGACTCAACTTAGCTCATGAAATAAATCTTGAATATGGTTTTGTAAAAGACCATAGACAAAATAAAATGTTGGAGCTGGGTTTTAAAGACACTAACTGGCAACCGATTTGTGGAAAAGGCTTAATAATAGAGTTAGTGATATTCCAATTATTTCACCAAAGATTTATATCGAAAGAAACATCAATTAAGGCAGTGGAATTGTTCTTGAGGAACTAGATCCATTTGTAAGTAAGTATAATATTCAAAAATAGTCTCCGAAATTTTTAAGTTGATACGGCAAATAGTTTCAACGATATGACTGTACTCGTAAACCATTTTTAACTCCGAAAAGGGTAACCGATAGACTTGAAATCTCTTCTTTATATCTTTTTGGACACATTTGTCACGCAAAATCGACAATATAAGGGTTTTGATAATAATTTTGATTTTTTAAGCCAGTTACGATGATATGAAAGTATTCCTTAACCATTTTTAACTCCGAAACGGCTAACCGATCGACTCAAAATCTCTTCCTTCGACCTTCATCTAATTTATTTGTCCGATAAAGTCGACCAAAGAAGATTTTTGATAATAATTTTGATTTTTAAGCAATTCTGAAATGACTTTTTTACAAAAAACAGCAGTTTGGTTATTTGCGAAACTATTATTTTGTCAAAAATCAAAAATTTGATACGTCCTTCAGTCAGTATCTGTATTCATTTATAGTAAACGTTTTTTTTTTGGTATTTAGAGTTGAGATAATTTTGAGCAGACAAATCTTTTTCGACGAAAGACACCTTATTCCGAGGTCTTCTGGAATATCGGTTACGTGAAAAAGGGAAACTAAAAAATGGTCAAAATGAATAACTGATTATTTAAGTACATTAAATTATATAAATATACATTATTTTAATATATTTAAAGAAAATGTCTCCTCAAAAAAAAATAAATAAATAAATAAATAAATAAAAAAATAATAAAATAATAAAAAAAAAAAAATTTTTAAATTTTTTCAGGCTTTCAAGAGGATATAACCTCTTATATACCATCTATTACAATGTCAGGGCGATGCAAATCTGTTAAAAGGTGCTTAGTTTTTGATTCGGCTCCAAAAGCTTTTCGTCTTAAAATTAAAATAACGGTACAAAAAGCTTCAAACACGGGAAAGTGCAGCTATACCTAGAACTATGTACATTCCAGAAAATGTTTTAAGGTTAAGAATGAAGTCCAAAAGGTTCTAACCTTAAATAAATGACCTGGACCTAAGACAACATTACAGAAAATGTTCAAGAGTTAACCCTGAAGTCCAAAAATTTCTAGTATTAAATAAAATTAACTGTGCTAAAAGCTCTAAGCTCCAAGAAAATGCAGCTGGATCCAGAACTACTTAGATCTACATTCCAAAAAATGTTCTAGAATTAACCATGAAGTCCAAAAATGTCTAACCTCAAATAAAATAAACGGTCCAAAAGCTCAAAACTCGACAAAACCGCTGAACTGAGAACTACATTCCAAAAAATATTCTACAGTTAACTCTGAAATTTGGCAACATCTTGGTGCACAAAAAAAGTCAAACATACTAAAAAGTATAGGACCTTGGTACATCCTATACAAGACAGCTACAAAAAAGCACGTCTGTATCAATTTACATGTTAAGCGATAATCAAACAACATCAAATTTACGCCATACACTCCCTACCTCTCCCCCTCTTATGTAAATTTAAAACAGTTAACTCGATTCGCAAGCCAATCACCACCGTGTTCTCGCACCTCCATTGATTTCATTTTCGAAATCTATTAACATTTGCATACATGGTTTACACAACTAAACCGGCGTCACGCTAAGCTAACAAGCCTAAAAGTATGCAATGTAAAGTGCTACTTATGCATGTAGTTGATACCGAGCCGCAGCAAGGACTACCGAGCTGCGACGCAAAAAAGTATGCTTTGTTGCCAGGCAAAATAAACAAACAAAGCACATAGCGCATAGCAAGCAAGTCGCGGAAAACGGAGCAAAATAGTTGAACATGCACAACAACAGCCACTTGCGGCAACTACTAACAGCGCGCTGGGCGCTATAGCAGCGCCGGGCGGCGCAGCTGTGGGTTTTGTCAGCAGCTGTGCACAAAATTCAATACAAAATTTGCATTTTTCAATTTTCACAGCTTACACACAGGTTGTCTGTCGGTGGGGGTGAGGAGGCCGCTGGTAAGCTCAAGGATAACAGCTACAACCAGCAGTAAGATATATATATATATATATATGTGTGCGTGGGTGTGTGTTTTCTATGCCAAGCGTATTAAAAAGTTTATTTTGCATTAGTATGCGCGTGTAGTTTGCTTTTAGTGTGTGTGTGCATGTGTTAGAAAATGGCGTTGTTGGACAACAACCCCGCAGTTTGGGTGGCGCAACACTTGGTGAATAGGAATTTCAATATTTATAGAAAAATTATGCAAAAAAGGCAAATTTCATGCAGTGTGTTGTTGTTGTTGTATGTTTAGACGACGGCTTGAGGCATGCAACATGACGGCGGCAATGAGTTTGTAGCCTCACACACAATGCCGCTTACAACCATTTGCCAATTTGAAAGTGGCGCTATCATAAGCATTAAGAATAACGGTGGGTAAGGCAAATGCAAATGATGGTCACTCAGCTGCGCGTGGTTGTTGCATTGAAATTTTGTATTTTTATTTATTTTGTACAAAAAAAAAAAAAAAAAAAAACGCAAAGCATTCACTGGCCGCACAAATGAACTTGTCTTGCTGCGCAAATTTTGTATTCTATTTTATTTATTTTTTTTTTTTCGCAGTAAATCCATTCAGTGCAGTACATTTCGTTCTGATTACTGTTTGCTATTTACCTTCTCCCCTCATTTGCGCTTCTTGGCGCTGTAAAAGCAACTGATAATCATAAATTTAAATGAAATTATTTAAAAATCAACAAACTGTGTTTTGAAAAAATAGAAAAATAAACAAAATTCAACAACAGAAGTGTGCGCACAATGAAAAATGTGGATAATTGAGCGCATTAACTAGAATTTGAAATGAAAAATTGAATTTTGAATGGATAGTATTTTAGGACTAGATTCATATAACTCTCTGTTGCTAAATGATTAAATAAATTATGTAAAAAATTAAGCTTTAAGTTTATAGCTAAGCATTAAAAAAATGTTCAATCAAAGGAGTAATACCAAAAAATATTCATAACCTTGGAAATTATTTTAACAAATAAGTGAATTCAAACTCAAGATGTAAAATATTTCCCAAATCATATCTTTGCAAGCCCAGCCGGTCGTAGAGAAATACTACTATGAGCCAAAAATATTATAGTAAGACTTCGTACATAATTTTAAAATTATTAACTTATTCTTCCAAATCTAAGTCGTTCCTCTTAAGAGGGTATTCTAGTCTAGAAATTTAAAAAAATCGAAATATTTTTTTTTTTTTTTTTTCAAAATTTAACTATTCAAGAATATGTGTACAAGAGGATTTTTCAAAATTCAAACTATTTTCGGAGATAAAGGCATTTTTCTGACCCGGCATCCAAACTAGTTCGGCCGGAACGCGAAACTTTAAACGCGTTTTTCTCAAAACTGATTTTTTCGGAACGTTACCCACAATTTCTCAGGTTGTAGTGGACCGATTTACCTGAAATTTTTATAGAGTCTTCTTTATTGGCTTGTCTATGGTTGGAACTAGCTCCATCCCCAATTTTTTATTTTTATTATTTTTAAAAAATTCTAAATAGTCAGAAAAAGCGATCAAAAAAACTTTTTTTTTCAGGCAGTCGCCATTTTGTGAAAAAATTTGTTTCCCACTTTTCCGTAGTTCCGGCCATTGCGACGTGAAAATTTTTAGAGACCCCGCACTTCGTCAGCTCATAATTTTTTAAATTTTTTACTTTTTTTAGTTTTTCATTTTTTTCTCTACTCTTCTAAAATTAACAAATAACTAATAAAAAAAATAGATGGTAAAAATATTAATTTCCTTTTTTTACGACACTTTAAAAATTACTTGAAATTCATGCTTCTAGACTAGAATACCCCCTTAAAGTTACCTCCCTTGGCCACAATACACATGTGTCAACGTTTTTTCCAATCCTGGAAGCAGTTGTTAAAGTCAATTTCCGGCTCACCTTTGCCACGATATTCGGTCGATTAATCGTTTGTTTCGACGGCTTAGATACAAGACTCATCGCCAGTAATAATACTTTTCATGACATCCTTGCAGTCGGAAAGCATTGCTTCACAGACGTTAACGAGACTCTGTTTTCGATAAAAGTTGAGCGATTTCAGAACCAATGGTGTTTTCTTTTTTCTTAGGTCCAAACGATGTTTTAAAATGGTTTTCACTGAACCTTGCGATATTCCAACTACTCAAGTAAGATCTCTGACTGTTAATCGTTAGTTCTCAAACAACAATTTCTTTATTTTATTGACGTGTTGATCTCATTAGGTGATGGACGTGGTTTATCATCAACGCATTCTCGACTTTAATTCATTTGTGGCTGTCAAAAACACTTGCTCACTACAAACAATTATCACCGAAGGCCTTTTCTAACGTTGTGAACGTTTCGGCACCAGAAATTTGATTCCGCACACAAATGATTAGTTTGATATGACATTTGGCAGTTATAGAAACCCCAAAAGAATATTTCGAATATTTCGACGAATTGGTTATCGCGCGAAATTTAAATATTTTTTTTTTCCACAGTAGTATTAACTTAGTTCTCTGAGATCACTCGAGAAGTCAGCTGGCATTCCAAGAACACTTCAATACAAAAAGTACACTGGAGGATAAAGGTTATTCTGAACTATTTCAGAGACTCTGCCTCAAAATTATCTATTCATTTTCTAACCTAAGACATATAATAATATATTCAGAATTAACTCCCCATTATATAGAGAGTTTTCAAGATTTCTCAAAGATCAGATAGGCAACGTCGCTGATGTTCCTTAGGATATCAGTTTTTTTGTAATAACAAGCAAGATTTCCTATGAAACAATAAAAAAAAGTGTGATATAAGTTCAGAAATTAGAATGTCAGATCTTCAATCCTTAATATGGAATTTCAAGAAGAAAGCGTAATATTTTCGATAGTTCAGAAAACGAAGCACATATCGAAAGTATTAAAAAAAACATCAGATTGTGCATTCGAGAGCGAAGTAAGCGCTCAGAAATCGGAATAGAGGAAGCCAAAATTTATTTTTTTTTTTAATATTTCAGGCTGGTTCTGTAAGCAATTGGCAGCGAAATCATATCTCAAACTGAGGGAGTCCACCATATTATCGCCTGTAATTAGAGGCATTCCATGATACAAAGTTGCCGTTTGTTCACAATACCACGGATTCACGAAATTGTGTAGAATTCAAATGGACTTCCAAATATTGCCTTCTTTTATAGAGAAGAGTTGGAAAAAGGAGTAGTGGAGACTGACGTAGGGATATGCACCTATATGGTTAGGCACTTCCTAGTGATGCTTTTTCAGCAAATTTATATTCAAAAAACGTCTTCTGTCTAGTTTGCAGTATCTTCCAAGCGGAGATCACAGCAGTTAAAGAAAGTCTTTTCATATTTTCATATGCATACCATATACAGATAGTCAGACTGCTTTGAGATCACTAAATTCTCAAAGGCTCTTGTCTAAGATAGGGAACGAATGCCTTCATCTCATAGTGGATTGAACATCTTACTTCAGGAATATATTAATATATACAGTTGGCCAAGCGGTTTTGGAATCACTTAAGTTTCATAATGTCTCCTGTGGATCCAACATCCTACTTCACGATAAATCTGTATGGATTCCACGATAACGTAATATCTCTGGTAACTGTGAAGCACCACCTTACAATTAGATTCCGAAAGATAATGAATTTATATGCCACTGGTAATTTTAGATATTTAATCAACAAACACATTATAAATATAGCTGATTCTCGGCGGACTCAAACCCTGACTTGCTTAGCAAGCAGACAAACGTGGCATGAACACATACAGCCATGGACACATAAATAGTATAATCTGAAAAGGGTTTTAAAAAAAGGTACAAAAATTTCTAAAAATTATTAAAAAATTGCAAAGGATTTTTCATTTCGTTAGTATTTTGTCCTATATCCATCATTTTTAAGCACCCGCTCACATCTTCGCTGCATGCTGTCCACCAGTTCTTGACATCGTTCCTTTGGGATTGAATACCAAGGCTCCTCAATTCCAGCCCATAAAATTTTTGAATTTTTTGCTTGCTATTTTGAACATTATACCATTCCATAAATTTCCTATTGGTTTCAGATCTGGGTTTTGCACAGGCCACTCATATATTCTAAACTTTTCATTGCCGAGACCATACTTTACTATCTTTGCGGTGTGCTTCGGATCATTGTCTTGCATAAATGTCCAGTTTATGGGGATGGATTGAAATACAAATGGCTCCATTTTATTTTTCAGTATATCCAAATACTAAAACTGGTTCATTTTGCCATTTATTCGAGCAACTGGCACGATGCTATGCCATGAAAACATGCCCCAGGCCATGATACTTCCACCGCCGTGCTTAATGGATTTTTTGGTATACCTACCTAGGTTTAAGGGATTGACCTTGTGGATGACGTAAAAATGTTTTTCCAACTGAAATCTTCCTATTTATCTTGGTTTTGTCGCTCAAAAACACGTTCTTCCAAAATTGTGCTGGTTTGTCTCTGTGGGCCTTTCCAAATGCCAGTCGAATTTTAATGTGGAGTTTTGACAGGAGTGGTTTCTTACTGGTAATTTGTCCACAAAGTTGAGATAAGTTGAGTCGTCTTCCTACAAGCTTTCTGAACACGTCCACATCATATTCGTCATTAACTTCGATCATAATTTCTCTGGTTGACTTCCGTACTATGTTTTTGTCAACACTAATATCGATTTTACGTGATCCTGGTTTTCTTGGTATCTTTTTATTGACACAAGGTGGGTCTGTTTTGTTGCATAGAGAGCATTTTATAACATTTTTGGAGAGAAATGTATTATTTTAGCAATTTTGGCAGAATCTTTTCCTTCTTTGCTCAAACTCAAACCATATTTACAACATAAAATAGTGCAACAATTAATAAGACGATGTCCATCTGCTGTCGCTAAGATCATAAACTGGCTAGCTCGTTAGCCTACCAGAGTAACTTTGCTTAATAAAATGATATACTGATCATCATAAAGAGACAACTAATATGCTATTGTTAGCATTATATGAGTCTCTTCATTACTTTTAAATATGAAATTTTTATCATGCAACTTTTTACTTCTAAATACAGTGTGCTTAGCGTCTTAAATTATATTTCGGATAAAGCAAAAAAATTTTGTTCTTCAACAAATCTCAAATTAGTAATTAAATATCAAATCAGAGCACAGCAAAATCTATATATACTCGTATCATACAAAACATAATATCCTTTATAAAATTAATTTATACACAAAAAATTTCCTTTTTTCTGACACAGATGCTATATTACATCCTCCGGTTCAACCAATTCATTTGCTCACGCATTTACTTTTCATCTCATTAACGCTAAACGATATTAGCACATTAAAAGCGTATATCAATAAATTTGTATTTCGAAAGAAGGCGGCATTCAACGCCAATACAGACGAGTTTGTAGCGCGCATATAGATTTCCGCTCGATTAGCATATGTTTAGGCTAATACGATTTAACGGCATAACACCGCAAATAAGCAAGTAAAGCGCCAAAGAACGTGTTCACTTCTATGGCAAGATAGAAAAAGAGAGGAGAGAAAAAAGTATTAGAAAAGTTACTGCGCGCTAACTTCATTAAAGCTAAAAGCTATGAGCGCTGAAAGTGTTATTGCTTTACGTAAGCGTCTTCACAAGCACGCTGTATATATAGTATTAAATGCGTATAAAAAATAAGAAAGCATAAAGGCAAACTGCTGAATGGAAAAATTCACATTCAAATCAAGTGTCTGCGCAGCTGTTCTTTGGTTTATATGCTAAAGCTCTAGCAGCGCCTATTTGTTTTCGGCCTACAAACAATTGAACTCGTACACATGTTCGCTCACTATAAGGGTTGAGCGCCTAAAAATATACTGCGTCACACATGTGTGTGGGCGGCTTCATTTGTTTTACACACATATGTATAAAACAATAGCATTGAATACTTATTGAAATACATTTGACGTGTCCCAGAAAAGTGTAGAAATCGTGTGAACGCATGAATGGAATTGAAACAAGCGACTGAAAGCTATCGGTATTAGAGACTTCTACGAAGGTCGAGCGTGCGCTAAGTGCTTGTAGAAGTGCTGATTTGTGGGTGTATGTGGTGGTTTCTTGTTGTTACTCTATTTTTGAGATATCGATCTGAAATTTTACTTGCCAGAAAACTGACCATTTATCAGAACCGCCGATATCGGACCACTATAGCAGCATATAACTGCCAAGCAAACTGAACGACCAAAATCAAGTTTTTGCATGAATGGCTCTACAACTTGTCAGCAAGGCAATGGGTCAATAGAGAACTCCTAAGACGATAATGAAGACTTACGATATAAGCTGACTGGAGCCTCCTCTGTACTGTCCTGTATTTTTCCTTTGCGGCAAAGAAATAGCTCTTATATAATATGTACTTTGTGATTGATTGGACAGTAGATAAGATGACTGCCGCTGTGGCCGCCTAGTAGAAGATGCCTGATGTGTTCGTGATGTGTTCGGATGACATAAGCTGGTCGTTATTCAGTGGAAATGAAGGTTCTGGAGGTTTCTGGCTGCCATAATACAAGTTGGAACAGCGTACTTTACCACAGATCGACCGATGCCTCTATATGTTGCGAGTGTATCAATGGATACTACTTTATTTGTGAAAGAATTGTGGTTTTTGTTCCACGCCCTAGTTTCGGAGCAATCGAAGTTAATGTTTTTTTTTTAGGACTTTTCGCTGAGCCTTAAAGTTATAATTAACAATCATTTATAAGCTTTAGAGCGTTGAGTAGAGTTTTGAATAAACTTCGATAGTATTTGACATCAACAGCAGTTAAAGCTGTCAAATATATCATTTCCAACTCAGTTTATTCAAGGTATTCCAAGATGAGACCCAAATAAAAAGAAATTCTTTAAATTGCTGGTCTTCAACAGAAGCGAAGTCAGCTGTTAAGCTGGGGAAATCCTTCTTTTTGGGTCTGGCAGTGAACGAGGGCAAGACGAAATATCTCCTGTCATCAAACAAACAGTCGTCGCACTCGCGAGTTGGCTCTCACGTCGCTGTTGACAGTCATAACTTTGAAGTTGTAGATAATTTCGTCTATTTAGGAACCAGCATTAACACCACCAACAATGTCAGCCTGGAAATCCAACGCAGGATTACTCTAGCCAACAGGTGCTACTTCGGACTGAGTAGGCAACTGAAAAGTAAAGTCCTCTCTCGACGAACAAAAGCCAAACTCTATAAGTCGCTCATAATTCCTATACGGTGCAGAGGCTTGGACAATGACAACAACCGATGAGTCGACCTTAAGAGTTTTCGAGAGAAAGGTTCTGCGAAAGATGTACGATCCTTTGCGCATTGGCCTCGGCGAATATCGCATTCCATATTCGACATTGACATAGTTCAGCGAATTAAAAGACAGTGGCTACGCTGGCTAGGTCATCTCATCCGCATGGTCGAAAACACTCCAGCTCTGAAAGTATTCGACGCTGTACCCGCCGGGGGAAGCAGAGGAAGAGGAAGACCTCCACTCCGTTGGAAGGACCAAGTGGAGAAGGACCTGGCTTCGCTTGGCATATCCAATTGGCGCCACGTAGCGAAAAGAAGAAACGACTGGCGCGCTGTTGTTGACTCGGCTATAATCGCGTAAGCGGTGCCAACGCCAGAAGAAGAAGAAGTCGCTAGTAACAAGAGGAATTATATGATACTTAAGAAGTTTCCGCTGCTTCCCATTATAACGGATTTTTGAAATCTTACAGAGTTAGAGAATCTAAATTCGTTTCCCAGAATTGCCTTCTCTTCCAGAAAAAAGTGGGAAAGAGGCGAGGTAGACAAAGGTGCGGGGATAAGCATCTATACGGATAGTTTCAAACTAACCCATCGAGTGTGAGGTGCTGTCTTCTCTGCAAAACTAGATACCAAAATCGCTTTCCGTCTCCTGAACCACTATAGTGTCTTCCAACCGGAATTTACAGCAATTAAAGAAAGCCTTCTTGTTCTGATAAGGAAGGGATAAGGAATACATTTATATATGCCAATAGCCAGCCGGCTTTGAGATCACTATAGCCTCTTAGGGTTTCCTCTTAGTTAGTGAAAGAAAACCTTGACGTCTTAGTGGGTCTAAACGCCCTTTTTTCACCATAAACCTGCAATGGATTCCCGGGACATAGTGATATCCCAGAAAACTTTGAAGCAAATGTACTAGCCAGAACAGGCAACATCTTATAATTAGGCTATAGAAAAAAGGGAATTTATATGCCTCTTGTCTAATTTCAGATATCTAATCGACAAATATGTTATAAACTTATCTAAGCTTCGATAGAATCGATACCTTACTTGCTCTATAAGCAAGAAAACGTGGCTAATTGGAATAAGGACCGCAGATGCGGATTATTAAAATTTAAAAAGGATGATATAAGAACTCTAGAAGGAGTACAAACATGTCAGCAGACTAGGACCGCCTTTTAAAGATTATTATAGAAGCTGTCAGGATGAAGAAGAGGAGGAGACTCTAAAACATTTTCTCTGCGATTGTAAAGCTCTGTAAGGAGAAAAGAATCCCAACTATCTGTCAAGGGATTCTTGACGTTTCTGAGGTTGCCCAAATAAAACTATTCGTACTGATATTTATCATATCATATTCAAAGAGGAGCCAATGAGTGAGTGGATTCTAGTCTCGGTGATATCGCCTAGGTGCGTTGTAAGACAGCCATCATATTCATCTATCCACCTACCTACCTACCTCTTATCTTCAACCTCTAATCCTAAGTGACCGGCTTTGTGCTTGCTTACCGCTTAAAAATCCATTTCCTAACCTTTTTATACAAGCCCAATGAAATTTTATCGGACACAAGTTGTTAATGCGCAAAACTGGTTTGTTCTTTTGAGTCCACATTTCATAACCTTTTTCTACTTTCAATTTCTATTAACTAATTTGTGTTGCCCTTTCACCTTCATTCACAATTTGCGCCCTTCGCAAATCCGTTTAACGAAACGTCGTCACTCGATTGAGGTCAGTCAGCCAGTTGATGTGACCTCAGTCCATAGCAAGCTTTTACTTAACGCATAAAAAAGACTTTTTGTCGCTGCGTTCAAGCACAAAATGCCATGCAAATCACTAATAATAATAAATATGTAAGAATTTGTGCAATTTCATTAAGTTTTATGCGAATCATAATCGTAATGTCTGAAAATTATTTTTCTAAGTGTCTAAATGACTCTCGGCTTACCCTATCATGAAACACAGCCACACCACATTTCAACACACGAAATCACCATAACAGCACACCACACTCACCACTCACCTTCCACATCACACCAATACACTCAAACGTGACACCACACTTCCAACTAGAACACAAAAAAAAGGGACGGACAACTCCAGCCAGACACACTTCGTTTTTGGCTTCCGCAAGGACTCAACGCTTGTGCGCATACGCTTTTCGCAGCATCGCCTTTTTCTTTTCGTTTCCTCCCACGTACATCAACGGTCGTCGATTCCGCCGCCGATTGGAATATCCGTCCAAATTTTACCTTTTGTAAACATTGAAAACGTTTGTAAAGTTAATAAAAAGAGTATTCCGAAAACCTATTCTTTTAAAAAATATTTTATAACAAGTGAGTTCGGAAATAAAGGTGAGTTCACCACTGAGTAATACATGGTCCTTCGAGCCTTCAGAAAGGCACCTTAAAAAAGAAAAACAAGAGGAAAAAAGTAAATAATAATAATAAAAAAAAAAAAAAAAATTTTTTTATTAAATAAAGTGCGGTGACAAAAACACATATTTTAAAACTATTAAAGTGGAAAAAAAAAAGTTGAAAAAACTATTAAAGGGAAACAAAAAACAAAAATTGGAAAACAGTGAAGTGAAAAATACTTAAAAATCATAAACAAAAAAAAAAAAAATTGACATATACAGTGTTAGTGGAGTGTGGATATAAACACATACATACATATATGTATATATCCGTAAAGTGAAGCAAACAAAAGCGCGCCAAAAAGAAAGGAATACAAAACGAAACCAAAACCAACAACAGCGGCCGCGAAACTAAATAAATCTCTAGCGGGCGCGAAACTAAATAAATCACACCACCGGGCGCGGATAATAAAAACAAAGACAACATACCCAAAACACGTACAAAGTCACACAGGAGAAGAAGAGGCATACTAACTGCGAGGACAAGAAGAACAAGGAAATATACATTAGGGCAAGCCACAAAGAAATACACTCCCCCAAAATTCCCTTGATGCGAGAGAGGGTAAGTGTATCGCTTCCACCTTATTTATATGCATGTACATATGTATGTTTAGGAAAAACAAAAATAAACTGTTTTAACAATTATAACTCGGTTATAACTTTAAACAGTTTCACCAAAACGGATACTCAAATTTAATACGGTGCATCAAAATACCGATATTAAAGTTGATAATACATACTTGTTCTTAAAGTACTAATGCCTATGTATAATTTTCTTTGTGATCACAATCACACACAACAAATTAAAACATTAAAAGAACATTCTACTTGCAATATTTTCCGACACCCCTTCTGCTTTTAAAGCAGCAAGCGAATTGCGCTAATAAGTAAAAGGCATATTAGAAAGTACAAAACAAGAAATAAAAGAAAACATAAATGCGGAACATATGACTTATAAATTGAAACACACATACATATATACATGCAAACCAGCTTTCCTTAGCTTGGTAATTACCTAACATATACTTGCCGAAATTAATTAGAAGCAAATATAACAACATACATACGAGTATATACATACCGTCACACATGTGTGTTGAGAGCAGAAGTAAAATACCTGCAAATACCATTTCTCTTTTTTCCAATTTAACCAACCTTCCTGCGTCAGTCCTAGTACCGCGTTTACAACAATAAATCGTATTTAAATAAATTGCATGCCTACACAGTATATACCACATATACATAGGGACAATTAAATTACGCGAAAGTAATACAATTTTGGAAACAAAAAAAACAGAGTGTTACAGATTTTGATAACACGAATTAACAACAAAACGAGAAAAAAGGAAAAGAAAAAAAAATATAAATAAATTTATATTATTAATTGTTTAATAATATAAATACATAAATATAAATACATAAAAAATTATTACTATACCATATATACATATATGCACATAAATATCAATATACTTAAAATCCGTACTTACAGCCGGTACAAGCAATACCCCTTGTATTTGCACAACAAAACAAGCAGGTTTGCACCGTATTAAAGTAATTTAAGCATAATTATATGCATACGAAGCACATATCGTGCACACATACATACATACGTATATACAAAAGGTATTGACCCTTTCCGGTACACAAGTACGAGGGCATACCAATAAATCCGAAAAAATATATACTCGCAATACATTAAAAAAAAAAATAAAATAAAATATAATAATATTATTATTAACATAATTATTATTATTATAATTATTATTATAATAATAATAAACATAAACGCCATCGCAGGTAGATACAACGGCGAATAATATAAACTATAAACGCGGATTTCACTAATTTTTCGGAAATAAACTCTTATTTACCTAAAAGAGTTTTCGGTTGATAATATTCTCAGTACACACTGAAAGAAAATATATACAAATATTTTACAAATCTACATTTTCTAAATGAATATAGATTCAAAAGAATCTAAAACATCGCAATTCTTGAAAATTCCTAAAATGTTTTCTGACGATAAGAGTCCATGTACACCTGCAGAAGCTACACGCTCTAAGCAAGGTGCTACAAAACAAAAGAGGGGGAAAGACATATCATACTCCAAATTCATTTCTGAGAGCGACTGTCTCATAAAATACTGCACTCGATTTGCTTCTTCGCCGATTCAAGACAATTCTGAATCGGCGCTAGAAATAAAAAGCCAAACGATCGAAAATTTTTGGACACGTCTCCAAGCTGCATATGACACAATTGTTGATACTGACGATTCAGATCTACCAGAAAACTTTAAATCTTCTGCATACGCCAAATTTGAAAACTGCTTAGACCAGTATGAAGATACAAAGATTATGATCGCAGATCAACTAAAACTTATAAAGTCAATTGCACCTGCTCCCCACAGTAGAGTAGAGTTACCACAATTGCAAGCCCAAGAGGCAACAGGCATTCATCTCAAAGTGCCAGCGTGCGATACAGAAATATTCCATGGAGGTTATGAACAGTGGCCGTCCTTCCGGGACATGTTTACGGCCGTGTACATAAACCATCCAAAACTATCGCAAGCGCAAAAATTGTATCATCTCCGATACAAGACAAAAGGTCAAGCGGGCGTAATAGTAAAACAGTTCGCATTAAGTGATGACAATTTCAATTTGGCTTGGGAAGCTCTGAAAGCCAGATATGAAAACAAAAGAATATTGGTCGACAAGCAAGTAACCATACTCATGAACTTGCCGAAAATTCAAAAAGAAACAAGTGAAGAATTCATAAAATTAGAATCCACTGTTTCAAATTGTTTGTCGGTTCTAACGACACAAAATGTTCCCACAGACAGCTGGGACCCTATTCTGATAAACATATGCACCGCAGCATTACCCGAAAAATCATTACTTCTATGGGAGCAATCGCTCTCATCAAGAAGAGACTGCCCAACGTGGCAGCAAATGAAAGACTTCTTAACTGCCCAATATGAAATTGCGGAAAGGGTAGATAAAAAAACAGTCAGAACTAAAAACGTTCAACCCGACCTAAACAGAAGCTTCAGTAGACCCCAAGTCAATAACAACAACAATTTAAATAGAAGCTTTTTCAAAGCACAATCGTTCACATCTGAACAAAATAAATTCACGTCATGCGAACTATGTACAGGAGGGCATAAGCTAAAAGCTTGCGAAAAATTTAAAAAATTGAATGTGAATGAAAGGAACAACTTTGTCAGGTCAAAAAGACTCTGCACAAACTGCTTGTCCCACTCACACAATCTCAATAATTGCGAAAGCAAATTTAACTGCGTATATTGCCACAAAAGGCATCATTCTATGTTGCACATAAACAACTTTCCCAACACATCTCAAAGTAGCGCTTTTTCAAAAAAAGCCACGGGTTTAGTTGCAACAGCAACTCCCGAAACAGAAACTCAACAAAATTGCCAAGAGACACCATGCTGCTCAAAGGCATTAAAAACTCAAACGCTGCACAGCGAGAATCAAAGTAAGGTATTACTACCAACAGCAGTTGTCTCCATCGAACATCGAGGAGAACTGTTCAAACTAAGAGCCCTAATAGACCAAGGATCGCAACGATCATTCATAGCGTCTAGGGCACAAAATAGGCTAAAACTGCCAACAAAACAAGCCAATTATGAAATTACGGGAATGGGCGGAAGAGTAGTACAAAACTCTAACAAAATATGCCCCATTACCCTAATTTCCCCCCAAGCGGATAAGCGCATTCAAGCAAATGCTATTGTCTTACCGCAATTAACAAACATGCTTCCAAGCTATCAAATAAATAGCAAGCATTGGGATAAGATTTCACATCTGACTCTAGCAGACCCCAACTGCAACACCCCCGCTCAAATAGACCTGCTATTAGGCAGCGATCTCATATCGCAAATTATTCTAGATGGTGTTGAAAAAATTTCTAAAACACTACTGGCGCAAAATACCATTTTCGGATGGGTCCTAAGTGGACTAGTTGCGGAACCAGTCACAGCAATGACAACTCAAGTTGAGGAAATCTCAAACGAGTACCTCAATTCACAATTGAGAAAATTTTGGGAGTTAGAGGAACTCCCCCCCATTTCAATTACAACACCAGAAGATCAGTATTGTGAAGACTTTTACAAAGCCACAACTACTCGATCAGCTAATGGTCGGTATGTCGTACGACTACCACTAAAACAACAATTTCCAGACACACTCGCCTTAGGTCACTCTCGCACCTCTGCAATGCAGCAGTTTCTAAGTATGGAAAAAAACCTACTTAGAAAAGGTGAGCTAAAACAAGATTATGATGGTGTCTTGGAAGAATATCTTCATTTAGATCACATGGAGGAAGTAAGCCCATGTGAAAAAATCATAAGAGGCAAATATTACTCTTTCTACTTGCCACATCATGCAGTAGTAAAGCCTGACAAAAAAACAACAAAAGTCAGAGTTGTCTTCAATGCCTCCAGAACCACTAGCTCGGGGAATTCCCTAAATGACATTCTATTTACGGGACCCACACTCCAACCAGATCTAATGCTCCTCATATTGAACTGGCGTATATACAAATACGTATTCAATGGGGATGTCGAAAAGATGTATCGACAAATACTGGTTCATAAAGATGATCAAGATTTTCAGCGGATTGTTTTCCGAAAATCTGCCAATAGTCCACTACGCGACTTCAAATTAAAAACAGTAACTTTTGGCGTAAACTGTGCTCCATACTTAGCCATTCGTACACTCCACGAACTGGCAGAAGACACAAGGTCAGAATTTCCTCTGGCAACACAAGTGTTACAAACACAGACGTATGTGGACGATATCCTGTCTGGAAGCCACAGTCTTCCACTAGCATACGATACCTTATCACAGGTAATAAATGCCCTCAATACCGCAGGGTTTCCATTAAAAAAGATAACAGCCAACCACCCAAATATTTTAAAAAATATTCCTAAAGACCATTTGTTGGATACTAATTTCCTTATATTTGAAAAGGAAAGTACAACAAAAACACTGGGCATCCAATGGAATGCGATATCGGACCAGTTTTCATACACGAGTGAGTCCATATCCGCATTATCCGCCACTACAAAACGCCAAATTCTCTCCTCTGTGGCAAAACTTTTCGACCCCGCAGGATGGCTTTCGCCAATTATGATACAAGCGAAAATCCTGATCCAAGAATTATGGCTAGACGGAACTGACTGGGACGAACAAGTGAAACCTCTTCGCTTAGAAAGATGGTCCCAGTTTGCTAATAACCTAAAAGACATTTCGCAGACACAAATTCCACGGTGGGTAAACTATTCCCCCGAATACAAGGTGGAACTACACGGCTTCTGCGACGCCTCTGAAAAGGCATATTGTGCCACTATATATGTGCGCACCCAAAGCGATATTGCAACTACAAGCCACCTACTAGTGGCAAAAGCAAAAGTTGCGCCTCTAAAAACCATAAGTCTACCACGACTTGAACTCTGTGGCGCTCTGCTACTAGCAAAGCTAGTTTCCATGGTACGGACCCACTTGAACATGGCAAAATACAAGGTATATCTATGGTCCGATTCCGAAATAGTTCTAGCCTGGTTGGAAAAACCACCACATGCGTGGAAAACATATATTTCCAACAGAACGTCTCAAATACTTGACCTAGTAGGAGCAGCCACTTGGCGACACGTAGCCAGTGCTGACAATCCTGCGGATCTAGGTACAAGAGGATGCAAACCTCTGCATCTCGCCACCTCCACCCTCTGGTGGAATGGCCCCCAATGGTTAACAGAATCTCCCGATTCTTGGCCACAATCGCCAATGCGCAACATAATTGCTCCAGAAGGTCGAAAAATCGCCACTTATCACACAACAATGGATGATGCTGACATCCTTGAACGATTTTCATCGTTCCCCCGAGCACTCAGAGTAGTCGCCTATATTCTCAAATTCGCAGAGCGACTCAAACTTAAGGTAAAGGGAGCAACTTGCCCCCAATGCGATACATTGACGCACCAAGACTTACAAAAAGCGAAGGTCGCTCTTATCGCATCAACCCAAACGCGCTACTTCAGCCGCGACCTAGGGTTACTAAGAGAATCGAAGCCAATTGACAAAAAGAGCTCACTCTTAGTACTAAACCCATTTATAGACACGAAAGGTCTGCTTCGTGCAAACGGCCGGCTTGCTAATTCCAGCCTTACGTATAACGAACGCCATCCCATAATAATACCAGAGAAATCCTCATTTGCCACATTATTCATCAATTATATCCATATACTGATGTTACACGCCGAGCATCGCCTCATGCAACATATGGTACGCCAAGAGTACTATGTTCCCCGCCTTAAGCCCCAAATCAAGAAGTGCATTTTCACGTGCAAGGTCTGCACTATGCACAAGCAGAAAATGCGAACGCAGATTATGGCAGCACTTCCACCGGAACGCTGTAACTTTGCTCTGCCTTTCACCACTACAGGTGTCGACTTTGCAGGCCCTTTTCAAATAAAGGCGTCCATGCTAAGGTCTCCCACCCTGATGAAGGGCTATGTGGCTGTCTTTGTCTGTTTTACGACAAAAGCAGTACACCTTGAGCTATGTTCCAATCTGACAAAGGAGGCTTTCCTCGCGGCATTTGCTCGCTTCGTCGGACGACGTGGCTTTCCATCCAAAATCATGAGCGATAATGGCAAAACATTTATCGGAGCTCAAAGAGCCACAGAGAAACAATTTGTGGATTTTATGAAACAAATCTCACCTGGCATTATACAAAAATATGCTCCCCAAGGCATCAATTGGCAGTTTATCCCCCCAAGCGCTCCACATATGGGTGGTTTATGGGAATCAGCCGTAAAAAGCTTCAAATCACATTTTAAGAAGCTAGCTGGCACTTATAAATTCAATTATGAAGAGTTCACGACACTCTTAACTAGAATTGAAGCCGTCCTCAACTCACGGCCTCTCGCAGCCCTCTC
The DNA here is from genome assembly GCA_037783105.1 of Bactrocera zonata. NCBI lineage: Eukaryota > Metazoa > Arthropoda > Insecta > Diptera > Tephritidae > Bactrocera > Bactrocera zonata. The sequence goes on along the minus strand of JBAWJQ010005073.1, from coordinate 629,616 downwards.
GCAAGATCCATCAGACTTTACAGCCCTCACACCAGGGCATTTTCTTAAAGGAGCGCCCATTCTGGCCACACCTGAGCCAGGCGTGGAGTCGCTTTCCTTATTAAACAGATGGGAAAGAATTAAAATTCTCCATCACCATTTCAGTCTTCGATGGAAAGAAGATTATTTAAAGGACCTCCACAGAAGGTACCGGTGGAAAACACCAGAAAACGCGCCTAAGCTTGGAGATTGTGTCTTAATTCATGACGATTGTCTCCCCCCCACTGAATGGCGGCTTGGCCGCATAGAGAAGCTTTACCACGGCTCCGACGGTCATATTCGCGTAGTTGATCTCCGTACGCAAAATGGAACACTAACTCGGCCGCTCGTTAAACTATGCTTTTTGCCCACAGCCGATAAAACCGACACGTAAAACGTAAACAAAAAACGATAAATCGATAACCCGCAAAACAAACCACAAATCCTATCTTAATAAAAACCGCAAAAGTAGTAATAGATGGGTGGTCCACATGACTACCCACCAGTGCCACCTAACGTAGCACCAACTATCATATCCGTATACCACAAATATATAACGTAAATATCTTTGACAGATTAAATGGATGTCGATATGCCGCCAGCACCAACGCCAGCCGTTCGGTCGACCATTCACGTGCCACGAACGGGGCCTACACCAGCTCCTCGAAACACCACGGCCACAACGCAACCAACTGTTGCCCGAAGTGCAACACGCGCAAATCCGACGCCGGTGCCAGCAGACCCACAGCGCCTCCGATGCCCGCTTTGCCGCCGCCCCCACAGGTTGCCGCATTGCGGCATTTTTAAGAGGATGCTGCCTCCGCTCCGCCAGCAGATTGTACAGGCACATGGCCACTGCCTAAATTGTCTGGCACCTACCCACTCCACATCGGAGTGTACATCCGGGTATACGTGCCAAATATGCATGCGGCCACATCACACGCTCCTTCATCGGGACGGCAGACCATTACTTGCCCCTCCAGTCGTGCTACGACCCGACGACCGCAGGCGAACCGTGCTGCACGAACACGAAGAGCTGAGCCATCACCAGAATCCCGAACACGCACTCGGCGCCAACAACACAATACCTCTACGCGGCGGCGTCAACCCAGGCCGCGGTCTCGCCAACCCACTGGGCTTAGTAACGTGGTGGCCACATTGCAGCAGTTGCAAAGGCTACTAGGCTAATAATTTGCCTAGGGGGGCCGGGATGTCTAAATGACTCTCGGCTTACCCTATCATGAAACACAGCCACACCACATTTCAACACACGAAATCACCATAACAGCACACCACACTCACCACTCACCTTCCACATCACACCAATACACTCAAACGTGACACCACACTTCCAACTAGAACACAAAAAAAAGGGACGGACAACTCCAGCCAGACACACTTCGTTTTTGGCTTCCGCAAGGACTCAACGCTTGTGCGCATACGCTTTTCGCAGCATCGCCTTTTTCTTTTCGTTTCCTCCCACGTACATCAACGGTCGTCGATTCCGCCGCCGATTGGAATATCCGTCCAAATTTTACCTTTTGTAAACATTGAAAACGTTTGTAAAGTTAATAAAAAGAGTATTCCGAAAACCTATTCTTTTAAAAAATATTTTATAACAAGTGAGTTCGGAAATAAAGGTGAGTTCACCACTGAGTAATACACTAAGTAATTATGCAAATGTCGAGTGGTTGTGAGGTTATGTCGCAAAGACCTTGGCTTGTACGCACAGCTGCTCTTAAATACCGTATTTGTTATTATTATTGCCTACTTTTGTTTTTGTCTAGTGTTAATGATGATAATGCTTGTGTTTATGTTGGTATCTGCTAGATTGTTGTTGTGCTTGCAGCAGCAATGAAATTCAGTTGTACCGCATTTCTGCAAAACTTTGCGGCGTTTCATGGTTTGTTTCACGCCTTGTTTAGAACACAGTTATATTTATCACTATCTCTCTCCGAATTTCCCTCTCTTTATCACCTTTCCCCTCTTTCTGTTCCTCTGGTTCAACTAAATAGTTGTTGCACTTGTTCGCTGCGGTCGCAGCTGTTGCTTCGTTGGCATGTCACTTTGCGTTGACATTTGTGAAACTTCCTGTATTTCCTTCCGTCAACTTTTTATGACAACTTTTGCATTTGTTTTGTCTTATTTCAACTTTAAGCGTAAGTTAACGGAAATGCTATGTTTTTCCTTATTCTCCTGCACTCAACATACCAGGCTGGTCGGCCTATCAAAGCTTTGTCATCACATTAACGCAAATGTGAAACAAAAAGTTTTTGGTCATTAGCCAAGAAGCTGGCAGATTTTTGGGGTGCTTGCTCATAAAATAATATTTAAATACTTTCTGGCACATTTAATGTCTTACAAGTTGCCAACAAGTCTTCTTTAATGTACAGGGTGGCACAAAATGGGTTTACACGCACTTAACTGAAATTCATTGTTTCGAAAACGCAAGGTTGTAATTTGACAGCTGTCGAATTTCATTTAAATTTTAACAACTCAATGTATAGTATTTTTAATGGTAAATTATGTAATTAAAAAATTTAAATCCAAGAACTAGGTCTATTCTACATAATCAAAATTTTAGGATTTATTGATTATTTGTCTGACGATCAGTTAAATAATAACGGGGTTTTCAACAAGACCATTACAAAAGTAGATCAATAGGGACAGCAAGCGACGCCATGTATTTTACCGCTCTTTTGACAATCCTCTTCACTAAGGTTTGGCATTTCACCATGGAAAGATACGATCCAACGAGTCGAAATTATTCAAATGTACTACCGAAATTCGGAGTCAGTGGCCTCAACTTTACGTCCAATTTATGTTTGTCAAAATCGTCCTCTCCGATTAACAATTGACAGTCTAGTGGAAAAATTTTGATCCGCAGGCACAATATAAAATGTTCCCGTGCCCATTAGACAAAGAAGTGCCTGTAGTGTAGAGAATATTACTGCTGCTAGCGCATCAGAAAGACACAAATCAGTCCCTCATACATCGTTCTCAAGTTTTGGGCATCTCTGTGATGTCGTTGTGGCGAATTTTGTGGAAGAGATCTAGGCCAAGATCCTTGACGTAAGAACTGAAGTCGGTTGACCACCAGAATGGCTTCGTCAATAAGCAAAATATGCGTTATTGGTCAGGCAGCAATCCACACGTACTCCATGAGTAACCATTGCATTTCGAAAATATTACGGTTTGGTGCGGTTTATGGGCCGATGGCGTCATTGGGCCGTACTTCATCCGTGACGATCAAGATCGGCATGTTACTGTGAATGGGAATCGGTACCGCTCAATGATAATCGAAAATTTTTGTTCCGAGTTAAATGATATGGACTTGAATAATATATGATTCCAACAGATGGCGCAACCAGCCACACAGCGAATGTCACAATCAATTTACTGAAGACCAAGTTTGGTGAACGTGTTATCTTGCAAAATGACCCTGTCATTTGACGCCTCGGTCGTGCGATTTAACCGTGTTAGACTATTTCCTGTGGGGCTACGTGATGTCTATGGTCAATGTCGAACGTAAATTGCAGCAGTATCGGCCGATTTAGTCTTGAAAATCGTCGAAAATAGGGTTCAGCGTCTGGACTTCTGCAAACGTGCTCGTGGTGGCCATGCAAAAGAAATCGAGTTCCATAAATAATGGCATCGAATGTACTTTCACTAGGATAAATAATTTCATTGATATCCCGAGCCGTTTTTGTACAAAATGGCTGGACTGATCGGATTGGAATTTCCACTCGACCTTCAATTTCGATTTCAATAATAACTACGATTTTTGAATCACTCTGCAGTGTAAATTTTTCACACAAAAAAAAAACGACTTTGTTTGGAAGTTGCTATTTTGTGGAAAAATTAAAGTTTTGACTAGACTAGTCTGATCTGTCAACATAATTCGTGATCTAAGCTAATGTTTGATAAAATTGGTTAAAAATCTAAGAACATGGTAGTACTCTCTTTAACCACCCTATATACTCGTATCGCCAAGCTACAGCAAAAAGCTTGGTGCCTGTCATTTCACAGTGATCGTCTTTTCATCACTTTATTAGTCTGCCTACTTAAATTTCGTATACTGCGATGCTTGTCCGCAAATGTATACTCAATTAATTTACGTTGTTTTTATGTCACTTTGAGCCATGTTAATAAGTACTTTCTTAACTTCGAAGCACACGAAAAAAATCTTCAGACGCTTTTTCACAACTGTCATTAAAATTTGAAGAAAAATGAAAATAAAATCAAACTCGTTTCGACGTCGCCCTTGTCGCAACTATTCATTATCCACACGCCCTTCCTCTTTCTTTATTGCTACTTTTTGACTTTTTTATTTTTGGTTTTTTATATTATTATTATTTTTTTTTTCTTTTTTAGACGTTCCTTATGCTTCCTTTGTCTTATGTCAAAGATTACACTTGGACACAACGCATTTCCGCTTCGCTTTTGATGAAAAGCAACGCTGTAGAGCACAGTGTTATCCGCGGCGGCGTTCTTTGCAAATAGGTTGAGTTGACTTTTTATAACGGTTACTTCCTTGACCATCATGCCGCCAACCTCAATACTTCGATTAATTGCGGGGAAATTGCTGAAACGTTAAATTGTTTGCCTGGCGTGGTTGGCTTAGTGAAGCAAGCGTTGATGCTTTATTGAGTGGGAGTGCCAAATTATGCCATAAATATTTGATACCATAATTATGGCGGCTTAACAAAACGTTTTTAAAACTCACTTCTTTACAATACTGTATTTAGAAAGTTCTGACGGTGGGTAGTTGACAAAGACTTTTTATTTTTTTCGTTGTTCTTAATATTATAGAAAATACGGCTGCTGTAATGAAGGATACAGGATAGGCGGGGTGAGTAAAAGTTTTAACAAGTAATGAAAACACGTGCACCAACTTTTTTGAGCCAAATCTGGGTATGAAATGATAAAAAAAAAGAAAAATATAAAAAAAAGGAAAAAAGTACAGAAAATAATTTTCGGCGTTTTTGGAGTGGGACATGAGGCACAAAATTCATGAAGTTGGGTAAAAATCTTGGAATAAATTTCTCAAAAAATTGCAATTTTCGGCTGCCGCATTTACTTACTTCTGTAGACAGATAGAAAAATAACTGAGGCTTTGCACTGCGACCTATAGTCATTGTAATCCCTGTCCACGTAGGTGGAACCTAGCGCCTTGAGCCTACTTCTACAAATTGCTGGGCAATCCAGAATCAGGTGTTCTGGAATTTCCTGTTCTATGCCGCAAAACTGGCGGTTTGTTCAAGAGACTATGCACATTTTGGACAAGTGCTTGAGTCTGCACTGCTCTGTATAGAACAGGACAAGGTGGCGGAATTTGTCTCGGGGACGTTCATCATATCTCTAAATCGGGCAAGGTTGTGCCTTCCCTATAGTAGTTTGGCGTAGCGTATTTCTGCTACCTGCAACTCCTCCATCGCAATACACGACTCTGGCCTTGGTTACCCATTTATGCCCCGGCACCCAGATTGAACACCTGATGTATAGTGCTGCCCTTTAGTAGTAGGTCGAGCGTGAAGTCACTCCATTCAGGCTTATTGTCGATAGTAACTCTAAACTTTTTTGCAAAGTTTGCCTTCTTCGTAAAGCCGTCTCTTGGATGAAGGGCCAGTGATGTGTCTTCCCCTAAGGCATTCATTTATTGAGAAGACATTATCTTCCCTTTGCCAAAATCCTCTCCTGCCATGAGCAGCTAGTATGTTTCCCTACCTTTTTGATCAAGTATATTTTGTATATGCAGCGGAGTGAGCTCCAGCATGACTTCAAGTGCTGCGATTGGGCAAGTGGACATTGGACATTGCCCTTGAAGCGCAGACGCAATCGAGCTTCGAAAGTTGAAACCTACAGAAGACTGCATTGCCTTCAATGCGAAAACAACCGCTCCATAAGTGACAAGACCCCTTACGATCATGATATACAGTCACCTGATGATAACTGGCTTGCAGCCCAGGGATCTTTTCTTAGGCTTTTCTCTTTCTCATGAACGCAGCAAACTTAAGAATATGAATGAAGAAGGGACATATAACGATCTACTTGAACTTAAGATATCCGTTGTTATAGCTGTCGAAAAATTTAAAAAGGAAAGTAAGTAAAAGATCTTCAAATATTTATGTGCTGAGAAGGCATTAGCGCAAAATGTATGTGAGACCTTAGCATTCCAAAGCTCTTAATACGAAAATAGTGTCCTATATAAGTCTATACATTGATCCCTTTCGCAATGCCCACCTATTCAGTAATAGAAAACACGAATTCGAGAATGAAGCACCGATCCGTTCCAATTCTACAGACAGCGAGGCTAGGGTGCCTCTCTTAAAAAGCAAATCAGCCTCTCAGCTTTACTGTTACCTGCGATTCGCTGACCGCCCATCCTAGTCTTATCACAAAGTGACTCGATGCGTTTAATAACCGAGTTCGGGCGCTTGATCTATGGGTTTACAGGAGTTCAGCAAACGTTTGTCAACAAACTGAACTTGTGGGGCTACGTGAACCTTCCGTCCCAAAGTTGAACGTAATTGATCCAGTGAACTGCTAACTCTTTGGCAGGCTTTCCGCGACAGTCAGATCTACGTAACCGCTACGGCCGGATTTTTATGCGGCCAAGGACTATCAACTCGTCAGCTTACTCGAAATTATTTCAGGACTGTTTTCTGCCGCTGCGAGAACAACAATATACGACAATCAGAATATACAACAATATATATATAACGCAATCGCTTGAATTATAACCGGTCAAGGACACCCATATGAGCAACAAACAAGAACCATCACGAAATTTTTTTCTGCTGTTACAACGACAACTGCAACAAATAAAGTGCAAAAACTAAAAGCGCTGACAAATTTCGTGAACCAGAGTAAAGACCTTGGCTATTACAAATTTTTCCACAAATTTAGCGCTGCAACAATGCAAATATCCATATTTAGATTTTACTGTTATGTTTGACAGAAATCCAATTACCCCTTGCACTAGAGACATGTAACGATGACGTACACTTAAAGCAAAAAAAAAAGCTCTAAAAAGCTGCCTTCTAGAATTTATAACCACCATGGCTGCGCTATTAGACCCCCAATTTGTGAAAAACAACAAAAACTCAGCAAAAAACATATGCCACAGCGCTAACCCAGCAAGATGAGAGCGAAAATAGCGGTATCAACACACAAAAATACAACTGCAGCATTATATTCAAAGCAACAAAGTTGCAGGCAGGAGCCACCTTAAATGTATAAATATCTGCCAAGGAGCCGAATGACATCCACTTTCATTGCAACGAAGCAGAAAAAAGTAAAACAAAAAAAAAGTAAATGTTGCTTTTGCTGTTGCGCTTGACTTTGCTATTTGTGTTTGAATTCCACTGTTTTAGTTCTTTTTTTCACTTGAAAATCTTTGTCTGTCGTCCGTTTTCGGTTAGTTGCCTTCAATGGTGACTATGTGGGCCGGCGACGGCGGTCGCTCAACACTTTAAAACGGCGCTGCCTTGCACAGCCCACTCTTTTGGCTCTCCATTGTCCGCTGCACTCGTGCAACCAACAGCAACAATGTCTTCGGCACTGTATTGTGCTAGTGCGGCAATGTTGCTGCACACTCGTTGAAAGTCATTGGCAGTGATGCAGACAATATGGGATGCGATGAGAATGTCAGTGTCATTGTATTTTATGAGGCAGGCGGCATGCATGGAGGACATAAAAAATAATACAAAAACAAAACCAGAAAAAAAATGTTAACTGCGGCTGCATCGAAGCTTAAATACCCTTCACATGTAAAAAAAAAAAAGAAAAAATCAATAGAAAACCTTGTTTGAAACGGTCAGTTTGTATGGCAGCTATATGTTATAGCGACCCGATTTAAACAATTTCTTCGGAGATTTTACAGTTGCATTAGAAAATAATTCATGTTAAATTTTGTTAAAATATTTTGTAAAATAAAAAAGTTTCTCATATGAGGACTTGATTTTGGTGGGTCAATTTGTATGGCAGCTATATGCTATAGTCGTCCGATTTGAAGAATTTCTTCGGAGATTTTACATTTCTCTTGGACAATAATCTGTGCCAGATTTCATGAAGATAGCTCGCCAAACAAAAAAGTCTTCCATATAAGAACTTGATTTTGATCGGTCAGTTTGTATGACAGCTATATGCTATAGTAATCCGATTTGGACAATTTGTTCGGAGATTTTAGCCTTGTATTGGAAAGTGATATACCCCAAATTTCATGAAGATATCTCGTCAAATAAAAAAGTTTTCCATATTAGAACTTGCTTTTGATAGAGCAGTTTGTATAGCAGCTATATGCTATAGTGGTCCGATCGAAAAAATTTCCTCGGAGATCAAGCAGTTACCTTAAAAAATAATCCCCATCAAATTTCGTTAAGATATCTCGATAATTAAAAAAGTTTCTCATACAGTGACTTGATTTTGTTCAGCCAGTTTGTATGGCAGCTATATGCTATAGTGCTCCGATTTGAACAATTTCTTTGGAGATTTTATAGTTGTCCTGGACAATAATATACCCCAAATTTCATGAAGATATCACGTGAAATAAAATAGTTTTCCATACAAGAGGCTGATTTTCATCGATCAGTTTGTATGGCAGCTATATGCTATAGTGGTCCGATATCGTTGATTCCAACAAGCGAGCGGTTTCTTGGGTAGAAAAGAGCATGTGCAAAATTTCAGCACGATATTTCAAAAAATGATGCTCAAAGCGACCCTGTACAGGGTATACCGCTTGGCAGTGTTGCCAGAGTAAGCGACACAAATGCGAACAAACATGTATAAAAGCACTCAAATACCATATATTTGCAGGGCATACTACTAGTTTTTATAACCCTCCAACAATTCTGGCACACAAACACATAAACAGTGGCTTATGCAAGCAAGTCTGTGCGCGCACTCACCGACCACATGAATTATTTAATATTTTGTATTTGTATTGTCGCGCAGAATCGCATTCTATATACATACTTATATAGAATACTTTGCTGAATGCGTTGCAGAGACAATTGCACACACACACACATTCATAGGAACAGTCAACCAGTCCGTCAGTTGGGCACATCAGTGCGTCAGTCAGCCATTGTGGCAGCGTTGAGTGTGGGAAGCTGCTGTCAGACAGATATCGCGCGTCACGTCTTGCCTGAAATTATTCAAACTTTTTTGTTGTTGCTTTTTATATTTTTGTTCTTAGAAAAAGATCCTGGGGGTGGCCAACAACAGTTGCATTAACAAGTAAAAACGAATTAAGAAATGGAAAAAAATAAAATAAAAACGATACCAAGCGGATAGCGGCGAAGACACGAAGATGTTGAACGCATACAAATGCAATTCATCTTGGCAGCTTTGCTCGCTGCATTTCGTAAGCCAAAGCGAGGGATTTTATGATATGTATGCAAGCGGCATACGGTACCAAAGACTACGTGAGTATGAAAACGTATGACATAGAAGCGGATACCCAGGAGGAAAAATTTATGTTTGTTAAGTTGATTAGAAAAATGATAATATTGTTTTTGATACTTTAATTTTTATAATAGTTTCGGTAACTATTAATTTTTCTTACTATTTTTTCATCAATAGCATAATTCTTTTTTTGAATATCTTCGAACACACTCAAAAAGTTTAAATCAAAAGAGAAAATGTAAAAAGTCGTGAGCGGAAACAGTCGAAAGTATATAAAACTGACATGTAATCCAGTTACTTACAAAATTTATGTATTTGGAATTAACGGTAAAAAAAATACAAAAAATAATTTTTCTTGAATTCCAAGTGGATTGGAAACAATAAAAACAATTTTTCTGGATATTTCAAGTGGTTATTCGGGAAGAATGCTTTTTTAATGATTTTTTTCAGCATCTATTTAATAAATAATTAACAAAAAATAAGCATTTAATATATTTTCATTCATCGATCTTTCATTCTAAAAAATTTTGCATTCCCTTGATCCAGGAGCCCATCTCCCGTAGGAATTTCAAAAAAGATATGAGAAATATTTTTCAGCTTAAAATTATTTCAAATCCAAAAAAAAAAAAAAATATTAATAAAATCGTTCAGAATTCCCTTCATAACCGAAGGATTAGACAAAATTCGATTTTTGACTAAAATTCCAAAAAGATCCGACATTTTCGAGCCAAGTTTTGTTCAGTGATGAGGCCCAATTCTGGCTCAAAGGGTATGTAAACAAGCAAAATATGCACTTTAGGGAGGAAAGTAACCTGAAGACATTCAAGAACAGGCATTTCATCCAGAAAAATCAATGGTTCGGTGTGGTTTGTGGGCCGGTAGAATCATCGAAGAGATTTCGTGAGAACGTAATCGTCAATGGCAACCGTTATCGCGGCATGATAACCGACTATTTGATGTCTGAAATTGAGGCTCGTGACGTTCTTGTTCTCGACGACATTTGGTTTCAACAAAACGGTGCCACTTCACACAGATCGCTTCAATCAGTGGATTTATTGAGAGAACACTTTAGTGAGTAGATAATTTAACGTTTTGGGAAGGTCGATTGGCCACCTAGATCGTTTGATATCACTCTGTTAGACTTTTTTAGGTGGGGATATGTAAAGTCTAAGGTCTATGCTGAGAATTCCGCTTCGATCAGGTCTCGAACAAGTCATCGAAAATTGGATTCAACGAATGTACCAGCTGAGACCTATGTAATTACGGACAACATTTGATAGAGATATTCTTCAGAAAATAAATGCCAAATAATGATCTTTCGATTGATAATAAACATTCCCCATTAAATTTGAAGTTTTTGTGTGTTTTCTTTAAAGAAGTGGGGAACCTCGTAATGGATCATCCTTTATAAGAGGGTCGTGTAAAATTTCAATTCTATCGGTTTTACTGTTTCGAAGAGCTGGCTCACCGGCTCCGTGAAAAACTAGTTTAAAATTATGGAAACCGTTTACACTGCGCTAAGAAGTTCTGAAAAATACGAAACTATTTATAATTTTCAGAGCATATTTTCGATTTTCCAAAAATGATTTTGTTAATTCACAAGTGGCTTCTCTCTTGAGGTCTTTTTTCTTCTATATTTTGTTTAAGACTTCACTGTAAATACTTATTATAAAGGACCCCATTACTATACGTAAGTTAATTATATAACGTTTCTCTATAAACTGGACTTTTGCACAGCCTCAATTATTGTTTTATATCTTCTTAGAGAGCATAAAAAATTTATATTGGTCCAAAATTCGGTTTTATAAATTTAATACTCTCAAAAATTTCTCCTCTCGAACAGCAATTGGTTCAAAATGGTGATAGAAAGAAAAAATAAGCATTATCTCTGAGATACATGAGCCTGTATATCAGCCTTTTCTGGCTGACTTGATTTTAAATAAAGCTTCTTCTTGGTGTACTAAATGAAAGTAAGTTGTCAGATTTCGTTTATAGAAACTATTTTTTTAAGTATTTTATTGAGGTAATATTGGGTAGTCGAAAAAGTCTGTTCGTATTTCTAATCAAATTTCGCTTATTTTTTTTACATTTACACTAATAAATAAATAAAAAATATGTATTTTACCATTTTGGTCCACCACTTTTTGCCATTTTTCTGCTAGAGACATTATTCCATTAGTGTAGAACTTTCATCAGTGTAAACCGAAATTTAGACTAACCAATATATCTTTTTCCAATAGCGAACGCTTTCCTACAAGGACAGTTAACTCGCAGCACACTGTGTTGCATATAAAAGTATGCAAAGCGAAATGATTAAGTTCGAGTGGAAGTGAGTATGTGTTGAGATTGTGGCAAATGCGCAAATAGATCAGTGTGCAGAAGTCAACCATTTAAACCCACAATTATATGTATGTACATATGCTTGTAAGATTTATGAAAATTATTATCGCCATGCTGCCCTCAATCTATTTGATAATAGTTTTAGCTTAGTTAATAGAGCAATTTTGCATTTGAATTTATCTTATTTGATATAAGCAATTAAACTCACATAAAGACATAAAGCAGGGAGGTAAGCGTATTATTGTCCTTCTTCTTATTTACTGGCGTAAGCGTATTATTATCTCGCTTTAAGGTAATTGGGAGTAAATGGCAATTGATTCATGTGCTTTGAAAGGTTCAGATTATGTTTAATTGTAATAAATAAATATATTGAAGAAGTTAATTAAATAAAGTACTATGAGGTATCAAACATTACATTGATTTGAGTAGAGAAAATTGTATGACTTTAAACTTTTAATGGAAGCTATGAGAGCATAGCTACCAGAAGGGAACAGAACTATTGAATGTTGAAGTTTTGATCAAGCGCTTTGGCATCATCGCTAGTACCAATCAAATTTGAACCGGACTGGTCTATTTAAACTGCGTTACCAAACTGAATTGAGAGCTAACAGAAGGGAACATAACTCCTGTTGGAGTTTTAATCAACCGTTTTGTCGTTATCGATAATAGTGATCAAATTTGAACCGGACTGGTCTATTTAAACTGTGTTTTCAAACTGAATGGATAGCTACCAGAAGGGAACAGTACTCTTGAATGATGGAGTTTTGATCAACCGCTTTGTCGTCATCGATAATACTGATCAAATTTGAACCGGACTGGTCTATTTAAACTGCGTCTTCAAACTGAATGGATAGCTACCAAAAGGGAACCGAACTCCTGAATGATGAATCAACCGCTTCGTCGTCATCGATAATACTGATCAAATTTGAACCGGACTGGTCTATGGAAACTGCGCTTCCAAACTGAATCGATAGCTGCCAAAAGGGAACCGAACTCCTGAATGATGAATCAACCGCTTTGTCGTCATCGATAATACTGATCAAATTTAACCCGGACAAATCCATTTACCTGTGTTTAGAAATTGAATCGATTTTTTTTTTCCTAGATTGATGAACACCTTTTTTGTAAAGTTTGATCAATTAGTGCGTATGGAATCACGGCTACGGGATTGTTGAAAATTAAGCTTCATCACGAACACTAGTATTTGAGTGGCACAAAGCATTCAGTCAAGGTCGTGAAATGATCAAAAACTTGCTTCATAAATAAAATGAAAAAACTTAAAGAAACAGTGCTTGAAAATCGCAGTGCTGGCATCAGAGAGATAGCAGAGGATCCCAATATCTTTTAACTCTCAACAAAGTTTATCGCTCAATATATTTTGGTTAACTTTTTGGGTATGAAACAGATCAATGCTCGAACAATACCAAAAGACCTAAGTGTTTTGCAAAAACAACCTCGAGTAGGGATTGCAAGAGAAATGCCTGACAACGAATATGACTTAGGAGCCTTCATAATGGCGATAGCAAAGATTTGTATGTACTTGAAAATTTTTTTTCATAACATATCAGATATTAAGTTTTTCAATACAATACTTTCCAATCTATTTTAATACTAATTCACTCTTTGTGCCGTCACTCTAAACCCTCAACGTCGACGATCTCGCTGAGTACATATTTATACTAAATGGTTGTAATGAGCTGGATAAACTTCAGTTATATTAGTAGGCAGTTAGTATTCAGTGAATACTGAAAAAAATTACTAAATACGACTTAAACTTTTTGAAAATAATTCCACATCACTACATTTGTGCAAAGTCTCACAAGATAAGAAATAATACAACTAACTAAATCCTTCCAAAATTGCTGCTCACAGTTTGCAAATGGAAATTGTTCACTTTATTGCTTCATTCAACTTTCTTAAAAGAAGATGCGACATTAAGAGCACACCAGTGAACACATTGAAGGACAATGTATGCAAGAGGATTTGAAAATACTCTTAAGCAGAGCTTATGTGTGTTGCTAATTTGGATTGGAACACAATGTGGTGGTGACACAACAAGCTACTGGAAAAAAATATGCTTTTTGTAATTGGAGTTTACTAATAGAAAACGAAGTAGTCGGGAAACCAGTCGGGAATATAGCTTACTTAATGAAAACGAATTGGAATTGAATTAGACAGGAAAATTTTTTTGAAAAGTGTATTCATAAAGTGAGTTTAGCAGCAATAAAATATATAAAAAAAAATAATTTTTGTTAGAAAAAATAAATTTCTATTAAATATATAAAAAATATGCATAGAAAATTTTGCTAAAAATATAAATGGAACTGTACAGTTAAGCATTTGTTTTGAACTATTATGAGACTGGTTCTTTCTGGCCAAAAACTTGCTGACTTAATAACTCTGAGAACAACAAATTGTAAAAAGCTTTCAACTTCGAAAATCGAAATCATCGACTGATGAATTGCGGTTGGCTTTCATACTAGTTGTATAGCAGTTCATAACAGGTAACAGGTAAGTATACATATACTACGATTTTCAATTACGCACAATTTTGCCTTTTGCATCCGAATTAACACACCACAAAGAGAATGAACTGCTTTATTCAAAGAAATGTTGCTTTGAGCATTACACTTATGGTTTCAGCATGGATTCGTGAAAGAATATACTGCTACTGATTGGAAACGAAGCAAATAATCCAATTCAAGGACAAAATGGCTGATTAAATGATGTAACTTCTGTTTTCTGTTCACAAACACTGCTAATTCACCACAAATTGCATGCAATTTTTTTAATTTTCAAACGAAAATTAAAAAAGAACAAGAGTATAAAACCTCATGGTTTTTGATAACGTTGTATGGGCTTTCCAGCTTCAGAAGATTCTGTCTGTCAATGGTAGGCAATATTGGTTTCAATCTCGATATGGCGAAATGAACACATATTTGTTATTTTCTAATCTCTCATGCTATAACAATACACATAACGCATACCGTTATTGCAAATAACATGCTATAGTCGATGACAATCAATGTTCCATACCGCTGAGTATAGTACATTTGCATGATATTGACAGTACTAGAATTGATACGACAGCCATTCAATATTGTCGACAGAAATTCATATGGGCTGTTAATGGCTAAAGGGAGTAATTTTGAGGAAGAGTTTGTAACAGGCTAACTATTTTGAAAAAACAATAATAATATGTGACCTGGTCTACGAAAAGGGAGCTAACGTGCGAAAACTAGTTTTCTGGGAAACAGCTGTTAAAAATAAACAACTCATTTCGTCAGTTTCTCGTTATCTCATTAATTGTTCTCCTTTCCAGAGGCTTCAAGGACGTCCAGTAAGTGTTGTTTTTGGTCGGAATATTACTATAGTTCATTGTGTAAGTTGCTAGTGTGGAACATTTAAAAAAGTAACACTGAAGAAGTGACGTTTACTCTAATACCGCGCAGCTGCTGATGTCTTGTTTTCATTCGTCTCTCTTTCCGGATGTTCTGTTGTCACATTTGTGTAAGTGTTTCTGTTGATTATCGTCTTTGCATTTCGCATGAAATGAAACATGAGTGCTGATGAGGAGTTCAGTGCCGTATGCGGACAATATATCCATGAAAAGGATGATGAAAACAATGAAGAGAGCGATTATGATAAAGACGAAGTATGTGTATCTCAGGCAGAAGATGATACCGAACAAACTTTTGTAAAGATTGACCTGTCTGTTGTTGAAATAAAGGAGGAGGAGCTGGTAACAAAATTTCTTTTCTGTGACAATTGTGTTGGGCAGAATAAGAATAATACTGTGCTATCATATCTGCAATGGCGTTTGGCTCGGGGTCTTAACAAAACTATTTTATGCAATTTTCTACTTACAGGGCACACCAAGTTCGCGCCCGATCGTTACTGTATCGCCTGAAAAAGTCGTCTGGTATGAATGGGACAGCTATTTTAAACCACTGTGCAAGTCACTTGTTGGAATAACGCAATTCCATCATTTCATAATCTCTACAGATTGTGTAAAAACAAAGAAATTCGCAGACAGTGAAGAAGTGCAGTCCTTTAAGCTTCTGTTAAAACCTATCGATCCTGAAATGCCGAAAGTTATACAACCAGCCGGTTTATCTTTGGAACGTCAGTGGTACATCTATCACAATCTTCGCAGCTTAGTTTCGGATATATCTAAAGTAGATATTGTGGCTCCATTGCCGAAAGATTTGTCATCGAAGAAACGGAAGGCAAAAACTAGTGAAGATGTTCTCAAACCAGACGAGGAGCCAGGTCCATCTTCCACAGGACCAACACGTAAAAATATTTGAAGGAAAACGACAACAAGGAAAAATACATAAACTACTCAGCATTATTATTTTTGGCCCATAATACGTTTTTCTAGTGTATAATTATGTATTTATAGCTTATAATTCAATGTATTTTGTTGATTACAAAAAAATTATATTTTTTCGTATTTTTACTCTTCTTTCTCTACATTTTTAGGGAACTTTCAAACAAGTTATGACCTTTTGGATTCTATCACGTGAAAAAGCATCTCATCTTCCATCCGAATCAACTAAAAAGTGAAAATTGATTTTTTGACACCTAAGCCCCCTTTCCGTAGACCAGGTCACATATGTACATATATCAAAAATTACAAAAAGTAGGCTAAGGTACTAAAAAATGCTTTAGCTAAGCGAAATTTACAGCAGGACTGGCTTGGAAGACGGAGAACGTCCTGGGCAACCAGAAGAGCTCGAAGATGAGGAAATGAAAGCAATGCTTGACGAAGTTAGAAGCCAAACACAAAAAGGGCACACTCCAGCTACCATTTCAAAGCGTTTAAAAGCATCGGGATATTTTAAAAGCAATAAAATTGGATGCCAAAGAATTGAAGATAAGACACCTTGAAAAACGTGTTAGCGTGTTAGAAATGCTGCTTGAACGCCACAAAATGAAGTCGTTTTGCAACGGATTGTTAATGGTGATGAAAACTGGAACCATTATGATAACTCTAAATGCCAAAAACCACATATGAAATCCGGTCAAACAGCCAAATCTACGGCAAAGGCGAATATCCACGACATCAAGGCTGACGGAAGTCCGATGTCTTTGATATAAACAGCCTTCAAATTGAATTAAGGCTAGATTTCGTTAGGTCGTGGGGTTGATCCGAAGTCGATGAATCTCATCTGTTTGGTGTTCGGCGGCAAGAGCAGGACGTACTGTATTATGAGCTTCTAAAACCGGGTGAAAATATTAATGGAGAAAGTTACCGAAAACCGCTCAAAAAATTGAAGCGAGCGATTTTAAAAAAATGCCAGGAATTTTTAACTAGACATGGGACAGTAATTTTTCATTATGCCAACACTGTTCTGTTGAAAGATCGGTTAAAAATTATTTGGAAAGCAGCGGCAGAGAAGTTTCGCCCGACCCGCCATATAGACCAGATCTTGCCCCTACTTATTACCATTTTTTCAGGTTGGTGTAGAACACCTTCACTGGAGTCCAGTTCATATCATAACAGGGTATCAAAAATTAGCTTGATTCATTCTTGATCGCCCCACGATACAATTCTTATCGGACGGAAACCACAAATTGCGAGAGAAAGGGGAAAATGTTAGAGCTTCATAAAAACGATATTTCATAAAATACTTTTAAATATTGTTTTTTTTTTTTTAAAGGAACGAAAATTATTTAAAAAAAACCTCGCGAATAGAGTTGTAGACTTCAGAAAATTAGTTCCATATTTTCTTTATACGAAAAAAGCACAAACAACTTCATTAATTACTATACTTTAACGCCCTTCCAACAAAATAAAGAAGCCACTATATGCTCTCCTCGACAAACGTCGAATAGCAGATATTTGATGGGACGCAAGAAGAGGTCGAATACAAAAAAACTGTGAGGGGTGGACCGTACGAGTACCAATAAGAAGAATTCGAAAAACGTTGCAAAGCAAATTAAGATGAACATGATGGCATAAAATTAAATAATAGTATTCTATGCGTCTGTTACGTGAGCGAAATATTCAAGCGACTACCATCAAGCAACTACAAAACATATGGACACCACCCACAATTTCACAACTACAAGAGAGTGGAAATGCCAATAAAGCGGTAGAGTAAAAAATTGGGGCGCATTCAGGAAGACCAACAGGAAAACCAGTTGAAATGTAATAGAAAACAAAAACTAACAAAAAAAAAAATAGAATAAAATGAAAGCGGGCAATGTGTTGGTATTTAGTAGTGACACCAATACCAAAGGTTCCCGGAATTCTTATGAAAGAGAAAATTTGTGATAAACGACAGCGGCAGGAGGCAGGAGATTGACAGCATGCCAGCGTATGCATGTGCCGGCCTCGCTCGCTGCTATGAATATAGTGTAAGTGTACGGAACGTGTATGTTGCCGGTGAAATAGTTATATGAGGAATAGTAGGAGTAGGAATGGTGCTGGCTGCGGGAGTGCTGAGTGGAGTTTTGTGTAATGTGAAAAAATGTCGTTGGTACGTGACATTTTTGTTTGCACTACGAAATAGTTAAGTCGACAGCGCAAAGATGGACGACCCGAAATGACAACGTGTACGACTAAGACTACGGAATGGCGTTGCACATGGCTGAATGATGATTATGTCGACTACTGTCGTAGATGAAAAGTGTTGAAGATGGTTTGCTCGAGCAGTTTCTGCAATTTTTTTGTAGTTTACATGGTTGACGTGTATATTCTTATAACGGCGCTATATATGTAACTCTAATATATGTAATTTTTTCGAATGAGTTGAACCAAGAAGAAATAATAGTTGCTGGAAGGTTTGTTGGCACATTTTGGATTAAAAGTTTTGGTCTGAAGAAATATTATTTTGAGTGAAGGAAATGGTTCGATTCATCAAAGTGTTTTGTTAATTTTTTGAAGTGTGATGAACGAGCTCTACGCCATTAAAGAAGAAGAAAATGAACGAGCTGATAAGCTTAAGGGGGTATTTTTGTCTAGAAAGTTAAAAAAAAATCGATTTTTTTATATTTTCAAAGTTTAACTATTCAAGAATATGTGTAAAAGAGGATTTTTCAAAATTCAAATTATTTTCGGAGATATAGGAATTTTTCTGGCCCGGCATCCAAACTGGTTCGGCCGGGAGCGAAACTTTAAACGCGTTTTTCTCAAAACTGACTTTTTCGGAACGATACCCAACATTTCTCAGGTTATACTGGATCGATTTACTTCAAATTTTTATAGAGTCTTCTTTATAGGCTTGTCTATGGTTGGAACTAGCCCCATCCCAAAAGTGATCAAAAAAAAAATTTTTTTTTTTAGGCAGTCGCCATTTTGTGAAAAAATTTTTTTCCCACTTTTCCGTAGTTCCGACCATTGCGACATTATTCTAGATTAATAATCTTTTTTTTTTTGGCTTCAGATAACTAGGAGGGTTGAAATCATGGGCATGGTCACGTGGAAATTTTTAGAGACCCCCCACTTCGTCAGCTCATAATTGTTGTAATTTTTTATTTTTTTATAGTTTTTAATTTTTTTTGTACTCTTCGAAAATTAATAAATAATTAATAAAAAAAATTTATAGAAAATATTTTAGGTGCCTTTTTTTTACGACACTTTAAAAATTACCTGAAATTCATGCTTCTAGACTAGAATACCCCCTTAATAAAAATATGCCTTGAAAGTAGTGGACATATTGAGATGCTATGATAATGGTATAGTAAAAATAATTTATTAATAACAAAATATATGATGGATATTGAATAAGGAAGAAGTACTAAACCACAAATAGGCTTCAAAATATAAGCTCGATATTAAATAAGGAGTACTAAGCCACATAGAGGGTACGTTTCCATAAAGGCTGTATTTCAAAATTGGACGACTTTAGTAATCACCATGGGTACCATTTATCGTGTGGTCTTGACAATTTCACTTCAGTAAAAATCTATTCTTTAAACGCTTCTCACCGTAACATGGCGTCAGGGTCCAAAGTCTAGTTGGAATAATAAGCAAGTTTGCTTTATTTGGGGTAGAGAAAATTTATCCCGAATACACAAAACGCTATCACATCAGTGATCAGTGGAAACCATCAATGGATAGTCTGTATCTTTTCTATCCACAGTATATACACGATGGATGACAACATTGTAGGTTATTTGCATCATTATGATAAACGATGAATGCGTTAAGTAAAAGCTCATACCAATCACATTTTTCAACAAAGTGGTGTGGGACACGTAAAGCTGCATATCGAACTACTCAGTTGATGGCACATAAATTCTATGGACGTCTGAGGCAAATAAAGGTAAGATTGACTGAACAACTACATCTCCAAATTTGAGTAACCTAACTTTTGTGAGATTATTTAAAAAGAAATTTGTACGAAAGCAAACCTGGATTATTGGTGAGTTCAAGGTAAAATGCACCAAGGCCAGGTAAAATGACACGAAACCATGTTTTTACCGCCTGAGACGCTCGAAAAATAATGGAATTCACAGAAAGAGAAAGACCGAGCTATAATATTCTTCAGAGATGCCATTTTTATATTTATGCTATAAAAATGGCATCTCTGATATATATCTGGGTATAAATATAACTTTCTCTTGATTTCGATCGGTCAGTTTGTATGGTAGCTATATGGTATAGTGGGCCGATCTGCACAGTTTCTCTGGAGATTACATCGTTGACTTGAATAATATTCCATGTCGAATTTCGTGAAGATATCTTGTCAAATAAAAATGTTTTCCATACATGGACTTGATTTTGATTGACCAATTTGTATGACAGCTGTATGCTATATTGGTCCGATCTGAACACTATGTTCGGAGATTGTAGAGTTTCCTTGGACAACAATATACATACATACATACATCAAATTTCGTAAAGCTATTTCGTCAAATAAAAAAGTTTTTCCAATAAGAACTTGTATGAATTGGAACAACTACAAACAAATAAGTAAAAAAACTGATTCACACCACTAAATTCATTAAATTATGTCACGCTTATTTTCATAAATTATCTCATTTAATATTATACAATGCACACATTTCTATTTGTATTTTTCAAAGCACTTAAATTTGCAAGCAATTAAATAAAGTAAAAAAACACACGACTTCCGCAGCAGGAAATGAAACCCAAAGGGATGTAGTGTTGATTACACTTGCGTGTCGTCGTAGGAAATGTCAAATTCTATGCTTGGCAGCGCACAACAGCCGCTTGACATTTTACAAAATTCCAAACAAAACTCAACACACACAAAAAGTAAATAGAAAATATAAATTAAAAATAATAGCCGCAAGTAAAAATGCCGGAAATGTGTGAAGAAATAAAGAAAATCTATTATGAATTTTAATTGAAGTGAGTGGGCGACGAAAAGACCGGCATGAAAATGAATTTCAAAGAAATGGATGTTGGTGGCATGCAATGTAAAGTGGGGAGTGTAAATGTAAGATGTAGGCACGCGAAGGAAAGTCCTAAAAGCAAAAATATAGTATTTTATTACGGGCGTGGGAAGTCAGGTTAAATTAGAATTAAGATTTCGTAAGGTATACAGTAAATAAGATTACCAACAATTATGATAAATCCTAGGAGTTGCCACCATATGTAAAAAAAATTTACTAAAATCTTCATTATTAAACAAATGGTCACGCTTTAAGGAGATTTATAAAATAATAGGGTTGCCAAAAACGATTGTAAAATTTCAGAGTTGCCACTATATTGAAAAAATTTAGTAACATTTTTATTATTAAACAAATGGTCGCGCTTTAAGGAGATTTATAAAAAAAAATAGGGTTGCCAAAAATTATTGTAAAATTTCAGAGTTGCCACTATGTTGAAAAAATTAAGAAAAATCTTTATTACTCAACAAAGAATCGCGCTTTCAGGAGATTTATAAACAATAGGGTGGCCAACAATTACTTAAAACTATAGCTACTCAAAATTTCTTCCAAATTAAAATATATATATTTTTTTCTATATCTTAATTTCAGTAAGTGGCAACCTTATAAAAGCATACACACATACATTTGTTCCTAAAAACATTTCTATTTTCGAAAAAATATATAAATTGCTTCTTTATTTTTTTATTATTATATGTAAGCGCCTAAAAGCCACTATAATTTTCAAAGGCAGCATTGAAACTAATGCGAAAATAATGACAGTCCCAAAAGTAGGTGCAACTTTCAACTCCACCGTTATATTCTTTACAACTAATCTATCTGTTTCAGCAGTTTAGTTCCCAAAATTAGAACATGACGCCATTTATATCGATTGACGACTTTTAATCTCCCAAAGCAAACCGGCACTAATGGAAAAAATTGCCATGAAATAATAATCAAGGTTAAAATTGGTATGTTAATGACTACAAAAAACACAAACGAAGCAAATCCGTTGAGTACAAGTATAAAAAATGCTTAGCTAACACATGTCATGCCATGAGCGAGGTGTTGCCGCCTAAAAGTCGGCTATAGAAATTATGACAGTTGTGAAATGACTAATGTGGCTTACACAAAACATCAAAAAAGCAAGAAACCTGTATAGAAATAAAGAAAAAAGTGTATCAAATTCAAGCACAACAACAACAGCTTCAGTACATGTGTTCTGCCATTTTAACGATGGTGTAATGTCAACAGTTTTTATAGGTTTTTGATGAAGCCGCAGCAACAAAGTGTGAACTGAGCCGTAATAAATGACTCAAAGCAAAGAAAAAATTCAATATTGTAGGTGAAAAAATATATGTATATAGCGCATGCCTTTTGATTATATGTTGTTGTGAAGCAGATTTGCTGACATGTGACCTGGCTTTGTGCGTCAGTGAAAATTCACTCAAGGTCAATTTGTCAAAGAAACAAAGCACTGTAGACAACAATGGCCTCTCCAGTGGTTAGGGAATAGATGAGGTGACGAGACGGGTAGAAAATTTTTTTGTGGAAATTCGAGGAGCGTAAATATATTTATATATATTATATACGCTCATATTAAATTACAAATCGAAAAAAATATCACAAAAATTAAAAAAAGACTGAGATTTATAACAGTCTTTCTTCATATAATAGAAAATCCGCCGCCGTTGATAAATTTAAAAAATTCTCATTTATCTTCGCCGCTTCGGCCCAGATTAATATCCAAGTAATAACTTGCGCTTCAACTGCTGCGCGTGAAATTCAATCACGAATTGCGTTTTTCTGGCTTTACGCAGGCGGCACTTTCAAGAGTATCATCTTCGTTACGCTTCATTTTATTTGCTCACACACTTGAGTGCATAGTTAGTTAGTTCGCCGAAGTAATAATAGAAATATGTCAGACAAGCACGCACTGATGTGCATACATACACACACGCACACACATACACACTTTTATTACGCAAAATTGCAAAATCTCAACGAACATGCCGCAAATTAAGTTGCAAGCAGATGTTGCTGTGGGATTCAATTAGACGTGAGTGGTTTCATGTAATAGAGTGATGCGCTTATTAGGGGTATTCACTACATAAAACGAAAATTGAAAAATATTAAAAATTTTACCACAAAATAAAAAAAATATATATACAAATTATTTAAATAATTATAAAAAACCATAAAAATTATAAAAAAAAAATTGCATTTTTATAAAACAACTACAAAAATAATTTTAAAAAAGAGATAAAATTAAGTGAAAATATATAAAGTAAATAAAAATTAATCGAAAAATGTTTTAAAAAGTGTAAAAAGTAAAAAAAAAATAATCAAAATGTAAAATTCATTTAAATAATAAACTCATAAAAGACAATTTAAAAAAAATTTATATAAAAATTTAAAACTTAATAAATTTTAAATTAATAAAACAAATCAATATTTGCTTTAAAAATAATCAAAATTTATTAAAAAAATTTATATGATCAAAATAAAAATTTATAAAAAAAAAACATAAGAAAGATATACATATGTATAAAAAATATTAAAATAGCCTATAAATAAAAAAATGAAAAGGTCATTAAAAAATAAGCAAAATTAATTAAAAAATATAAAATCAATAAGTTGAAAAAATATAAAAATAGAATTTAGACTAAAATTATAAAAAATACACAAAATACATAAAAATTTTATACAAAAACTATAAAAAAGAGATATAAAAAATATACAAAAAAATATAAAAGAAAATTATAAAAAAAAAAATACACAAAAATTATAAGCAAAGAATTGTTTAAATAATAAAATTTTTGAACATACACATCAAAATCCTCTAAAAAAAATTATCAAAACAAACAACCAAATATTAAAAAGAATTATTGAAAATAATAATTTTATAAAAATTTTATCAAAACTTAAATATTAAAATGTCAATAAATAAAATATGAAGAAAAAATTAATTAAATTAAATAATTAAGAAAAAAATACAATTTATACATTAGTTAATTTTTAAAAAAACAACAAATTTTAATATAGAAGCTTTCAATATGTATAAAATATTAGGTTGTCAAAACAGTCTTGCAGTATTCTTATTGAATGATTTATTGAATTTATTGAAATGGTTTATAACGGTTTGATGACTCATGCCCAGCTCTTGACCGATGCTACGGTCTCTTTCGACCAATTCAGCGATTTTACCGCAATTTTCGACGACAGGCCTTCCGGAGCGTGGCGCATCTTCGACCACCTCTACATCAGAACGAAAACGTTGAAACCATCGTTGTTCAGTGGAAATGGAAACTGTATCGGGTCCATAAACTGCACAAATTTTATTGGCGGATTGAGATGCATTTTTGCCTTTATCGTAGTAGTACTGTAATATATGCCGTATTTTCACGTGTTAGCAATGAGTGTTAGCAATGAGCTTTAAAAAAGGTATAGCATGACCCGATGCGACGTATTAAACTAGAACTGCGCTTTCAGCGCCAACTATCAAAAATACCGCAAGACTTTTTTGACATCATAATATAATCTTACCATAAATAAAAAAATATATGGAATATTAAAAAAACAAACGGAAAAAGTCAACCAAAAAATCAAAGCTTTCAATCAAAAAAATTGTTTTTTTTGGGTACAATATTATATTTTCAAGAAAATTTTATTTTTTAATGAAATTTTCAAAAAAAAAAAAAAAAAAGGTTTTAATATAATTTTCAAAAAATTAAATTTTTTATTTTATACAATTGAAAATAAAAATAATTTTTTAATATAATTATAAAAAATAATAATAATAAATAAAAAATTAAATAAATAAAATTTAAAAAAATCCCATTCCTCATGAATACCCCTAACCCAACAGCTCATAAAATAGACGAATGAGCACGGTACACATGTATTTTATGTGTTTTCATTTACTTTTACACCACACATGTCTGCACCAGAGATTTATACTATGTCTTAGCAACTACATTTGGAAGTATGTATGCGGCAATAAACAACAAACTACCAAAGCTAGTCAACTGACGCAATGCAGTAGAGTAAGAAAATATACTCATACACACAAGTAATACGTAGTTAGTAAGCTAAGAGAGGTGGCATGATGGAGTATTTATTGTGTTACTCATACGACACGCTGAACCAAAAGAAATGCTCTATTACTTTAAGTACACATCCATGCATATGTAAATGTATAAGTGCGTGGCTTAAAACTTTGGCTTTTTAGCAGCTACAAGATATCCTAAGATATAAAAGGAATACAAATTGTTTCGGTGATAAGTTTTATTTTAACGAAAATGCAGAAAATTTAATAATTTATTACAGGGTATCAGTGTAAACGAGAGAATACGCTATAAGTAAGCACAATTTAATGTTAACACTTTGGCAATAGGCTGAGAATTTTATATTATGTCTAAGAAAGCTTGCTCACGACACTATAAACAGCAAATTGACTTCAAAATTTCGAAAAATAATCTCAAATATATGTACATTCAATCATATTATATGTATATTAACTATAGTTGAAATCTCCTTTAGCAAAAATTATCTCCATCAAAGTATACCATTCGTTTCATACTAGGATCCCTTATTAAAAGTCATTTGCACATTTCAAGTATCCACCAGTGCTTTTCCACTCAAAAACTAGAAATTATAGCCATTAATTTGTATAATAACCAACTTATCGCAACCTCAATCGGGTATACACAATTAAGAGTTGCTAACATGACCTTAAACGCTTGCATGCTATCGAGTCATCTCTTCGTATTTAATTGGATTCACATTTGCACCTTTTTTCAAGTCGCACTTTTTTTGTCAGCGTGCCTGTGTGTGTGGCAAGGCACGTACAAAAGTTGATTTTAAACGGAACGCTAAAAGCACATACACAGAGCGCAGATTATCAAAGCAAAAGATCTTTGGGTCTGTGTAAGCGACAAGCCAACAGTGCGTATGAGTAACCAATTGCTGCAGAGTGTTGCGAAATTAGAAAAAGCTCTAACGAAGAAGCAATTGTAGTTAACGAAGCATTGCAAAGCAAAAACAACAACAAAACTAGTATCTACTACCAGCTGATAGAGCCAAGCGCAGAAAAGCAAGAAATGCAATGAAAAGCGAAAAAAACAGTGTCACTGCCACTTTTGACCTTCACACATCAAAGCGACAGCAGCTAACCGTTATACGCGAAGACCAAAATGTGCTGCAACAACACTGCTACGTGGCAGTTAGTCGCTAAAATTTTAAGTCTTATAGATGCTTGTGAAGTACGAGCTGCCACGGCTCACGTAACACGTATGTGAGGACTGCGGGTGCTCCGATGTGTGTGTTGGCTGGTCTTCGCATGTGCTTGCTTACTTCAGTTGCAATTAGAGCGTAGTGAGACGCTGATTTCTTGCAAACGAAATGAAGATGCGCTCAAGTGTCTTCTGAGAATGTGCAAATATGATACTGTGCAACTCTGCGCTCTGCTTTTTTTCCTTCTTCTTCTTTTAATTGTGATATTATTTTGCGTTCACGTTCGCGTGACACGTCCACTGCAGCGCATACATCAATGAGAGCATACAAGTATAATTGGTATTCAGCGAATGCAAGTGGATAGTAGCATATGTACATACCGACATATGTATCTATGAGGTCAAGGTTGAGGGAAATAGCGAAGATTTTGTGTGATAGGAAATATAGAAAAATAATTGAGGTTACGTTTCGCGTGGAAAAATACACCTTTATTGGTGATTATTATCTCTCAGATATAAGAATTTAAAAGAAAAAAATTAAAACGAAAAAAAACAACTTAAAAATAAAAATGAAAAATTATTAAAAAATAAAAAAAATAAAAATAATTAAAATAAAAAATAAAAATAAAAAAATAATAATTTAAAAAAAAATGTAAAAAAGCATTGAATAATGTATTAAATAAAAATAAATAAACTTAACACAAACAAAAAATATATAAAAAAATAAAATAAAGAATAAAATAAAGAATTTTACAGTAAAAAATTATATTGAAACCTAAAATAAAAATATGTTAAAAAAAAATAAAAAAATCACTAAAAGAAAAATTTATTAGAAATAAAAAAAAAACAAATAATAATAAAAAAAAAAATAAAAAATAAACTTAAAAAATAAAAATTAAGAAGTAAAATAAAATGATTAATATTATAACTCAAAATACCAAAAAAAAAAAACCCTAAAATAAAAAATTAAAATTAAACAATAAAATGTTTAAAATTAAAAATAATAAGAAAAATTTTAAAAGTGAAGGATATGGTGCTTGAAAATCTTCAGGCAAGTGTTAGAGAGATAGCGAGTGCTCGTCTCGTCCCGAGAAAACTGAATTTTCTTCAAAAAGAGTACCGTAATCAGATTTCTTTGGACATGCTTGAACGTACGAATTCCTATCCCACATTCATGGAGAGCATTACAACTGCCGATGAGACATGGATTTGACATGTAAACAAGTCAAAAATCATCGGAATGGAGAAAAATTTGATATTCGTGGTTAAGTGCATCATGAATATGTTCCGGTGACAGACGGTCAATAAGGAGTTCTATTTGGCAGTAATTTAAACCGAATTTAAAGCCAAAAAGGCAATGAATACCATCGATCAACCATCATATTCACCAGGTTTGGCTCCATGTGATTTTTCTTGTTTCTCAAACAGAAATTGTCGCTCCGTGGAACAAGTTCTCAGTGGCTATACAACAGCGAGATACAACAAAGTACGCTGAAAGAGCTGAAGGCCAACCCAAAGAAAGATTTATGTTTGAAGCTTATTGTTACTGGAAACAAAAAGTGGGTTGTTTCATGATCTAAGAAGGATGAACCAGCTCAAACCAATTCGAAGGCCGATATTCACCAAAAGAAGGTTATGTTGTCGGTTTGGTGGGATTTCAAAAAGACCGTTCTTTTTTCAGCTTTTGAACGACAATTACCACGATTAATTCTAAGGTGTACTGTGTGACGTACTCAACCAGAAGAGGCCAGAATTGATTACAGAAAAGGTATAACAGTTTGACGACTGGTCAAAATTTGCAGTTTGAATGTGTTGTGCTATCACACCGACCATAGTCTGGAGACTACCTTCGGACTATTACTTGGTCTGATGATGGATTTTGGATCGAAGAACTTTCAACACAAATCAACACGTCAAAAGCCACTTGTAACAGTTTTTTAACTGCGAGAATTACAAAATTTATGAACGTGGAAAAAAATTCATGAACGAAAGGTGCCAAATGGTATTTGATTAAAATGGAAAATATATGCGATTTCAAAAAATGTTCTGAACAATAAAAAAGAATGACGTTTAAATTGCACTAAAAAACGAAATTACTTAGTGAACGACGCAATATAAATTAAAAGACGAAATTGTCGCTAAAAGTTGCGTTGTGTGGTTCTAAAAATAAAAGTACATTCCCAAGAAATTTAAAAAACCCACCTTACAGCATGGCCGCCAATGGGACAATTGCCTATTAAAAGCCTCACAACTAGGCAGAGTTTAGCCTTACTCAGGGCAAATATATCACTAGGTCTCTCGCGATCGATCTTGGGGTACCGATTGTGGTTCTAGGGTGCCTTTTCTTGCTTGCTCATTGGCTTTACAATTTCCTGCGATTTCCCACAGCCTAACTTCAACTTAAATTTTTTATATCCACCCACAATTTTCACTAGCATAAATTTCATACACATTTAGCATAAATAAAATAAATATTTTTCCAACAAAATTTGCATAAATATAATAAATAACAAGTTTAGAATAAAATTCTTTTTCTGCATTCTAAAATGCGCGAACACATTTTTGTTGATTGGATTGAAATAATGGCATTAAATTTGAAAGGATTAATATGTGCAATAAATTTCCCGTTAAAAATACTTCAAATACAAAAGCAAGGCATGCATATTTCATGTGCCACAGAATTAAATAGGAAAATGAAATATCACCTAAAAATTACCGAAAAGTTTAAGTTTCCATACATATGTATATACATACACGGGCGATATTTTATAAATGAAATATTTAACGTCAAATTGTCGCTTACAGTGCTAACTAAATCCCTGCCTCGGCTAGTGACACAATCAATACCAATATTACAGATTTATTTCATATGCATATATTTCAGTTTTACACTGCATATAAATCTGCTCGGAATTCCCAAAAGCATGAATGCGATTTTTTGCACGGCTGTCTGCATAATTTATGAGCTCATAGTCAGTGAATTACAACAGAAATTAACAACAAAAACGGTATAAATTAATGCAACAGCAATAAAAAAAGTTAAACAACAACAACAATTTATAATAAAACAACAACAACATAAAACAGCCACTATATAAAAACCAACAACAATGATTTGCATTATTTCGGCAAATACGCGAACAACACACACACCCAAGCATATTCGCTCACTTCAACTCACCACACCAAACCACATCGAACTAAACCATAACAATCAATATTAATGCAATTCGCTTGTTTGCCTCATTGAAGGCTCAATTCATATTTG